>CM053786.1:726347647-726887647 GCA_028749045.1 Cupressus sempervirens | reverse complement strand
CCCCTAATGCTTCATTCTGCCAACTGAAGTTTTTGATACCTAAGCCTCCTAATTCCTTTGGCTTAAATAAATTTTCCCATTTAATAAGTGCCAATTTTTTTCTGTTCGTCAATGTCATTCCAGAGAAAACTTCTGAGTTTTGCCTCAAGCTTCTTATTGGTATTTTTTATAAGGGTAAGAAAGAAAGGGGATAAGTTGGGAGGGTGGATAAAATTGCTTTGATCTTAGTAACTTTACCTACTTTAGTGAGCCATTTATCTTTCCACCCTCCTATCCTTTTATCCATTTTATCAAGAATATTATGCCATCCTTTGTTAGTTTTACTACCTTTTTCTATTTCTATTCCTAAGTATTTACATGAGAATGTACCTCTTTTGTACCCCATAATGTTACAAATCTATTTTTCCATTCTAGGTTTGGTGTTAATGAAGAATATTTCTAATTTTTTCGCATTCACTTTTTGCCTTGAAGCTTCCATATATTGTTGGATGATCATCTTAATGTTTAAGGCCTCATTTATTGTGCTTTCTCTTGGTAAAATGGTATCATCTGCATATTTTTGATGGGTTATATTAGCAACATTCTCAGTAACTATAATTCCCCTAATTTTTCCATCATAGTATGCTTTTGTAATAGCTCTACCATGATGATGTATAGGAAAGGGGATAGAGGATCTCCTTGTCTTAAACCTTTAGATGTGTCAAAAAAGCCTTTCAAGGTCCCAGCAATGAGAATTGATGTTTTAGGTGAAGATATGCATTGATAGATAAGATTTATCCATTGGTTAGAGAATCCGAAAGCTTCTAAGGTTTAACATAAAAACTTCTAATCAACCATATCATATGCTTTCTGAATATCCAGTTTGATGAACATGCTTGCCTTTTTATTTTTATTGGCCAAGTGTAATGTTTCCTGAATAATGAGTATCTCGTCTAGTATTGATCGTCTTGGTACAAAACCTATTTGTTCTTCTGATATAAGCTTAGAAAGAAATGCTTTCATTTGATTAGCTAAAATTTTGGATAGGATTTTATAGATGGTGTTGCAAAGAGTTATAGGTCTAAAATCCCCAAGATTTTTGGGATCAACTTTTTTGGTTATCAACATAAGAAAGGTATAATTAATTTCTAATAATAATGATCCACCATTTCTTGATGCCTTTATGGCTTTCCAAAGATCAGTTTCAATAACATCCCAACACTTTTGATAGAAGAAGGCCTAGAAATTGTATGGTCTTAAAGAGCTACCTGGATTCATGTTGAATGATACTTATCTAACTTCTTCCAAAGAAATGGGTGAGTTTAATGCTTTATTATTGTCTATAGAGATCACTTTTGGTATAGTTTCCACCATTTTTTCTTGAGCTATCATGTTTGAACTCGTAAAATTACTTAATAAATTCTTAAAATGATCTACAAAAATCTTTGATACACTACCAAGATTCTCATTGATAGCACCTGAGGCATTTTAAATTTTACTAATTTTACTTTTAACTCTGTTGATTAGTGTGCTATTATGAAAAAAAATTGTGTTACAATCTCCCTCTTCTAGCTATTTCTCTCTTGATTTTTGCCTCCAAAAGACTTCTTCCTTTGCTAGAATATTTTTCTTGTTTAGCAAGGAGTTCTTTTTCTAGAAAGAAGTTTTCATTGTTCATATCTTCTTTAATTACTTTTGTATTTAATTTCTTTAAACTTTCTTCTATGTTTAGTTATTCTTTAAATATATTGTTGAAATGTTCTTTGTTCCACTTCAGTATATTTTCTTTAAGCATTTTCATCTTAGATACAAATGTATACATTTTGGATCCTTTAAAATTGTCTTGATTCCACCATTCTCTAATGAGATTAGTAAAAATAATAATCTAAAAACCACATTTTTTCGCATTTAAAAGGGTTTCTAATAGGTTTATGGGTTCAGTAAATTCAATCCTAGTTGGATAGTGATCTAATCCTACTATGGGTAGGATAAAGGCTTGAATATCAAAGTCTATTCCTCTTAGTTCTCCTTTGAGGAAGAACCTGTCCAATTTCTCAGTGATATACGAGAAATCTTTCCTTGTATTATTCCAAGTGTACTTACCATTATTAATAGGGATACCAACTAGGTTATTAAGGTCTATCCATTTTATGAATTCCAAAGATGCTTGGAGAATTTACTGGATACCTCCAAATTTTTCATCTATATTCTTGATAGTATTGAAATCTCCACCTATAAGAATCAGTTCATTGCAGTGATTTTTTATAAATATAGTTATTTCTTCCCATAATAGTTTTTTATCTCCATTATGGATTGGGCCATAGATGTTTATTAGAATTAACTATAGGTTAGTCTTTATGCTTTTAATTATGCTACTCATCCATGAATTGTTTGAATTTATAATATTTATATTTACTTTCCTAGGATTCCAAATCATTCCTAATCCCCCTGATGCTCCTCTAGATTCCTGTAAGTTGATGTTCTAGCTACCAAATTTCTTTCTTAGTTTAATTCCTTCTTCCTTATTCAGTTTTGTTTCTTGTAACATTATAATTTCATAATCGAATTATTTTAAATTATGCTTTAGTAAACGTTTCTTGCTAGGTGCATTTAAGCCCCTAGCATTCCAAGTAGTGATCTTCATGTTGCTATGGGAAGGTTCTTCCCCTTCCCAGGTTTAAGTAACTGACTTATCTTTTGTTGTTCTTTTTCTTGTCCATTTGCTTTTCTTAATTATTTTAGAGAGTTCCTTTCTTTTTAAGCTTTCTAATTGCCATATTTAGGGGTGCTTATCCCTTCTTGATTCATCAGAATACCTAAATGTTCTATGTTCTCCTGTGCATTTACTACACTTTCCAATGGCTTACCTTCTTTAATGTCTATCTCTTCATTTTCTAATTCTATCATTATCTAATCAGCAAGATTTATCTAATCATATGAACTCATATTAACTACTAAATCTTGTTTATTCCTTTTTCTGCCCACATCTGTAACATCTCCTTGTCATGTGTGTATTCTATCTTCTATTGACTATTTTGCTTTACTATTGTTATCTTCATCATCAATGATTAACAAATCTCTTCTTAAATCTTCAAAAGTGTAATTATCTCCTCTTCAAAAGTGCAATTATCTCCTCCTAGTTTCAAAACTTGTTGAATTAGTTCCTCTTTTCGTACATCACTGCTTTTGTCAATATTATCATGGTTAAAAAGTTGTATGAATTCATCTATTAATCATTCCAAGTTTTCTTTCTTAGCTCCATCTGACATTGACATTTCTAGATTATCATTTTTTGACAACTCATTATTCAAGAAGTCATGAAAATCTTGTATTGTTATTCCTTTTATCTTACTTTGATCATGCTTTCTTGAAATATGCCCACTGAGATTATTATTTGGAGATTCTTGTGTTGTATTTGGTGTCTGCCAAAATTTAGTACACTTCTTGACTACCTATTTGTTGGCTTCTATGTTTTCCTTTATAGACTCTATTTTTTGTAGCAATGGGGTCTCTACTACTTCTTTTGTGTGTATATCCTTACTACTCTTAGGTGAAACAATAGAGAAGGGACCTTCATTTTAAATTTCTTCAATAGTGTTGATAAAGTTATTCGAAATATATAATTCCTAGGACCTGTTTCCCTAATGCTTTCTCTTTCCAACCAATTTCTTTTGTCACCTTTATTGTTTGAGCTTTTTTTAGTTTCTTGTTATTCCTTCTATATTTGTTTGTTGTCTTTTGCATCCTAATATAGCCTATCTTAAGTTCTCTTTTTACTCCATTTCTTTTGTTGATACCTTTATTGCTTTGATCTTCATAGGTTGGTTCATTTCCCCATTGTCAATTAGTGCCTTTATTTTGTTTTATTCGAATAGATCAATCACTTCTTTACTATTATCTGATATTAAAGACTTTTCCTTTTTTTTATTTTGTGCTTCATTTTCTTTCGTTTCTTGTAGATTTTCTATAATTTCTTTTTTATCTTTGTCTCTGATATCTGTGATTTTAGTTATGACTATTGTTTTTTCTTTACTTATTTTACCAACTTCCAACTCTGCACCTATTTTCCTTGCTTGAAAATGACTACACTTTCCTTGAAATTCTTTTCTATTCCTTATACATATCATAGAGAATGTCTTTAAGCTTAGAGGTTGGTTGCATAGTTTTAAGAGTGATCTTTCTTTCATTATTTAATCTAATTATTTCAATGATTTTGCCTTCAAATCTATGAGGATTTAAGATATAGATAGATCTATTGGTTATTACCTTAATAGGTTGGATTTCAGGAGTATTAATGTAACAATTAATCAAAAATTTAATGTTATTACAATATTTGCAAGAAGCGTCTATTCCTATCAGGTTCCCCATTGATGAACCTACATTTCTAAGAATCTCTATATGTAAAAGTCCCAGTGGGAGCGAATGAATTGAAACCCAAGTTGGAATGGAAAAGTTTACAATTATTCCTTAAAATTTGGTATCCATTCTAAAAATTTAATAGAATAATCATTAAAATAGCAAACAAAGGTAAAGAGAAAATCTTCTTTAACATTTTCATCCCTACACTAAATGAACATAACTCTTTTAGAATGGTGAGATATACTTACCTAGTTTTGACAAAAATCCTGGAGCCAATTAATTAGATTGATCATATCTTGTTTTGGCCTATTCCATAGTGCAAAAACATTGAGATTCTTACATTCATGCCATCGCTCTTCACTATCTAGAATACTGATGATCAGTATCTATTCTTTAGCTTTAGTATTGGATTAAGCAATCTTTTGAAGTTGACTTGGGTATTGAGAGGGGGAATTGGGAAAAATATTCCTATGATGAGGGGGAATATATTTTCTTGGAAGGTTATGTGAGGGTTTGAACTTTGAGGATTTGGGCTTGCAAAGATATGATTCAAGGGTTTTGGGGAAATTCTCATACAAATTCTCAACGAGACCTGTCTGCTAGGAATACAGAGGCAATCTCTTATGGGAAGCATATTTTGTCTGATTAAAAAATCGTAATTAATTGTCAAGGCTATCAATCAAAAAAATGATATTAGATTGATAGCTTTCCTACACCAAAGAATTGTTGACTTTATGAAGATCATTATTATTATATGTTTGTTGATTAACCATAATCTTACTTGCCTTATTCACAATCGGGGCATTTTGGTATGAAAATATCTAAACTATGCTAATATACCCATTTGGATTTATCCTTAACCAAACCCCTATCTTCTTTGTGTATTTCTTCAAACAATTTTGATTAGTGGCACCCAATGTATTATTAATGATCTTGTGATTGGGATTTTTGTCCTATACATTCACATGGTCCAACTCATTTGGCTCAGTTAGGGCCAAAAATGCATTATTTGTCTTTACTGCATATCTCAAATTTGCAGATAGAGAACTGATGCAGGGGCTATTTCTGTTGTGTCAACACCCATTTTTATTTATTTAATGCTCTGGCAGAGAAGGATGAATCAGTTGTTTTTGATGCGCATACGATCTTGCATTAGACTGCTTGCCTCTACAACTATGATTTTTATTAAGTGCATAATTTGTATTATTAACCTCTGCTTTGCTTGTCATATTCACTTAGTAATCTATAATTTGATTCATCTGAGCATTTAAAGAATAAATATTAAAACCCTATTCAAACTTTAGTCGTCAAATCATATCCTTTTGAATACATGAGATGCATGGATTTCAAATTTCAAAAAGAATCCATGGATAATACTTGTTGAGTCTAGTGGGAAAAAGCTTCAAACCCTAAAAATTGATTAAGCAGCAAAGTTGGGTAATTTCAAAACTTTAACTATAATTGTCACTGATGTTGCTAAAGAGTAGGATAGAAAAAAATCATAGAAGAAACCACAAATAGTATAGTTTTAACAGTGATGTACATGTACAGTTTTCTTGATGAATTTGCTTCGCCATCAAAGAGTAACTCCTGAGATTTATGTAATTTTGATATGAGATTCATGTTGCTTCACCATGACAAGGACATTGATCTACAAAGGGCAGAGCAGTTTGCACCACAATATGCCATTTAATAATTCTCAATATTATATGATTAACCAAAACATTATAATTAAATCATTTACCAAATAAATCACATAATCAAATCTACATAAAAGCAACATTACCAAAACTCAAAAGTAAACAACACAAACAAAGATAAACTCATGGGTTTAAAAAGGGTGGAAATTCGTATACATGTCCTCCTTCTCAAGACAAGTAATTAGGTTATGGTTGGGATTGGACCTGAATATTATCTCTCAATTCTTACCATTGAGTTATTATGATAAGGCATGCTTGTCCTAGCAATTTAGGGATGTCAATGCCTGGTACCTACAAATTTATATAAAATATGAGCATGTACATGTGCATATATATCTAAGCTAAAGAGATAATGGCAGGGAGTGATGCATCATATAGATCCTAACTAGCAAGTGACTATGACTCCCTCACTCAACCATATCTGGCACATCAAGCATAAATGTAAAACAGACACACACACCATACACATACAAGTATGGGGTAAGTATAATAGTAAATCCTAAATATAAATAACATCATATTCTAACATGAATATCTCATCATCATGAAGACATACTAAACGTCTTTCTAAAATACACCATATGGCATCATCATAAAAGTAATTCAATTAACTAACTAAGAAAAATTAAAGCATCATCACTACCAGTATGAAATTGTCACAACCTAACATAATCAATTACTCAACATATCAAAGTATTGCAATTAAAATATCAAATAAGGGCTAAAACATCTATAGAAGAGTAGTATAGAACTTTAACAATTAAGTCTACAATGAGAACAAACAAGGGGTATTACATGAATTGGTTATATAATCAAAACAACTTTCTTCAATCCTATTACCTTAACCATGTGAACAATAAAAACATTAACCACAAAGAGATTCACATACACAATGACACCTAATATGTTAACTAGGGAAATCCTTTGATCAAAGGAAAAACCCTGGTGAGGATGATATCCACAAAATGATGCACTAATATATATAAGTTCCTTGTAAGAGAATGAACCATGTTAGGAATATTTGAAATACATTCAGTACATATTAGTTCCTATTAAGATATTTTGAATCCTTGTGAGGAGATTCCAAACTTGGTAGGAGTTGTAGAAGGTAAAAGGACCCATTGTCCAAATAACTTTAGGGGAATACCACCGAACTCACCGTCCAACTGGCCTCAGTACTATCCTTTGTAGAATAATACCAACTATAGAATAAATTATACTTCTCCACTATCCTCTTGACCAAACCAATACACTCTTCTAATATCAATATCAAATCACCAACCTCGCATCCAATCCCTTAGATTGTTTTTTCACATATATTCTTGCCCATACATTCATTCACTTATTTTCTTACATTACAACCAAGGAAATAATCCTTTCTTTATACCAAGTCCTAGAAAATAATTCCTAAGTCAACCTCAAGCCTTCCCATATTAAAAATATAAAATAGGACTTCATTAAGACATTACAATACACGTTACATTAACATTTCACAATTAAAAACAATTTTCATCTGTTTGCACTATCCATGAACTCTATCTGCACACGATCTTCTATAAATCTTGCATAACTGTTACCAATCTTCATATTTTTGTATGAGTAGTTTACCTCATCATCAGGACACTCTACAGAACATCCAGATAAGTGTGTATATCCTCATCTTCAATCCTGGAACTATGTTGTCGTAACCTCTATCCGTTACTATGCTACTTTCTTAGGAACAACTATATGTTGACATCAATGATAAACTCAATCATGAATGCAACATATGAACATGTTGTCAATCTTCCTAAACTATTGATACTTCCCCATAGGACTATTATTAAAATTCATGCTAAAACTCTCCCCCTTTGTATGACTTGAACCACAGAGGGAGTGGTAGAATAGGAGGAAGTTAGAAAGAACTTCAATAAGATATGGGGAAGAAAAGCATATGAGGGCAAAGAGACCAAGTTAGAGAAAGTAAGGAGCTCATGTGTTGATGGTGAGACTTCCGCGGACAACTAATCCAATCCAAGCTTAGAAGGGGTTGCATGTCAAATGATGCACTATACACTAATCCCTATCCAAAGTGGGTAAAATAACGCATGAAGTAAGCATAAGAAGTCTATATTGAGTCAATATAATGATGCAAGAGCATCCTAGGTGTAAGAGAAATCTTGCATCAACCAAAAATATTTCATTTTAGTTGTTTGAATAAGGGTTGCCTTAATGTAGAGTTGTTTGTGGAGGCTTGCTACTTAATAAGTCAGTAATACGAGCTTGGAATGTCCTAATTTCAGATGTGGATATTCATCTTGGATATATCATCCTACCAATTGAGTATCAATATCATATCACATGTATTTATGGATTTATTGTGGATTATTAGTTTACAATTTTGGTATATAATCTTCAGGCTCACCATTAAAAGCCTAAGTGTGAATGGATTGTTAGAGTAAATAATTATTTATTTATTATTTATTCTATTTACTTAAGCTTACTTAGGTTAATGCATTTATTTAATATTTAGTTGTTAATAGTTGTAGTGATGAGTTGTTGACAACACGAGAGTTTGTTCCCTTCTAGCATGTTCCACCTTTTTGTGGAAGAATGCTTAGTTGACAATCTTATCTTCTACCACTTTCCAGCTTGTTCTACAAGCTTCCATGAGGCCTTTATATTCAGGCTCTCTCTTTGTATTTCTCATCTCATTTTCATTGTTAATACAATTTCCTTGTTTTTGCAATATGTTCTCTCTCATGTCTGTTTAGGGTTTTTCCAAGCTCCACCTCTTCCTTCTTGGTTTCCCTTTGACAAGTTATTTGCATGCAAGTGATCCTGGCAAGCTATGGAGATGGATTTCATCAACTCCTACATGGTATCAGAGCCTCACTGTTGTTGCTTTGTTGAAGGATTTTTGAAGCCGTAATTCAGAGACACAAACCTTAATTTTTTTGTGTATTTTTCTTCAATTTGGGGGAAGAGTGATTTTTCAGAGCACTTTGGGCCCAAATGGATGCTATCATTAGATTTGAAAGGCCATTTATAGTTAAGATTCATATAAAACTTTTCATTTTTGGCTACAGGGCATTTTGGAAAAAAAATTAAGCCCCCCTGGTTATAGTCATACGGTCATACAAACATTTTCAGTAGAGAAAAATTAAATAAAAATAAAAATTTGGTTGCAGTCGGGTGGCCACCATCACGCCACCACAAGGCTATCACCATGCCACTTGTGCGCAACCCATAGCAACTGCAGTCAGCAGCACCGTTGCAGGTCCACTACAGCCCAACCCTCGCCCACCCACAACTGACCATCGGTGGCTCCACCAGTTCTGGCCACCTCCACTGATGTCACCACTTCTCTGCCACTCCACTCTGTCTGTTAGATGTCAGCACTAGCACAACACCTACTCAGCAGCACCATGTGAATTGCAACCCAATCAGCACATTTGTGGGTGAGACACGTGGACCCTACCATGTTAGCTTTTGCCACGTTGCACTTTGTTACTGTGACGGTTGCAAAGCCGTCAATTTTTTTCCATGAAATACTAATGATAGCACTACATCATCAGGCCTCTTGCATCTCTCCAGGGTTATTTTTGGACTTACTTGCAATTTTTTGGCCATAACTTGAGCATACAGATGTATTTTTCCGATCTGAAAGAAGTGCCAGAAAGCTGGTTCAAAGACAAAGACATTGGTGTAGGTATTTTTAGGTTTTGACACATTTTTTTTGTCCTTTTTTTATTTGAAGTCTAAAGTTCTATTTTTGACTCCGACATGCATATCTTTTGCATCCCATGTCCGTTTTTTGAAAACATTATATTTTTAGAAAGTTGGTTTTGTCATCTTTTCAAAAATGTGGTCTTTTTCCTTAGATTTTGGCCCATGCTCTTTCTATCGTGTCTTTGACATTTTTTCTCTATGGTGGATATCTTGGGTGTTCTAGGTTTGAAGATCGTTTTCCTTGCATGGTTTCTTTTGTTTTGGGCTGTACTATCTTTTCTATCAGCTTTTTTCCTTTTTTGATCATTGTAGACATCATTTGTAAGCACTTTTATGTATACACACTAAGATAAAGTGCCACTCTTGCATTTCGGGTTCATGAACATTGTTTTGAGATAGTTGTACTTGCACTTTTTTTATAAAGAACCATGGGGGGATAGTTGTTGCCATTTTTGTGCCCTCTTCTTTTGTTGAGTGAGTGTCCCTTCCACAACATTAGCCCCATGCAGAGTTGGTGTGACTGTGTCTTTATAGGTGTTTGTACCTCTTCCACTCTCTCTTCATTTTTGGTTCTATCTGCAGAGGATTTTGGCCCACCTTCTCAGTTGCCTATCATCTCACCCCGTCTACATTAAGGGGGGTTATTTAGGTGTTCTAATGCTTTCGTGGTTCAATGGTTCAATAGTGTAAGCTATGTATTCAATGGTTGATCCTATATACAAGGTGATTGCAGTGGCTGGCTACCTATGCATTTCGGTGAGATGGATCATCTACCATATAGACATGCTCAATTCGTGCCTTCTTGTTCCATGGAGATTCTTCAGATCAATTGTTTCTTTCTGATGGCAGATTTTGCGGCTTCTTCATGCTTTAGTGATGCTCTTCATGATCACTTTTTGTTCCTACTTTAGGGGACATTTCTCTAGTTGGAGGCTTCTTCAGTAATTCACTAGATTACCTCTTTTTGGGGGAGGGTTTTTCCCACGTGGTTTTCTCTCTTTCCCTATTTTTAGAGGTTGCATTTCTTGCATTGTACATGGGTACCTAACATGGCCTCGTTGTCGGGACCCATTTTGCATTTCATCTTAGTTTTGTGAGCTTAAGGCATTCCCCTAAGTTGCACTTAAGGGGCGGTGTTAGAGTAAATAATTAATTATTTATTATTTGTTATATTTACTTAAGCTTACTTAGGTTAATGCATTTATTTAATATTTAGTTGTTAATAGTTGACAACACGGGAGTTTGTTCGCTTCTAGCATGTTCCACCTTTTTTGTGGAAGAGTGCTTAGTTGTCAATCTTATCTTCTACCACTTTCCATCTTGTTCTACAAGCTTCCATGAGGCCTTTATATTCAGGCTCTCTCTTTGTATTTCTCATCTCATTTTCATGGTAAATACAATTTCCTTATTTTTTCAATATGTTCTCTCGCGTGTCTGTTTAGGGTTTTTCCAAGTTCCACCTCTTCCTTCTTGGTTTCCCTTCGACAGGTTATTTGCATGCAGGTGATCTTGGTGAGCTATGGAGTTAGATTTCATCAATTCCTACATAGAAGAGGCCTAAAAACTAAATAGGTGGGAGCTTGCACAAAACCAAGCTTGTAGATTGAAAGGTAAGGTTTCCAAAAAGTGGTTATAATAGCCAATCAGAGCAATGATTTGAGAGTTATGGCCTTCCAAAGTTGGGCCAAACAAAACTTCCAAAAAAAATATCAAAAATGTATTTAGCTGACTTTGTATGTATTTTTAGGGTCTGTCAGTCCTAGGTATTAAGTTTGAGTATCTAGAACCTTCTCGGGTAGTATTAAATTTCATATTTAAGAAACCCCTAAACATTATCTAAGACAATTTTGGGTGATAGTTTGTAGCTTTGTCTTGTAGATTACTATAATGAAGGTGCCCATATGGGTTAGCATATTGTAATTCTGAATTCTATAATTGTATATTTGTGACGATAATAAGAAGCCCATAATTTGTTCTCAAAAATTGTTGTTATTCCTTTGTTTCTATTATGTGTTTATGGTATTAAGGGGAGCATCCTTCATCATGTAATGTCGAGATTATGACCATTGTTGCATGGGTCACACACACTAAATACAAAAGGACAAGTAGGTAAGTAGTGTACTTACCATTGCTCATTAACGATTAACCTAATGATGGCTCATCAAATATATAAATAGGTAAAATAGGGTTTTATTAACCACTTTGCAAACTCTAAGTATTGAGCTAAGCACAATTTTGAGAAAAACCCAATTGAGTAGTTAAGTGCCATTCTCACCGACAACAAAACATCTAAATTTGTGTGCAAGAAAAACCATATTTAAAGGAGCTAACAATACCAAAAGGACAAAGGGGCATCATGGTAGATAGCATTCATAAGTTTGAACTTGTTAACAATGAAGAACTTTCATAACCATAATATGTGGTCACCTCGATGAAGGGTGATGCAAGAGATTAGATAAAAGTATTATCTTCACCACATGTAGATATTTTACTTGTTGAAGATGTGGGTGCATACCTTAAAGAAAACATCATGGATTTGGGAGAAAACAAAGTGTACGAGGCATTCTCTACATTCTTGGAAGACAATATACAGAAGAATGAATGACAACACCTAATGAACACAATACTACACCACTTAACAGAATTCCTTGATTTCATCCATGAGGATTGGGTGACATTGGTACTAAGAAGAGTACACAAAAAGCACATTTGGCTTGACAAGCCCTATGAAATTACCAAATGATTCATCTTGAGCATAACATTAGTCAACGACACAAGGACAAGAATAAACACAAGGAAGATTGCACTTGACGAAGTGGTCAAGCTAACCAGAGAAAAAAAGATAGGGTGAGCACTGAAAATTGAAGAAATTCTTGGCCCATAGATGAAGTATGTTGCAATAGAAATTACATACAAACTCTACTTCTCAAGAAAGTCCAATTGCATACCATGTGTAGCTATACATGTAGCACATCAAATCACACATGAAGATGTGCCACTTGACGTAGGAGGATGGTTTTATGGGAAACTAGTGTTGAACCTGATGAAGATCAAGGAAAACCCCAAGGTTTGCCAATTTAAATTTGGACCACTTATGGTATGTATACTTTTTTGACTTTGTGCATGAATTTCTTGGACAAGGCATAATTAGTTGGTTTAAAGATAAATCGATCTACAAACAAGTATGTATCTCTTATATGATGTTAGGAGATAATAGGGATAATCTATTAGAAAGGTAATTTTACAAATTTAGGGACATAATGAGGAAAAGTGAAAGAATACTCTTTATCCTAGTAGAATAATATAGAAATGATATATGTTTTCTAGCTTGGACAGACACATGCATGATATTGATTCTAAATCCAAGAACCCATTGGCTCACCAAATTCTAGTATGAGTTAACAAAATTAAGCATGGATTGGGGCATATAACCGATATTGTTGATACTTGTCAACACCATGCTGTCAGTACAAGGTACTAGTGCACTAAGAAGAAGCATAGTAGATAGGATAAAAAGGGCAGGGAAGAGAACATGAAAGAGGCTAAAAGAGAAAGCAAGAGACATAAGACAATCAAAACCAAGGTGAAGAGCCCTGAGAAGAACACACATGAAGAAGGGAACATTGATTTAGGAAAATAAATAACCTTACAAAAACCAAGGTCAAGTAAGGAAGATAAGTATAAAGAAAAAAATTGAAGAAGTGATCAAGGAGAAATTGACACTGGAACAAAGAAGATTGAATCCATCCACAAGTGAATCATCGTCAAGAATAGTAAAAAATGCTAGAATAGGTAGCTATCCCACTCCTCCACTCTCTATTGGTGACATACTCAATAATATTGTCCACAATGGAAACTATAATACAATAAAGCATAGATATGTACTTATGAGTGAAAAGGACTAAAACAATGTAATAAGTGTAGTACTAGTAAGCACAAGGACTTACAGTAGAACAACAGACATGGTAAAGAAGGTGGTACCAAAGGAATTGGTAGACATTATATTTAAGAAGTGGTGAATTGGCATTACACAAATGAAAGAGATTCTTGATGACGCATTAACAAAAGTCAAACGAGAATTCACATCCCTAGACAAGAAGACCAATATTGTAGCTTATATCAACAAGTTCCTAACATAGGCTAATGTTGCATTAGTCACAATATGAAGGGAAAGAGAAATGTCTAACAAGGAAATTAAAAGCTAGAAATGGATAACAAACCAAATAGAGTTAGGATGTGTAAAAAGGTCGATAGAACAAACCAAAGCCCTAACTAGACCATATCCAAAGGACAAGGGCAAGAAAAAGACAATCTCACCTATTGGAACCAATAGAAATAAAAAATTTGAGGGATACATTGAAGAAATAGATGAAGATTCTAATAACTTAAACCCTCTAACATCACTAAGAGAAGCTAGATATGTTGCAACCAGAGGTACAACAACTACTGAGCATGAAGTAATACTAGAACTAGTAAAACCTCAACATACTTCAACAACACCATGTCCATCTGATGGTCCTCGGAAACTATAGTGCAACTAGAAATAAAAATAGAGAAATCATGCACCACTCAACATGAATAAGAAGACATATACAAGAGAAGCCCAACAAAGGACACTATTAAGAAACATCTACAGGAAAATAATGATGCACAGAAGAAAGATGACTAACTAGTCACCCAGTCAGCACTAGAGAGGTCCCTAAGCCTCATAAAGCCTTCATCTACAAAACAGAAGCTACACTTGAGTAGTTGTCAATCAGAACAATCCTAAGGAAAAAAATGAAGAGGAGAAAAACACCCTCCTCATCATCTTCATTTTCAAGCTATGAAGATGGAGAACTTTATGAGAATCATAATTAGGAAGTAGAGGATCTAGAGACAATGCAAACTAAATTTGACAAGTATGTTAGAAGAATAATGGATTTGAATGGTGAAGAACTTGATCACCACATTAAATTGTTAATGAAACTCTCAACAACAAAGAAATAAAGTATAAGAAAGAAGCATGCACTTACCTTGATCCAAGCAAGGATACTAATCATATAAGTGCTTGATAATGTACCATATGATCCCAATATCAATCTTATTGATCAACTAGGACACATACTCTAACATGCAAACATCATTAACACAACAGATCCCCTCAGCACTAGGAAGGAAAAAGAAATGATTTAGTAATGCATTGAGCATCACTCACATAAACTCATTGAAGCAAGAAACATTACAGTTGACCTATTGAAGGACATCTCTCCAATCCTTCATAGAATACTTGATCCCCAAAAATATTTAATTTATCTTAATGATACTTTGAAATTAGTTCGCCAATGACTACAAGTCACTCAAACATCCTTTGATGTGTCATCATTTTTATTTAGTGCATACACCTATCAGCTTCAAGAAAAGCTCACACAAAAATCAAATAGGTTGCTACAAAATAAAATAAGAGGAACTCTACAATCTTTGAGATGTAATTCTTCTTATTTCCTACCATAGGAATTATTCAATTTCATATTTAGGGTGTAGGTATGCTACTATCTAGAAGTCTTAGAGTCAACATCAAAGAAATGGAAAAGCACCTACCGTTGCTAACTAGTCTAACTCAAGCAGATAAAAAAGGGGGAGAAAAGAGAAGGGTGATAAAAGAGGGAGATGAGAACAATGATAAACATAAAAAATAAAAGAGGGGGGGGTAGGGTAAAAATAAAGAAAGATGCAAAATAGAGCAAATAAATGATTAACTTTGTTGACTAATAAAGATTCGATTGGAACACCAATTAGGTGAAGGTATATGTTTTGTCGTCAATGCCAAAGGGGGAGATTGTTGACCTAACTAGTCACGTTGGCATAATGTAGTAGAGTTGGTATAAGTGTGTTGTCATTGATTGTCAGCCAATCAAAGAGCACACAGTATCTCATGTGTACCGATAAACATCTTTATTGGCTCGCACAAGAGAATAAGATAACGCAAAATTTATCACAATTAGCATAAGAAGTCATCATTATGACATTATAGAATATGTATGGAAAGAATTCAATTTGATTAGTATTGTGATAAGAACAATGGAACACAAAAAGGGAAATTGAATTTAGATAAGACCCAAAGTAGATTGATTGCACCACCAATCTAGACCCTATGTCATAGGTGTCACAAGTTGCTCATGAATCTCTTAGTAATTCAAATTCAAATTTTGAATTCATTGGTTTGAGTTGGATACTCTCCTAGGGTTTTGATATCCATAGATAAGAGGAGACTTCACACATTCAAGTGTGTGGTTGGAATGAACAAGAAATAATGTTGAGATAGATAACTGGAGAAGATAGCAGAGATGATAGGACGAAAGAATGTCACACTAAGATCATAGAGAAGAAAAGGAAGAATGAAAGATGAAAGTTGCTAAGGAGAAGAATGAAGATGAAGAGCCACATCCAACCAGATACAGTAGTGTGCATTGTAGAAACATGTGAGTAGAAAAGTGAAAACACAAGGAATACAACATATATCATCAAGTGCACCCAAGTGACAGGGGAGAATATGATATCTCAGGAGGTATACACTAGATATCTATCAAGCAAAGAAGTGTTATTTATTCTAGATCATATTTTGATTGCTTTCTAACAACTGTAATACTCTTGTAAGCTCCTAATCGAGCATGCTTCAACAATAAGCATATGTTAAATCCTCTAATTAGGTGCCTCTCAAAAGGAGCACTAAATCCTATACCAGGTAGTCTTAACATGTTATTTGTAACTTTAACAAGTTACTAACATTCTTGATAGAATGTATTCTCAGAAGGAACATGTTGTAGCTCTTAATAGGGCAACCTTTTATCTGCACTAAAAGGCTTGAGGGTATATTATCTAGACCATGGTTTTCATCCTTACATCAAAGGTTTCCACGTATAAAAATATGTGTATCCATTGATGAACACTCTTGTCTGTGAGTTCATTTGATTTTATCTTACTACATTCATATTTGTGTTGGTAAGCAAGTGGTTGTTATTTAATATATTTGGAGTAATTGAAAGAGTAACTAGTTTGTATTGATTCACCCTCGCCTCCAAGTGTCACTTGGGACCAACAAAATCCACCCAACCCATACCATGCTTCCAACCTTCAAAAATGCTCCCTTGGCTAAATTGTCTCGCCTTGTCTTGCTACACTTTTATTTCTTTCCTTGCCTCTATAATTACCCTTGTGGTTTCTTTTATAGTACCAAGCTTTGACAAAACCACCAAGTGGTACAACATAAATCATGTGCTACCAAACCCCCTTGTTACCATGTATTTTCCCCTAATTTACATCTATTACCACCTCATGTCTCTCAAACTCCCCCCTTCTCTCACTCGCATTATCAAATCTCTCTGCCCCTAATTACCCTCTTTGTCATTAAGCTCACCCACTGGCTAGTTGTCATGTGTTGATACTACTTGAGATCCACTATAAACTATAAGATGTCCAACTATATGAGACAATACTAGCTAACCTTCCACTTCCAAACTCTATCCCTAGTTGGCCTTGGTCATTTCACCATGAGGTGAAGAGAAAGAGACCAAGAAGGAGAATGTAGTTGTGTGGACTATGTTATACACTAAGCTTGATATTGAGATGAGGTGGAGAAGGAAGGATGAGAAAGACCCTCTCCTCCTACTACAACATTAGTTGCTCGAGCTCTTTTTTTTTGGACTAGATCAACTTGGTTTTTTATATGTTGGTTTTTCAAGGCTTTAGCCCATATTTCTTAGGACTCTAGGATTAGGCCCATATGACTTGTGGGGAGTAAATTTTCCTCCCACGTATTCTTTGTTTAAGATGTAACTCTATCTTAAAGTTCTTATATATTGGTAATATTGTGATGTATTCACACATCACCCCATTGCAAATGGGATCCGCTCTTTTTGTTGTTGGCCTTGTCTTTCTGGCTTTTATTCTTGGTAGTCTTGGGTTGAGTCTGTTAAAGTTCCCTCCATTTCAAATGAGAATTTGGTAAAATTAGTCAAGTTTAGAAAAAAATTGTCCACGTGGCTTTTACAATGGAGAGTGTTTATTTATCTAAGAATTTATCTTTCAAAAAGAATGTTAGTGTAATTTTGAATGTTTTGACATACTTTCTATTTTGGAATTTCTATCTTTAATATCTATTTTTAGTAAGTTTCACTACATCCAAGATTGGCCTAATTAGTTTGTGCCTTGTCTATAAGGCACGAAACTAATGTTCCTAGTTCCCATATCCAATTAATTTATCGAGCTCAAAAAATTCCAGATCAAGTTTACACTTGATTTATTTAAAAATAAATTTCTTTGCACAAATTTTAAATTTTTGATTGGACATTGATAATTTTCCTAGGTTTTATCTTAATAATAAATCAAATAAAAACAAAATATAAATAAATAAATGCAATTGTAGACAAAGACCTATCAAATACACTTAGGAAGGACATCAGACTAACACTTCACAAAATTAATGCAATTGGACAAAGCACATAAGTGAGAAAAGTTTAACTATGATACATAAAAGTTTAATAGTTAGCATGCCATTTTTATAAGGTTTTTAAATCAGAATAAACTACATGTATGTAACATTTGCAATTTAAAATCAAAAATTAAGTTGTAATAATATAAACATGTACTATTGTAAATTTCAAATCACAAATTAAGGTGTAAAGATGTAATATTTGCAAATTTTAATTTATAAATTAAATAATATAATTTAATGTGTAGTGGGAATATTTAATAATACTTGATTTTTATAGCTTATGTGAATATAATTTGTTTTGATTGAATAATATTATTAATTTTTTATTTTTAAGATTTTAGAATAGATTTTTAATTTTTAAAAAAATTGTGTTGTTTCAATTTGATCAATTTGTATAATTTAAAAGAATTATATAGAACTCTTAAATTATGATAACTATATCATAAATTAGTGTGTTCAAAATTAAATTAACTACATATAAATTATTTATTTAAATGAATATTTTCAAATAATTATATAATGCATTGTTTCTATATATTTTATTATACCGATAATAAAATATAAAATATGATATGAAATGTTGAATTATAAAATTTTATAAATAATTCCATGTTAACATCCTTCTCTTTTGCTACTGTCAAAATTGTAAGTAACTTTAAGAATTGTACCCAATTAGTTTTAAACTTTAATAATAAGAAATTATTCAACTTTAAATGTTTTCTTATTAAATTAATTTTGATTCTAATATTTCTAAATGCATTTCACTATTTTTAGTAGTGTCTATATTTAGCAAATTCACTTCCTCCCTTAGATTGGCCTTATTTTGACTTTGGAGAAACATAATATTTTTAGAAAGTCTATTTTTGGTAGGTCTATTTTGGTAACAAGTGAGCTATGACTGATAAAGAGACAAAAGTGTATTTAGTTCTATATCCAGAGTAATAAGCAAGTTAGGAAGTTAATCAAAAAACGGTAAGTTTGGAAATACCCTTGAAATAACGAAAAGTAAAAATTTGTAAAGGCATGCAACACACCAAAAAATGACTAAGATTGAAGAGTTTCACACATGCACACATAGCTATATATATATATATATATATATATATATAAAATTGAAAGAAATAAGTTGAGCATACATTCCATGAAATGAAAATCCTCCAAATGACAAAGAATCTTCCAAAAGCCAAAAAAACCTTCATGGCCTCCAAAATCCTCAACTTGCTCAAAAGTGCACCCAAAAAAAATTTGCACTTGGTTAGGGAAATTCTAAAATTTGGAGAAAAATCTCCAACACACTAAAACCCCTACTAAAATTCATAGTTGTGGACTTTGCACTTGGTTAGGAAATCTCCAAAACTTGGAAAAAATCCCCAACCCACTAAAAACCCCACCCTTTTTGTCCCAAGTGCAATTTTGACCAAGTTAGCCAATCTTCCTAAGCTGAAGAAAAATCCTTGACTAAATCCAAAATCTCATGTCACAGAAATTTTGAAAGTTAGAAAATTCCTCATGCTCCCTTTAAGTGGTCAAGCAAATATACTTTTTATTATAATTCTTTTTGTGGAGGAATTCATGGCAAGGTCAATCTTGATTTTTTAATACAACTTTTCATAGGCCAAGGTCGAGATTAATATGTAAAGTAGATCAATTTTGAAAAATGATATTTAATTATTATTAAACATTTGCTACCAAAATTTCAAATTTGCATGTATTGTGTACATATAGAATTAATTTTTATTGAATTTTAATATTATTTCTTTATAAAATTATAGAAACCCTAGCACAATAATCAACCAACACTTTAAAAAAGGAATGGGAGACCTATAATACAAACCTTAAATGAATAACTTATAGTAGTGTTGGTACCCATATAGACCCCAATTATAAAATTTCAATTTATGGTCTTGAACCCCTTTGAACAATGTTTCCAAGTGGTTCGAAATGGTTCATCTTGTAGGTTTAGTATAGGTTAATTGGTTTGATGTGGCACATGTGTTCATATAATTTTTTCTAAAATGTGCGAGACTAATGTCAGACCCTCATGTGTAATGATTTAGAAGTTCATGAGCACAGTTCAAAGTCAAAATGTAGGTGCAAGGTCCCCAAAAGTCCAAAGTTTAGATAGTCAAAGTTTGGGTTTCACATATATAATTCAGAGTTTCAGTTTTGAGGCTAAAATTTCAAAGTTTAGCTCATGAAACCCAAGTTCAAAATTTGAAATGTAGATTTGAAAAGCTCTCAAGCTAGAGGTTTAGAATGTTCTTGGTTTGAATATGAGTACCTAGATCCGAGTTCAAAAGCAAAGGTTCAACATGCACATTCAAAATCCTCAAAGTCAGTAAGTTCATGAGCTTAAGATATGTGAAATTCTTATGATAGTAAAGGGTGAGAAAAGACTACATCAATGATGAAGTCAAGAATGAAGATCTTGATATTACTACTAATGCACCCCCTTTAAAATAGAATATAAGTTCACTGTGCTCCTCAGAAATTCTCTAGAATTTGAGATTGTGGTTTAAAGATTAATACAAATGAATTAAAACAAAGTGTCACACCTTCATTATAACATAATGGACGCTTGGCACAAATGGTGAGACATGTGAATATTGAGATCCTTCCAAAAGATTTCTTATGAAAAGAAATTTGGCAAGGGACTATAAATATTGTAGTAATTTCAATATTAGTATCATCCTTACGACAAACATGAAAATACTGCTTAGGGAAAAGACCTATGGTCGAACCCACTAGTATGTATTCAAAAGAAACATTACA
The DNA here is from genome assembly GCA_028749045.1 of Cupressus sempervirens. NCBI lineage: Eukaryota > Viridiplantae > Streptophyta > Pinopsida > Cupressales > Cupressaceae > Cupressus > Cupressus sempervirens. The sequence continues at coordinate 726,866,653 of CM053786.1, read as the reverse complement.
AGAACATATGTACAACACTTGAAAAGGGGAGATTGAGTTTCTTATGATTTTGAATGGGGTGTTTTTACATTATGAGAGAAGCATAAATAAAAAAGGTGTGTCTGTCAAATCTTAGTACCGTCTCCCAAGTATGGGGCCGAGGGCACAAAACAAACCAAATAGGCATGGTAACTTATGTATGACCTTGCTCATGTGGTTGGCTCGTGAGATGCTCAATTAAAAGGATCTCAATGCTTTAAAAGTAATGGAACATAATCAATCATACAATATTAGAGCATGTCTACCAATTATCTAACAAAATGCATCGACAGATCAAACTCTCAACAAGAAGCACCTATCCATGCTTTCGCCTGCTTTCAATCATGAGATTGCTAGTTTTGAACCACATTGAATAGTGTCTGATGGCATCTTGTGCAAAATTTGAAGCTTCATACTTCTATGGTCTTCTATGGCAATGCACAAAGTATTTGACAGAATGTCCAACATCAATCAAATCTTGGAAATAGTAGGCAAAATAACTTGATGAAATCACACAGTTTGATATGATAAACACCTTGATTCATGATGGTGGTAGAGGAAGGCATGTTTTAGAGGGTAAAACTATCCATTGTAGTAGAAAATCAAATACAGAACCCATATGACTCCATCCAATTCTAAGGTGGGACATTTCAAATATAAACTTCCATCAATGCAATCAGGTCTCGTGGGAGAAGGTACAGTTTGAGTATGCAAAGGTAGATCACTAAGATGGCACACAGATCATCCACACCTACATAGTCAACAATTATGGCAATGAATCATCAAGTATTTAATGAATTCTGACAATTCATCATGAAAATGTGCAAATTACCCATAAAACTCGCAGACTCAGACATATAAAGTTTGTGCATAAGTAACAAAGTAGTGATTTTCCTATGTAGAAGGTGGGTTAGATTAGAGATATATTGTGATGTTTGATGCTCATATTTTAATGAGATTAGTTCAACTAAGACTCATAAGTCTGAGACACTTCACCCCAAGATCAATTATTTTCAATCATCGGGTGTCCCGTCATCATCCCACATGGTGGTCTCAAATAGAAATCATTAATTTTGATTTTAATACAAATAAAAGAGTCATGGAGGTAGAGTAACAATCTACCTCTATGCACTTGGTGATGCTAGGAAATAACACCTGGCTGCTTCAATCCAAGCAAAATATTTCAATCACTTTAAAAGGAGAAAATGTAGAGAAATTCAGAAGTCACCTGCCCCAAAAGCATATCCTTTTAAATTTGGTGAATAACTTATTGTAGCCTTAATGTTATGAAACATTAGGCTTGACAAAGTTCAAAAGAGAGATACTCTAGAAATCAGTTATTGAAACTGAAAATGAATCATCGGAGTGAGGAAGCAAAAGATGAATGTCATCTGAGAAATATTTTAAATTTAAAAATAAATTATTGACACCCCCAAGATTTAGTTTTCTTAACTAAATGTCAAACCTAAAGTTTATTTATTGCAATGGATCAATGATAAGAAGGGCAAGTTTTTCTTAGATTTGGTTGGGAAGACTTTGAGCAACATCAAAATAGGAACTATTAGTATAGGGAGAGAATGGAGAGATTTTTCCAGATAGTGGTGTTTGTGTATATCAAACAAGAAAGTCAGTCTTGTTTTGTTTTGTTCAGAGGAGGAGAGTTTTAGTACATCAAAACTTTGAGTTTGAGTATTAGATTCCTGATCAGTGTTGATCTTTGCATTATCTTGGTTATCTCTCAATGTAGCGTGGTATATGTGATTACTATCACAATTGTATTTTGGACTTTGTGCTTTAGTTGTTCATGTTTGGAAATGACCATTTGTCTTTTCATCTATGTTCATTCTATAATGTAGCATTTCGGTAAATGAACTTTGCATCGTTTACTATTTATTTCATTTCAGTCAATTAGCTTTTCTACATCTATGTTGTATTTACTAATAGATGTTTGTAAACTTTTATTGCTTTCAGGTTAAAAATATTATTGATTATAGTTTAGTTAATTCATTGTAAATCTTACACGAGGAGCTTTACTAGATAAATTCAGAGGGTGCTTACACTTTTCAATAGCGAGGTGATCCAACTATTAGCGTCAATTTAGTCTTCCTATCTGAGCATTTTAGAATTATTTTGTCTTTATTTGTTTGGAAGACAATGTGTTACCTAACAGATTTATGGTGATTTCACCGGGGAATATGAAATCAAAGATCAATACTAAAAAAATTTCCCCAGTTTGCATACTTGGTGACTATTGATTCATCTTGCAGACGAGAAAGATCATGAAAAGGAGGAGACCTAATCCCTCTTTTATGGAAATCTACCAATTAAATGACAAAGGATTACATGAGTTCATGGAACGGTACAAAATAAGTATCTCCTATACCTTGAGAATGAATTTAAGCATTGAAGATGATCACAATTTTATCTTTTTGTGGAGGAGTTTGTGTTATAGATTTCACAAGTTGAAAGACCTGCAAGAACTTGAGGAGAAAGTATTTCGATTGAAGAAACATTTGGAGGTGGATGATGAAAAATCCCTAGTTATATATTCACATTTCATCTCATGCAATTATTCATTTATGGGTGAGAAAGAAATCAAAATAGCCATAGCTCAACCATAAGAAAGCCAAACATGGGGTAAACAAAAACACTCAGGCTAAGAGTGAAAATCTTAGCAGCAATGACAACAAAGAGAAAGAAAGCAATCTTAAAATTAACTTCCAACTTTTGGATGACCCATTGGGAATGTTAAATAATGCCCTTCTTAGTGAAGAAGAAGAAAGGTTTCATAATCAAGAAAATCCCTCTACAAATGGTTCAGCTATTGATCTATATTCAGCTAAAAGTAAAAAACTAAGATCTTTTCCACCATGCATAGAAGATGAGAAAGGAGAAGATTCACTTGCTTTCCTTGAGAAGATAGAATCACTAGCTGATTATGAAAGTGATAATTTTCAGCATGGAACCTTCATTCAGAATGATAAGATTGTTGAAAAAGAGATAGATTTGCTTACATCTAAACTGGGTAGTTTTCAAGAAGATGATCATCTTGCACATCCAATGGAAGCTGTTTGGTTTCAAATAAACATAGTAGTAGCAAGATAGATTGAAGAAAATTCTAAAAAGCTAGGAGATGAGGTTATTTGGGGTGAGCCCAACCCAATATACTTACCAATGGGGTTTTGTGAGGATATTACTATCAAAGAAAATCCTTTATTTCAGACTTATGATTCACCAATAGGTGTTGAAAATTCATTCTCTTCTTTCATATTAGGAAATTCTCCAACCCTAATGGAAGGAGGAAAGGTAAGAGTTATTTCCCAACCTATAGGTGACTCAGTTGAGATATTGAATGATACTTTCCTCTACAAGCAAGAAGAAAACATCATATGCAAATTTGTATCCTCTATTGGGCAAGGAGATCCCTCTTTGGATTATACAGGTATGAATTCAAAACAAATAGACTGTAAGAGGTTGTTTGGTGATTCATTTCATTCTTTTGGGTGTGAATCTATTGAAGATAATGTTGTCAAATCTGAGGATGCACTAAGAGGAATGAAAGATCGGATGTTTTACATATTTGATGATGCCTCGATTCTTGATAGAGTTGGAGAAATTTTTTATGATAAATTTGATCCCATGATGAATGAGTTCTCTTTTTTTGATAATGTGAAACATGATTCACATGATTATGAAAATAAGTGGGGCATTGTAGATAGTAATCGGTAGGCTAATGAAAAACTTCCTAAATATTGTTCTCCTCAATTCGAGATGTTTCTTGATTTCAAAAATGATATAGGAAAATCATTTGGAGATGAGGATGCTTTGATAAGATTTGATTGTTTGGGAAAGAATGTTGGGTTGCCAAATTTTTGCATACTATGAGATTGAGCTTCAGCATTGAAGAGATCATCATCAGGTAATGGTCTGGAGTTTCTCCATTAAGGCACAACTTGCTATTGTGGAAGGGCTCTTACTTCTCCCAGATAGTGAATGGATTCACGTGAGTTCTTCTTTCTTCTAGTTCTCATGGTAGGTTTTTCTTCCTACCTTTTTATATACTGTAAATATTTTGTGGGTGTGCTTAGTGTTTGTTTAAATAATGTGCAAGTTTCAAGCTTGCTGTTAGTTTAGGTGTTTAGGTTGTTTGGTTTTGCATTGCTCCCCTCTTCCCTCTCTGCAAGAGACTCCCTATCCTTCTTCTTTCTGACTCTATAGCCCAATGGATAAGGCACTTATCTTTTCCTAGAGATTTCTAGAGTTCTCTATTTATGTGTCAAAAATAATCCCACTGTTAGAGCCCATGTTGGAGCCCCAGTAATAAATTTTCAATTTATGGTCTTGAACCCCTTTGAATAATGGTTCAAAGTGGTTCAAAGTGGTTCAAAATGGTTCATCTTGTAGGTTCAGTACATGTTCATTAGTTCAATGTGGCACATATTTTCAAATAATTATTTCTAGAATATGCAAGACCAATGTCAAACCCTCATGTGCAGTGATTTAGAAGTGCATGAGTGCAGTTTAGAGTCAAAATGAGGATGCATGGTCCACCAAAAGTCCAAAGTTTAGATACTCAAAGTTTGGGTTTCACATATATAATTCAAAGTTTCAGTTTAGAGGCTAAAAGTTCAAAGTTTAGTGCATGAAACCCAAGTTCAGGATTTGAAATGTAGATTTGAACAGCTCTCAAGTTAGAGGTTCATAATGTTCCTAGTTTAAATTTGAGTACCTAGATCCGAGTTTAGAACCAAAGGTTCAACATGCACATTTAAAATCCTCAAAGTTAGTAAGTTCATGAGCTTAAGATATGTGAAATTCTTATGATAGTAAAGGGTGAGAAAAGACTACAACAATGATGAAGTTAAGAACAAAGATCTTGATATTACTGCTAATGCACCTCCTCTAAAATGGAATATAATTTCACTACACTCCTCAGAAATACTCTAGAATTTGAGGTTCTAGTTTGAAGATTAATACAAATGAATTACAACAAAGTTTCACCCCTTCATTATAAAATAATGGACACTTCGCACAAATGGTGAGACATGTGAATATTGAGATTCTTCTAGAATATTTCTTATGAAAATAAATTTGGCAAGGGACTATGAATCTTGCGGTAATTTCAATATTAGTATCATCCTTACGACAAACATGAAAGTACTATTCAAAAGAAACATTAGAAGAACACGTGTAAAACACTTGAAAAGGGGAGATCAAGTTTCTTATGATTCTAAATGGGGTGTTTTTACATTATGAGAGAAGCATAAATTTAAAAAGGTGTGTCCATCGGATCTTAGTACCATTTCCCAAGTATGGGGCCGAGGGCACAAATCAAACCCAATAGGCATGGTAACCTATGTATGACCTTGCTCATGTAGCTGGCTCATGAGATTCCAAATTCAAAGGAACTTGATGCTTTGAAAGTAATGGAACATAGTCAATCATGGAGTATCAGAGCATGTCTACCAACTATTTAACAAAATGCATTAGCAGATCAAACTCTCAACAAGAAGCACCTCTCCATGCTTCCACCTACCCTCAATCATGAGATTGATAGTTTTGAATCACGATGAATAGTGTCCCCATGGTGCCTTGTGCAAAAGTTGAAGCTTCGTACTTCTATGGTCTTCCATGGCAATGCACAAAGTACTTGACAAAATGTTCGACATCAATCAAATCTTGGAAATCGCAGGCAAATTAACTTGATGAAATCACATAGTTTGATATGATAAACACCCTAATTCATGATAGTAATAGGGGAAGGCATGTTTTAGAGGGTGAAACTATCCATTATAGTAGAAAATCAAATACAAAACCCGCAAGACTCCATCCAACTCCAAGATAGGACGTTTTGAATATAAACTTCCATCAATGCAATCAGGTCTCGTGGGAGAAGGTACGGATATGAGTATACAAAGGTAGATCACTAAGATGGCACGTAGATCATCCACACCTACACAATCAACAATTATGGCAATGAATCATCAAGCATTCGATGAATTCTGACAATTCATCATGACCATGTGCAAATTACCTGTAAAACCCAAAGATATAGACATATAAAGTTTGTGCATAAGTAACAAAGTAGTGATTTGTCTATATAGAAGGTGGGCCAGATTGGAGATATAATGTGATGTTTGATGCTCATATTTTAATCAGATCAGTTCAACTAAGACTCATAAGTTCGAGCCACTTCACCCCAAGATCAATTATTTTCAATCGCCAAGTGTCCCTTCATCATCCCACGTGGTGGTCTCAAATAGAAATCATTAATTTTGGTTTCAATACAAAGGAAGGAATTATGGAGGTAGAGTAACAATCCACCTCTACACACTTGGCGATGCTATGAAATAACACCTGGCTACTTCATTCCAAGCAAAATATCTCAATCACTTTGAAAGGAGAAAATGTAGAGAAATTCAGAAGTCACTTGCCTTAGAAGCATATCTTTTTTAATTCAGTGAATAACTTATTGTAGCCTTAATGTTATGAAACATTAGGCCCAATAAAGTTAAAAAGAGAGATACTCTAGAAATTAGTTATTGAAACTGAAAAAGAATCATCGGAGTGAGGAAGCAAAAAATGAATATCATCTAAGAAATATTTTAAAATTAAAAAGCAAATATCGACACCCCCAAGATTTAGTTTTCTTAACTGAATGTCAAACCTAAAGTTTATTTATTGCAAAGGATCGATGATAAAAAGGGTCATTTTTTCTTAGATTTGGTTGGGGAGACTTAGAACAACAATAGAATAGGAACTGTGAATACAAGGAGAGAAGGGAGACATTTTTCTAGATAGTGGTTTTTGTGTGTATCAAACAACAAAGTTTGTTTGTTTTTTTTTGTGTTCAGAGGAGGAGTATTTTAGTGCATCAAAACTTTGAGTTTATATATTAGCTTCCTGATCAATGTTGATCTTTACACTATCTTGGTTTTTCTGAATGCAGTTTGGTATATATGATTACTAACACAATTTTATTTTGGACTTTGTGCTTTAGTTGTTCATGTGTTTGGAAAGGACCATTATTATTTCTCTCTATGTTCATTCTGTAATGTAGCATTTGGGTAAATGAACTTTGCATCATTTGTACAGTTTATCTCCTTTCAATCAATCAAGCTTTCTGCATCTATGTCGTATTTATGGATAGATGTTTGTAAACTTTTATTACTGGGCATATGCACCGCGTTGTGGTGCCAAAAAGATGACAAGTATTTTTTTTTTCCTAATTTTCAACAGCGTGCACGCGCTATGGCTTGGATGACCCAAGTCATATGCACTATAGCACGTACACGCTATTCTATGACCAAAAAGTTATATGATGGGCTGCAGACCCACAGCCCGTCATTTTCATTTTGTTTTTTAGCTCTCCAACAGTGCGTACGCGGGTTTGACAGCGAAATTTCACCACCATTTGCCAAAATGCCTCCTCACCAACGAAATCCAAGACAACAAGCACACCCACGACGACGAGGTAAGTGATATAAACTTAACTTTGCATTATTTTATATGTTTTCCATATTGTTTTATTGGTTTTTGATATTCTTTTGTAGGGTTTTTACAAATTTCATTTAGATTTGTTTATTTAGTTGAATTTCAATTGAGTTTTTATCAAGAAATGTCCATAATCAATCGAAAAATCCACAAAACCCTCAAGAACCTCAAAATCAAAACCCTCCTCAAGAAGAACAACAAATTCCACAACCCGAACCAATTGCAAGACCTCCACTAGGCACACAAGAAAATATAATAAATGAAATAGAGAGAGGCAAAACTGAATTAGAAAGACTCATTGCTCAGTTGAAAGAATTCAGACAAACCAATCCAATGAGGGCTCAATTGGCATCATCCCTCGAATCCATTAACACTCAGATAGCCTCAGTTAGTGGTCAGTTAGATATTTGGCGAGCTAAGAGGGATGAACAAAAAAGATTTTATGCAAATAAATTGTCATATGAAGATGTTAAAAAAAAAAGAAATACCAAAAGGTAGCATATGTGCATTATTTAGAAAACCCGGTGAGAAAAATACTGTTAGAGAGGGTACTAAACGATTCCCCATCCATTGGTGCATACACGATGCTATTAGAAATAATTTTTGGGATAGATGGTGGATGGTTTTTGATGCCCCTCCTTGCAACAATCACAAGGTCCCCATGTATTTTTTGAAGAAATTATATTGTGAGTTTTTCCTTGGGAAGATCCCCAATTATTTTGATATGTTAGACTCCCAAGATAGAGGTGGGGGGTCATCATTTGAGAGGCCAGGAGCACGTCGTGACCCTAATGTAGTTAGGGCACCTGTGGTCCATCCACAGCACGAGCATGTGATTATTCCTTCAGTTATGAAGGAACATGTAGAGGCTAGCACTCTAGGGACCATTAATGCTTTGACACAGACCCTCATCCATTCCACAAGCCCATTAGTTGAGGGGGAGCCTTCTATGCATCATGGTCACATGTGCACTTCATGTGGATCCCTATACACATTTGGCATTCATGCCAGAGATGGTGCGAATGATGGGCTTGTCACCGATTAGTTCCTGAACGAGACATTTGGCATTGACACACAGGTAAATTACTAATTTGATCACATTTCATATGTATATTGAATGATTAATTAATTAGCATTTATTGACATTATTCAAAATTTAGGGTCAAAGTGTTGTTCGGCCTAGCAGCAATCCTCCAGGCCCATTTTTTGTCCCTTCGACGAGTCCTGAGGTATGTATCAATTTAATCATTTTAATTAATACATATATTTATTATGTAATCATATTAAGGATTGACAAAAAAAATTATGCATGTGCATCAGTTCTCCATAGGACCCTCAACATTTACCACAGACATAGAGCAGAGACATCATACGAGCTTCACACAGGTACAGTTGTTTCATGTTAATTTAATTCATTTGATTATATTTATTCCATGTTTCATGTTAGATATAACATGTATTGTATGACATGTAGCTCATGATGTCGGACACACCTCCTCATCTGCGACAATTTGTTGATAGTGGAGTGGCCGCGGTTGTGGCTAGCTCACAGCCACTGACGGATATATGAAAGAATTTTCTTCATTTTAGTTGTTGTTTATAATAGTTAATCTCAAAATTTCTAATGTTATTTATAAGTGATTATATTTATTGAATTGTTGTAGGGTCTTGTCACGCCTGATCATCCACGAGCATTTGAGGTGGACTTACAGAGTGAATATTTGTTGGCGGTAAGAAAATAATTGATTTTGTGTGTACATATATTTGATTTCAACGTATAATAAATATTGATTCATATCTACTTTCCTTGTATTAGTTGGACCTGGAGAAGAGCCTCAACAAGAGGTCAAGTGAGCGTGTTAGGAGGGCCCCGTCATCTCCACTGTCTCCCTCCACACGACGGCAAAGGATGTCGAGAGACTTGTTTCCTTCCCCTCGTGGGAAGGAAAAGATGTAGTTGAGATATTCGATACATATATATATAGAGACTTGTTTCCTTCCCCATGTATATATATAGGCATTAGAGAGACATATTCGACATACATTTGATGTACATATGACATTCTATATTTGATGTATGACATTATTGGTTAATATATGATATGTTTGTTCATATACGACATTATTGGTTATCATAATATATTATGTGTTTGTTAATGTATATGACATTATTGGTTATCATTTTATATTATATGTTTGTTCATGTATGACGTTAAATTAGATATGTTTGTGTATGACATTAAATTAGATATGTGCATGTATGAAATTAAATTCAATTGCTAGAGAGTTGCCATTATGTCTACCAACTAGTAGATGTTCTTTTTTGTTTTATTAGTATTTCTCAAAAATTGCAAAGAAGTTGTTTCTGGTGAATAGTTGTAAACAATTGTGATCATTGACTTCATGTACTCATGGCTTTGGCTGCGAACACTCGTAACTTTGGCTATAAGCATCCATGGCTTTGGCTATGTGCACTAGTGGCTTTGGCTGTGAGCATTTATGGCTTTGGTTGTAGGCACAATATAGCCTTGGCTGTAGGTTGTCTTTCTTGCTGCATGTCAAAGTTACCTTCGAGAATATCATTAGTCTAAGATCATTACAATTAAAATACTATGACATAATACCTTGGAAATAATAGTCTTTAACCCATTACTTTATTTGTTAAAACATCATGTAGTATCTACTGTAGTGCTTCTACTCAAATATGTTTTCAAAAATACTTAGTATGGCAAAGAAATGTCTATGGAAAGCTTGTCAAATAGGATATTGAAGAACTAAATGTGGACAGTCATTAGTACCCATCAATAAGAACACGAACATCTTTCTCAAGCAAGCCATATGACATTAGCTTAATTTATAAATTTCCTTTGCAAATAACTAGAAGATGCTATGAATCTTAATACAAAGTTAATCACGAACTCATTATTCCATCCAAGAAGCATATATCACCCTAAGCCAATTAACCAACAGGATAAAAATTAATTCAATTTCAACAAAATTTTGAGTATAACAAGCATCTTAGGGATTCTTACAAGAATTAACACGATGTTCACAAGAGCATTACAAGTTCTTGTAATGCTATTTCACATATTGTAATCATATTCAGTTTTGAATGGCCATTTGTGTTACAAGCATAAATGTTCTTTAAGGTCTTTTAATTCTAGACATGAATTTTATTCTGAAGCTTTTTTATGACAACCCACTCAATGCATATATTGTTGTTCCACATTATGCTGATTTGAATTTCATTGGTTGATTTGGGTCTAGACATGACATTATTCACTACCTTTTTCATATATATTTTTTTTGTAGTGAGGTTCTAGCCTGAATGAATGTATTAATCATCGAAGTTGTGAACCTTGGTCGAGATCCTTACAAATATATTTTCAAATTGGACCTCAAATAGTTTTCTCAGTCACCCCTTGTACACAGATACTGAAATTGTAGTTAATTACAAAATTAATACTGAATTAACACAAGTTTAATTGAGAAGTAGTATGTACCTCAATAGGCTAGATTATTATTGACCGGGAAGCTTTATCTTAGAGCAATTGGTTTCCTAAATCTTTAGTGCAATGACACTCTTATGAAATGTGGAATTATGTATGCTAGCTAAGGAATGTTCTTTAAAAGGCAGAGGAAACTCAAGACTCACATGTTTCCAATCAATATAAATGTTTAAATCGCTTCTCTAATTTTTTCTATTTATGATCTTCTTAAAACTTAACTTTCTAAATGCATTGATGGGGAAATAAAGATCTTCTAGGAACTAAAGGCTAATCATGTTTAATACTTACAATTCTCTATTTTTATCTAATAATTTAAAAAAGATTGTACAAGTGTTTTCAAAGAGCAACACTTGTCACTAACATCATAAGAAGGAATATCCAAGGAGACTTACCATTGATCCCCCAACACCAAATTCAAGAGAAAACAAAAATCCACTACTAAAGAGATAGTAACAATGATCATCCCTAGTCTCTCCCTTATCACAAAGTGATTACCATCAAAATTTGCATTTCCAATTGTGTCATGTGTGTTGAAGTGATAGTAACATTTTCACTCTCTTACCTAATGTCTCCCATTTCTAAAACTCCTGCAAAAGGGCAAGGCCATCTTCTCAGTACTTCAAGATACAACGAGTTCCATTTTTTCCCATATTGATAATCGTTGACTTAGAGTATAGTAAAAGTATTGACAGCCCATAGGAACTCAACCTTTGAACATCCCATCTATAAATGACCTCATAAAGAAAGTTCAATAAACCCGCATGAAACAGTGAAACAAAAGTTGCATACCTGTGAAGATGATCAGACTGCAGGTGATCAATATGTCTCAAATCTATATTCAGTTCTTTTACTATGCATATAAATGGTTTGTTATATAAAAGACTTATATCCACCAGATAAATAATCATTTTCTTACTATGCTATCCTTATCCTCGGCTGATCTCTGGTAGACCATTTCTTAACCATCCTCCTTCGATCTATAGGTCACTGTATTAATCTGGTTCATCTTGTCTCTACTCAAATTAATAAGAATTGGCAATCTCGGGGATTGCCAAAAGAGGAATGGGTCCAAGTGGAATTAAAACATAATAAATAGTGTATTACAAAAAGGAGAATGGTATTTTCTTCGCAATCTACTCTCTTATACATTCTATCAATGTTCCACATTGAACCTGATAGAGAACATCACAACACATAACTAGCAACATAGAACATACCTCCTAGCCACCTCAAGAACATAAAATTTCAAAAACCAAAGTGCACAAGTTTAAATTCAAAGCCTCAAAGGTCAAGAGTGCAACAAATAAAAATAAATAAATAATTACGAACAAAACCCACATTTGATGGAATCACAGAAAATCTGGTGGCTAGATAGTTACAAGTTGATTCAAGCTAATCCTTCATCATCATTAAGGTTGAAAATAACATACCCAATTGAAAACCAATTTACATATACAAAGTGACTAACATTACTCACAAAGAGGGAGTAGAAGCTACACACTACCTTGCGTCCAAGGTGCGCTAAAGAACATAACCAAACTCTTGGAGATCATATAATCCTAAATTTACATAATTTGGTAGTAACACATTTCATTAACTTATGAAACATTTACCAAGTTCCATGATTTTTCTTTCCAAAAATGACATGCTAGATATGCTTTCCAACAATATAATTAAGATCCTTCCATCACACACTGCAAGTTTCAGCATCACCTGAGATGGCATTGTAGAATGAAAACAAAATGTGATCTCCAAAAAGCGAGAGAGGTTATTGTAGGTCTCTGCAACACGGTCCTGTAGGAATTGGAATCTCATCCATATCTTGCACGAGCTCCGAGATATGCCCCATCAAAGATTGTAGCCCTGTGGCATTTAGTGACCCTTAGGGACATTTCGGTTCAGCGTGCCTGAGAACGTTCGAGCACTGAAGGGGACAAGATGAGGTTGGGGATAGGGTTTACCTAGCCACCCGGAGCTAATGGAGCAAATAGTTTGATCCCACGACGAAAGATGAGAGAGATTTGGCAGGTGGCAACTTTGTACTGGCCAACACTGCAAGTTTCAGCATCACCCGAGATGGAATTGTAGAATAAAAACAGAATGTGATCTCCAAAAAGTGAGAGGTTATTGTAGTTCTCTGTAACATAGTCCTGTAGGAATTGGAATCTCATACATATCTTGCACGAGCTCTTAGATATGCCCCGTCAAAGATTGTAGCCTATGGCATTTAGTGACCCTTAGGGACATTCCGGTTTAGCGTGCCTGAGAACGTTCGAGCACTGAAGGAGACAAGATGAGGTTGGAGATAGGGTTTACCTGACCGCCCAGAGCTAATGGAGCAGACAGTTTGATCCCATGACGAAAGATGAGAGAGATTTGGCAGGTGGCAACTTTGTATTGGCCAACACTGCAAGTTTCAGCATCACCCAAGATGGCATTGTAGAATGAAAACATAATGTGATATCCAAAAAGAGAGAGAGGTTATTATAGGTCTCTGCAACATGGTCCTTTAGGAACTAGAATCTCATCCATATCTTGCACAAGCTCCGAGATATGCCCCGTCAAAGATTACAGCCCTGTGGCATTTAGTGACCCTTAGGGACATTCTGGTTCAGCGTGCCTGAGAACGTTCGAGCATTGAAGGGGACAAGATGAGGTTAAGAATAGGGTTTACCCAGCCACCCAAAGCTAATGGAGCAGACAGTTTGATCCCACGACGAAAGATGAGAGAGATTTGGCAGGTGGCAACTCTATACTTGCCAACACTGCAAGTTTCAGCATCACCCGAGATGGCGTTGTAGAATGAAAAAAAAATGTGATCTCCAAAAAGTGAGAGAGGTTATTGTAGGTCTCTACAACACGGTCTTGTAGGAATTGGAATATCATCCATATCTTGCACGAGCTCCGAGATATGCCCCGTCAAATATTGCAGCCCTGTGGCATTTAGTGACCCTTAGGGACATTTCGGTTTAGCGTGCCTGAGAACGTTTGAGCACTGAAGGGGACAATATGAGGTTGGGGATAGGGTTTACCTAGCTACCCAAAGCTAATGGAGTAGACAGTTTGATCCCACAATGAAAGATGAGAGAGATTTGGCAGGTGGCAACTTTGTATTGGCCAACACTGCAAGTTTTAGCATCATTCGAGATGGCATTGTAGAATGAAGAATGTGATATCCAAAAAGTGAGAGAGGTTATTGTAGGTCTCTACAACACGGTCCTATAGGAATTGGAATCTCATCCATATCTTGCACGAGCTCTGAGATATGCCCCGTCAAAGATTGCAGCCCTGTGGCATTTAGTGACCCTTAGGGACATTCTGGTTCAGAGTGCCTGAGAATGTTCGAGCACTGAAGGGGACAAGATGAGATTGAGAATAGGATTTACCTGGCCATCTGAAGCTAATGGAGCAGACAGTTTGATCCCATGACGAAAGATGAGAGAGATTTGGCAGGTGGCAACTTTGTACTTGCCAACACTGCAAGTTTCAGCATCACCCGAGATGGCGTTGTATAATGAAAATGGAATGTGATCTCCAAAAAGTGAGAGAGGTTATTGTAGGTCTCTACAACATGGTCTTGTAGGAATTGGAATCTCATCTATATCTTACACGAGCTCTGAGATATGCCCCGTCAAAGATTGTAGCCCTATGGCATTTAGTGACCCTTAGGGACATTTCGGTTCAGCGCGCTTGAGAACGTTCAAGCACTGAAGGGGACAAGAAAAGGTTGGGGATAGGGTTTACCCAGCCACCTGGAGCTAATGGAGCAGACAGTTTGATCCCATGACGAAAGATGAGAGAGATTTGGCAAGTGGCAACTTTGTATTGGCCAACACTACAAGTTTCAGCATCACCTGAGATGGCGTTGTAGAATGAAAATAGAATGTGATCTCCAAAAATGAGAGAGGTTATTGTAGGTCTCTACAACATGGTCCTGTAGGAATTGGAATCTTATCCATATCTTGCACGAGCTCTGAGATATGCCCCGTCAAAGATTGTAGCCCTGTGGCATTTAGTGACCCTTAGGGACATTCCAGTTCAGCGCGCCTTAGAATGTTCAAGCACTGAAGGGGAAAATACGAGGTTGGGGATAGGGTTTACCCAGCCACCCAAAACTAATGGAGTAGACAGTTTGATCCCACGATGAAAGATGAGAGAGATTTGGCAGGTGGCAACTCTGTATTGGCCAACACTGCAAGTTTCAGCATCACCCGAGATGGCGTTGTAGAATGAAAATGGAATGTGATCTCCAAAAAGTGAGAGAGGTTATTGTAGGTCTCTGTAACATGGTCCTGTAAGAACTAGAATCTCATCCATATCTTGCACGAGCTCCGAGATATGCCTCGTTAAAGATTGCAGCCCTGTGGCATTTAGTGACCCTTAGGGACATTCTAGTTCAGCGTGCTTGAGAACGTTCGAGCACTGAAGGGGACAAGATGAGGTTGAGGATAGGGTTTACCCAGCCACCTAAAGCTAATGGAGTAGACAGTTTGATCCCACGATGAAAGATGAGAGAGATTTGGCAGGTGGCAACTCTGTACTTGCCAACACTGCAAGTTTCAGCATCACCCGAGATGGCATTGTAGAATGAAAATAGAATGTGATCTCCAAAAAGTGAGAGAGGTTATTGTAGGTCTCTACAACATGATTCTATAGGAACTAGAATCTCATCCATATCTTGCACGAGCTCTGAGATATGCCCCGTCAAAGATTGCAGCCCTATGGCATTTAGTGACCCTTAGGGACATTCCGGTTCAGCGCACCTGAGAACGTTCGAGCACTGAAGGGGACAAGATGAGGTTGGGGATAGGGTTTACCCAGCCACCTAGAGCTAATGGAGCAGACAATTTGATCCCACGATGAAAGATGAGAGAGATTTGGCAGGTGGCAACTCTGTACTTGCCAACACTGCAAGTTTCAGCATCACCCGAGATGGCGTTGTAGAATGAAAACAGAATGTGATCTCCAAAAAGTGAGAGAGGTTATTGTAGATATCTACAACACAATCCTGTAGGAACTAGAATCTCATCCATATCTCGCACGAGCTCTAAGATATTCCCCGTCAAAGATTGCAACCCTATGGCATTTAGTGACCCTTAGGGACATTCTGGTTCAGCGCGCCTGAGAACGTTTGAGCATTGAAGGGGACAAGATGAGGTTGGGGATAGGGTTTACCTAGCCACTATTAGCTAATGGAGCAGACAGTTTCATCCCACGATGAAAGATGAGAGAGATTTGGCAGGTGGCAACTCTGTACTTGCCAACACTGCAAGTTTCAGCATCACCCGAAATGGCGTTGTAGAATGAAAACGTAATGCGATCTCCAAAAAGTGAGCAAGGTTATTTTAGGTCTCTACAACATGGTCCTATAGGAACTAGAACCTCATCCATATCTTGCACGAGCTCTGAGATATGCCCCGTCAAAGATATTTGAATTTACAGTGTTTAATGAGAATATAGTTGAGGCTTGCTTTACTTTTCTATGTTAAGTTTGGCTTTCAATTTTGGTTTCCCTACTTATCTATGTGAAAGTTCCACTTTCATAAGTAACATGGATGCAATAATACTAAATTAAGTATAGGTCCATGGTTCTAGAAGCTTCACATAGCTTCTCTTCAACTATGGATCTTGTAAGCATTATACCATGACTATTGGTGTTGTGAGAATATACAAAGCATATATATTGTTTGCCCAAATGTCTTCAATGAACATGAACTATATGGAAGAAGAGAAGACATGTTGCAAAGTCTTTGAAAATTTTCTTCAAGCAATGTAAGGAGCCATGGGTGATTTATCCAAATTATTTGGTAAAATAAGAGGAGGAATGAATCAACCTTGATGATAGAGGTAAATGCTGAATAATATTTATTTAATCACATTGTTTGAAAAAACTTTAATGACCTTTAAATACAATTGAAAGAAATGGAATTGATCTCCCTTACTCATGTAGATGAATAAAATTGGAATTTAAAAAAGAGAGGGACATCCACCATAAAACCATGCAATCATGCACTTCTTGATGGGAGTATCATAAGTTCATTGTTAGATGGATATGCCAAATGTGGAAGAATTAAAAGGAAAATATGTTGATTGATTGAATATAAAACCAAACATGTGGAATATTTAAAAATATGTCATGGGGCTATTAATAAAATCAAACTAATAGAATCAAACTCTACAAACATAGGTATTCAAACTATGAACAAAAAAAACATCACTATTGAGGTTTTAGCATGTCGCGCAAGATAGGGTCTTATTGAAGCTAACAAGAAGCATCATTGTATATAGTGTTTTATAGGCATAAAATTAAAGTGGCATAAAACCATTCACATGCAAAAACATCTAGAACATGTGATAAAATCATACATTCAAACCATTCATGTAGCCATAGTCACAAATTTCAACAAAGAATTCAACCAACATAAAGGTGCTAAACTTTGTAAGCTATGGATAACTATTGATCTTTAAATATAAAAACATTTGTATGGGTCTAAGGTAATATGCATTATGGAATTTCTTGATTTTCCAAAATATTATATCTTAAAATTCACAATCATCAAATCTTAGCATCCAATCAACTAATCCAGTAATACAAGCATCAAACCAATGTGATAACAAAAAATCAAAGTTGATTCCATAAGGTCTAACAATATCATATAATTCATTTATCAATAATTTGAAACATCATAAGCATATGTCTAATAATGTCATACATGAAATATATGTAAAAAATGACATACATAGAAAAAATTATACAAAACATATGCCCAATAATGCCATATAGGTGTAAAATGTACATCATTAGATATATACTCTTTCTAACTAGGGGAACAAAATAAATCCCTAATTGTCTTTAATTGCCAACAAGTGGGAGATGGTGTATATAACGAGGTCTTCCTAACATGCTCACTAGTCCATTAGTCTAGAATCTTCTGTAACTCAACATGTTACAATCAAAATTATATATGAATTTTATATTGAATTTCAATACTAATGAAATTTTAATACAAACTCTTTCATACCTTATTCATTGGCTTAGAACTAGTGAGTGCAATAAGGACTCGTTGATCAATACAATGATGAAGATGTAAAGGAATCTCTGATGTCAATAGCTGAAAATGATAATACATGAGACTCAAATGCAGTTATGAAGAATACACATTTTCTTTTGTCTCCATATCAAATAAAATATTTTGGTACCTCTGTGAATGTAGTATGACATCCTTCATTTTATAGTGTTGATCCCAAAGCTACAACACTTATTATTTATTACACGTGTATGTAAATCTGTTAAGCATCAAATTCAACACCTTTATGTGCAAAATAATGTACTATATGTTAGAGTAATAAATTCATTTTCTTAGTAATTAAATTATATTGATATAATTACTAAGTTACTTATTATATTTATATAGTTTACTTATAATTCCTTTCAATTTACAACTAATTGAAATGATTTCCCCAATTTTCCATCTAGTCACTAGAAAATTGGATTTGTTGTCTCTTTCTCTTAAAGAACCGGATCTACTAGTTCCTTTGGTCTAGAAGCCTTCTATTGAGATTGGGGTTTTGAAAGGTTCAAGGGTTGAGGAACTTTTTATAGAATATCTTGAAGAAGGAGAGGTCATGTATAATGGTTTTGAGGAAGGCTAGAGTTCCATCCAGATGGTGTTGCAAAATGGCCAAGCAGAGGAGGAGGTAGAAGAATAAATAGAATAAATGCATGAGAAGGAGGGTCATGGGGGCAATGGAAAATCTGGGGAGGGAAGCAATTAGGAGAATGGGTCAAATATGCTTCTCAACTAGAAGGAGAGTATTGCATTGGACACTGATACTAGTCCGCCTCATAGCAAGATCACCTTGTTAAGGAGATCACTACCAATCAGAATTTTACCTATAAGCCTACAAGACTTCATCCCTTGGTAGTGGTAATGGTGGTAATTATGGTTGAATGTGTTTGAAATAGAAAAAGAAATGAAGGGTGTTTTGCATGACACTATTCACTCATCATAGGTTGTATGGATTCAAAGCCACAACCTAGCTTTTATACCATTATACAAATTACAAATTATAAGACTATGCCTTTCATGATAGTCACATTTTCATATTGGCAAATGAAGAATGACTTTTGGAACAAACGTAATAAATACTTCCAAATACAAATGAAGCCAATGTATTGTATTATAAGCTCAAATGGTAACGACCAAGCCCAAACATTTATTAAGGTGTAGCATTTATAATTGTCAAGTTCATGTGAAGAAGTCATCGTTCATATTCTCATTATTGTGTAATTTGATGATAAGAAGAATACAATGATATAGAGGTTGATAGTGACTTAAAACTTTACAAAATGCAATCAATGAGAATTTTACATTTAGGGGGGAGTAATAATCAATGTTTCATTCTCATTGTTTGACAAACTCTTATATATTGAGGGAGTAGACAGATGATATGGTTTAGTCTTCTTTCGAGAATCTTAGTCATATTGGTTCAAAAGGATTCATGATACAACTACTATACTTAGCGTGACCAATTGATGCTAAAAACCTTAGTATTGATGCTACAAACCTTAGTATTGACATAATTTAACCTCTGCAATTCTAGGCATAAGATGATTAGCATACAATGGTACTTGAACAAAGAACACTAATAAATATTGAGGATGTGAATTGATAATACCATTTCGCAGATGATTTTGGCATCTCACCCTTTATCACTTGTGCATCAACTTTATTAGCCCTCTTCTTTGGTGACCTACAAATGGAGAATTAGCACAGTAAAAAATCTAAGATAAGATTAAAAAAAAGGGTCCTATTAAAGAATCTAATATAAATTCAACTAATGTATCTAGATTCTAAACAAATCAATACTAAATCTCATCACTTACACATCATAACAATACGGTCCACCTTAGTCATGTGATAGCCTTGGGGAAGAGGCTGTAACATTGTATTTGGATCCAATTGATCACTTTTTCTCTCTCTCCCAATTCAATCTAATGAGCCAACTGGATCTACTCGACATTTTAACGTCTCAAGTATTGCCTCATGGTCTGACTCGCGAACTTTCCAAAGAATCTTATTATGTGGTTTTCCACCATATTTTATCAAGTGGACATTTGATGCAACAAAAAGGTTTGAATAATGAAGAATCTTCCTCTTTGTTTTCCAATCCTTGAATAACCACAAGTTAGGATTCTTCATAGGATATCGTCTAAGCCATGTGCTTGTTATAATGATCGCACCGACATGGTACTCTAAACCTTCACCATCTATAACCGAGTGATCCAATTTTTGTTTGGCTTCAACACAATGACACAAATAATAATCTATCCCTTCTTCATTGTCTTCAGGTGCAATAACAGCAAAAACATGGCCTACAGTGACAAATATACAAAATGCGGTCATTAATTCATAAAATACTTGGGTAAAAGTTATAAAGTTACATATTGAAATTACAAAGATATATATATATATTACCAGGTTGCACTAGATCTGACAAGTAGTCAAAGTCAATAGATGAATCCATCTCTACCATTTCTAATGCTTGTGGGGGACGATAGGTGTCAATTGGGTCCAAAACCCGTATATCCCATTTGTCCACCCATTCAGTTGACTCACAGTCATCCCAATTTTCCTCTGCACATGATGGACAATAGCATGTCATTTTTCGTGTGTGGATACTCCATGAACCTACATCAAAGCTTCTAAAAGAGTGTAACTCACTAGATCATGTTAGTGTGCAACAATCCTGATATGGTGCAATGTTAGTATTATCTATCAACCAAAAAAATCTACGAACTATAGACTCACCTTGCTTACCTGGACCTATTGTACCGTTACACCATTGGATGATGGATTTTGCATCTATCAATATTGCTCCATCTTTGTACTTTAGTTCTTCATGAGCCAAGGTTCTTTTAATGCATGCGCCTGCACCATCGTGCTCTCCCTTACCATGACCAGCCTCTGTGAAATTCCACATATATTGAATTCTACACAACCTGTGCATCCTGCTCAACCAATAGAACATCTGTGCATTCTTGAATTGAGATGCACAATTGTCTAACCAAATAATGTGTTGACGATATGATATGCCCCTGTTAGCCAAATCTCCATAAAATAGTTGAAAACAACCATGTACAAACTCTGTAGAATGTGATCGATCATCGCTGATGTAAAAATGGTACTCCCTCAAAATCTTCCTGTCATCCTCTGTACTTGTAGGTGAATGCATGAATGTTATGTGAACAAATATGGAAAGCTGTTGAGATGTATAATACTTTGCTTGCACCTCATTTTGTGGTTGTAGTGTGTAGTTCTCTGCAAAATCTACAATCAAAACAATGGTATCCAATGGAAACGTATCCTTGCACAACTTGAATTGCAAATCCAACCATCGAGCTCTATGGGTATGCCTTGCATACTCGTACATAATATTTTCACGAAAAATCTTCATGAACTCATACACTGGAATATTTTCAATAACTAGATCACATCTTTTACCATGTTTCCCATCTTTTAGAGCATATGTCACTGTCTTGAATTTTTCGTAATCTACTATTTCATTTCCAATTGCATGTGTACTATCCATATGTTGACAAGTTGATAAAAGTTGCAAAGAATCACAAAATAAGCACGTACCATCCAAGCATGATGTCTTGTAAAATTGTTGGTCATCCCCTATTTCACATAAAATGTTGGATATGAATTCCCTTGAAGATCTTGGTGGCTCTTTTATGTCACAATCCTGCAAAACAAACTGAGAATGCAAAACTACGCATATGTACCTAAAAACATCAAAATGGTTAGAAAATTCAATATGTATCCTACAACAACAAGTTGTGCGTGTGTGATTTATTTCACATAAAAAGGTTTACCCATCTCAAAAAATCTTTGACTTCTTCGAATTTGAGGATACATACCAATAAATTTTGCAAAAAATTGTGTCTAAGTTGAATCCAAAAAATGTTTCGCATGTGGCTCGCGATTTCGGCTACCAATCCTCCTTCTTACAACATCTCTTTGATTAGGAGAAACACATGTGTTATGTTTCCAAAAATCTTCGATTAGTGATTTCAAGGCTTCACTAATTTCTTTATCCTTTCGCGGTAGTCTACCGCTAAATGTCCATAACTCATTTTTTGTTGGATCTTCTAATCTCTCGCGCCTTAGCATGGCTCTCCTTAAGGTACCTCTACCAATTTTTAATGTTTTTCTTGTCTTTCTCATGAGTTGAGCTTTCTTCATTTGGCTACTTACTATTGTCGATGTGAGTACTCGTCTTGTGATATTACTATCTTTCGTGCATGATTTAGAACCCACTTTGTCATAAGCCTTCATTAGATTCTTTACAATATTTCTTTCATTTGAATCATTCATCGTTCTTAGCCCAAGAATCTTCATGATAGGCCTAAATTTCAAATTCCTCATCATTTCAACAAATAATTATCATTGACCTATAATATTTAATTCTTCAAAAAATAATTTCCACATATGATTACCTTTTCTTTGACAAGTACGCTTGTTAATCTTGTCAAGCATTGATTTCAAAATATTAGTATCAATATCAATCAAATATTTTGGTTTTCTAAAATGAATTCTAGAAGGTGTTCTAATCTCTTCAATTCTCTCAACATTTTGAACATCAATATAAGGTTGAGTGTATTGCATACCTTGAACCAAAGATGATGTGCCTTGGCAATAAGATGTAAAAGATGGAATATCACCTACTTGATGTGTTGATGTTGTGCTTTCAACATGACATGATGGAGTGTGTATATCGTCGGATCTATAAATCAATGTCTCTTCAACATGAGAGGATGATATGACTTCAACATTGGAAGATGGTGTAGCGGATGATATGACTCCAACATTCGAAGATGGTGTAGTGGATGATATGACTCCAACATTGGAGGATGGTGTAGCTTCACAATTCAATTGTCTTCTTGAGCATAACAATCTCATTCGTTCTCTTTGTCTTTCTAATTCTTCCTCCTTGTTTCTTTGTATTGGTGGTTCTTGATCCTCTTCTAAAATTAATTCTTCATCATTGTTTTGCAATTTTCTTTGTTCACGTAGTAATTTCATTTTATCTCTTTTAATTGTCAAATCTCTCTCCCTATCTGCATTTGTTTGAATCTTTAGTTTCTTCCTTGGCATGATGATGATTCCTACATGTCAAATTATTCAAACATTCGAATTACTTAAAATGTGTAAATTACAAATTATTCAATTACATATAAAAATTATAATTATTTGAATGAATACACAATATATATCAAACGACTTGTCAAATTTCTAACCATTTCGAAATAACATTTCATTCAAACATACAATTTTCAATGAATTCACTATATATTACATAACATATCAAATTATAATCAAATTTGTATCTATATATCAACAAACAATATTTAAAATGGATTGCACTAACCTTTTCTATTAAAGGAATATTCAAAAATTCTTCAAATCATGTATCCAATGATTGAATTTGGTGTTTTCTAGCTTCCAAAAGTGTTGAAATAGTGTTTGCTAGATGTTGAAACCCGTGTTTTCTGTCAGAATAACAGAGAGCATAACAGACCAAAAGTTAAAAATGGATGAAATGGGCCCCAAGGTTGGTTTTTGACCATTTTTTGGTGATTTGAAATAGTGCGTATGCACTATAGCGCAAACGCACTATAAAGCGCGTATGCACTATAGTGCGTACACACTATCTCAAAACACATCACTCCCCATCCTCCCTACTCTCTATCCTCCCTACTCTCTCTCCCATCCCCTCCCTCTCTCTCTTCCTACTCTCTCCCATCCTTTACTCTCTCTCACTCTCCCTCTCCCACCACCTACTCTCTCTACCTCTTTCACCCCCTCTCCTCTCCCATCCCCGACTCTTTAGATCTCTCACACACACTCTTATCCCCCCTCTCCCTCTCCTACCACCTAATTTATCTCCCCCATCCCCTACTCTCTCTCTTCTCGCCCATCCCCTACTTTGTCTCTCTTACACACATTCTCATTCCCCCTCTCTCTCCCTCTCCCACCACCTACTTTCTCTCCCCCATCGTCGTACTCTCTCTACCACCCCCTACTCTCTCTCACACTCACACTACTACTACCTACTATCTCTCTCTCTCTCTCAAGTTCTCTCTCTCCCTCTCTACTCTCTCTCTCCCCCATATTTTACAAGCTCTCTCTGCCTCTCCCACTCTCTCTCCCATCGCCTACTTTCTCTCCCCCATCCCCTGCTCTCTCTCTCGTCTCCCATCCCCTACTCTCTCACACTCTCACACTCTCCCCCATTCCCTACTCTCTCTCTCTCCTCTCCCATCCCTTACTCTCTCACACTCTCACTCTCTCCCATCCCCTACTCTATCTCTTTTACACATACACCCCCATCCCCCCCTCTCTATTTCCCTCTCCCACTGCCTACTTTCTCTCCCCCATCGTCGTACTCTCTCTCTGCCACCCCCTACTTTCTCAAAACACATCACTCCCCATCCTCCCTACTCTCTATCCTCCCTACTCTCTCTCCCATCCCCTCCCTCTCTCTCTTCCTACTCTCTCCCATCCTTTACTCTCTCTCACTCTCCCTCTCCCACCACCTACTCTCTCTACCTCTCTCACCCCCTCTCCTCTCCCATCCTCGGCTCTTTAGATCTCTCACACACACTCTTATCCCCACTATCTCTCTCCCTCTCCCTCTCCTACCACCTAATTTCTCTCCCCCATCCCCTACTCTCTCTCTTCTCTCCCATCCCCTACTTTGTCTCTCTTACACACATTCCCATTCCCCCTCTCTCTCCCTTTCCCACCGCCTACTTTCTCTCCCCCATCGTCATACTCTCTCTAACACCCCCTACTCTCTCTCTCACTCACACTACTACTACCTACTATCTCTCTCTCTCAAGTTCTCTCTCTCCCTCTCTACTCTCTCTCTCCCCCATCTTGTACAAGCTCTCTCTGCCTCTCCCACTCTCTCTCCCATCGCCTACTTTCTCTCCCCCATCCCCTACTCTCTCTCTTGCCTCCCATCCCCTACTCTCTAACACTCTCACACTCTCCCCCATCCCCTACTCTCTCTCTCCTCTCCCATCCACTACTCTCTCAAACTCTCACTCTCTCCCATCCCCTAC
This sequence comes from Cupressus sempervirens, assembly GCA_028749045.1. Lineage (NCBI taxonomy): Eukaryota > Viridiplantae > Streptophyta > Pinopsida > Cupressales > Cupressaceae > Cupressus > Cupressus sempervirens. The sequence continues at coordinate 726,841,498 of CM053786.1, read as the reverse complement.
TCTATCTCTCTTACACATACACCCCATCCCCCCCTCTCTCTTTCCCTCTCCCACCGCCTACTTTCTCTCCCCCATCGTTGTATACTCTCTCTCTGCCACCCCCTACTCTCACACTCTCACACTCTCTCCCATCCCCTTCTCTGTCTCTCTTACACACACACACTCCCATCCCCCCTCTCTCTTTTCCTCTCCCACCGCCTACTTTCTCTCCCCTATTGTCGTACTCTCTCTCTGCCACCCCCTACTTTCACACTTTCACACTCTCTCCCATCCCCTACTCTCTCACTTTCATAGATACACACACTCTTATCCCCCACTCTTCTTCTTCTCTCCCATCCCCTACTCTCTGCATCTGTCACACACACTCCCATCCCCCCTATTTCTCTCCCTCTCCCACTCCCTCTCCTACCACCTACTCTCTCTCTCTCTCTCTCTCTCTCTCTCTCTCTCTCTCTCCCCTCTCTCTCTCTCTCTCTCTCTCTCTCTCTCTCTCTCTCTCTCTCTCTCTCTCTCCCATCCCTTACTCTCACTCTCTCTCCCATCCCCTACTACTTTCTCTCAAACTCTCACACTCTCTCCCATCCTTTACTCTATCTCTCTTATAAATAAATACACATTCCCATTCCCCCCTCTCTCTCTCTCTCTCTCGCAGTCCTTGTCCCACTGCCTACTCTCTCCCATCCCCTACTCTATCTCTCTTAAATGATTCCATTCTAGCTCTCTCTCCCTCCCACTCCCTCTCCCACCGCCTACTATCTCTCTCTCTCTCTCTCTCTCTCTCTCTCTCTCTCTCTCTCTCTCTCTCTCTCTCTCTCTCTCCCGTCTCTCATTCTTGACTCTCTCTCTTTCACACACACACACCCATCCCCCCTCTCACCTCTTCCATCCCCTAATTTTTCTCCCACTTGCTCTCCCTCTCCCACTACCTACTCTCTCTCTCTCACTCACTCACTCTCACTCTCTCCATCTCCACTCTCTCTCTCTCTCTCCTCTACCCTCTGGTCTCTCTTAAATTTTCACACTCTCTCCTATCCCCTACTCTCTCTCTCTCTCTCTCTCTCTCTCTCTCTCTCTCTCACACACACACACACACACACACACACACACACACACACACACACACACACACACATTTCTATTCCCCCCTGTCTCCCCCTCTCCCACTCCCTCTCCCATTGCCTACTCTCTCTTCCATCCCCTACTCTCTCTTGAGCTACTTTGTCTTCCCCCTCTCCCATTCCATACTCTCTCTCTTTCACACACATGCACTCCCATCCTCCTCTCTCTCGAGTTCTTCCTCTCCCACTTCATCTCCCATTGCCTGTTCTCTCTCTCCCCCATTCCCTATGCTTAATCTCTCTCTCCCAACCTGTAGTCTCTCTCACACTTCCTCTCTCTCCCATCCCCTACTTTAAATCTCTTTCCCCCACTCCGCACTCTCTCTACCATCCTGTACTCTCTCCCCTCTCCTATCTCCTACTTTCTCTCTATCTCTTTCATGCACACACATAACCATTCCCCTATCCCCCCCACCTAGTTCTCTTTTGCAACTTACATCTTAATAGTGTGTGTGCCCTATAGCATGCACACGCTATTTAGAACTGAGGTTTAAATAGTGCGTGCATGCTATAGCACGTGCACGCTATAGGGCACACGCACTATTTAAACCTTAATCAAACCCCAAGCCTAAAGCTTGGTTTTGCCTTGGAGATCCAACCCAAAGGTTTGGATTTGATGAACAAGCCTAAGACGTATTTTCCAGCAAACATACAAAAAATGATTATTTTTTCTTTTGTGCTCCCCTTCAAGATTTCTCGTGGTTGGGTATTGATAAGATCAGGTTACATAGCATTATAGGTCTCTGTGTTAGCTATCTAACCATATAATTTATTTTTAATTTGAACTATTTCAAGCCTTTCATCTATAATTTATTTTGAATGTATGTTCATTTTTTGTCAAAAACCACCACGTACTAATTGGGCTCTAGATTTTAGCTCGTTCATCGAATTTTGTAACAACTTAGTTTTTTAGAAACTAGACTCCATTCTACACACTTTGAAAAAAAAAAAAGTTTTGATTTTAGATTAGTTTTCAATTATTTGTAGGGGGAGCACACAGATATTTCACATTTTTGGGATGTGTCTAATTAAAAAATTCATTAAAAAAAAATACACATTATAAAATTACCCGAAAAATTTGGGATAAACTACATAGTGTTAAGTAACTTTTGACCAGAGCGATTAAAAAATTTCAAAAAAAAAGTTAAAATTTTAGGGGGGCCACACTTTGTACTGTGTTATGTTTTTTTTGAATAAACAGTACCACTTTTTGTGGCCCCCTTTTTTCAGGACCTAAAACTAAACCATTTTGAAAAAAAATTAGTAGTTTAGAAACTAGATTCAAAGGACTATGACTTTTTTTTTGTCATATTTGAAAATTTTGAGCGTAACTATCTTCAAATTCTTGTTGAAGTTCAAAATTTGCAGATTTCAGGAAAAAGGTGTCCACTTATACCCCCTTTTTGACACCACAACTTTGTGCACTTACCCTACTTTCATGTTAAAATCATTGTGGATTATAGTTTGGTTAATCCATTGTAAATCTTACACAGGGAGTTGTAATCAGATAAATTCAGAGGGTGCTTACACTTTTCAATAGCAAAGTGACCCAGCTGTTAGCAAAGATTTAGTCTTCCTATCTAGGCATTTTAGAGTTATTTTGTATGTATTTCTTTGGAAGACAATATGTTCACTAACAAGTAGAAACCCTAAATAAATTTAACATTTAGAATAAAAACACTATATACTTCAATCATACAAAAAAAAAAAAAAAAAAAACCTTTAAAATAGAAACCATCAATCTTCTTCACATCAAGTTTTAACCAATAGCTAAGTCTTGACTCTTTACTTTCAACTATAAACCCTATTCATCAACTCTAGGTTGCAACTAATTTGCATTGAAACCTCCATTAGATTTTAAGATTTAAATCTTAAACCTTGGAGGCTCTAGGCTCTATATAGTTAAAATCAGGTATTTGTGTACAGGTATATGTGTACTTGTATTTCAAACTTTCATGTATTGTGTACATATAGAACTATTTTTTATTGAGTTTAAATTTTTTTTCTTTGTAAAAATATAGAAACCTTAGCACACTGATCAAACAACATAAAAATTAAAAAAAGGAATATGAGACCTATAATACAAACCTTAAATGAATAATTAATAATAGAAACCCTAAAGAAATTTAACATCTACAATAAAACTCCTATATACTTCAATCATACAAAAAAAAACCCTCTAAAATAGAAACCCTCAATCTTCGTCACATCAAGTTTTAACCAATAGCTAAGTCTCGACTCTTTACTTTCAAATATAAACCTTATTCATCAACTCTAGGTTGTAGCTAATTTGCATTAAAACCTCCATTAGATCTTAATACCGAAATCTTAAATCGTAGAGGCTTTAGGCTCTACATAGTTAAAATCAAGTACATGTATACTTGTATCTAGATTTATCATCCTAGTTACCATGCATTTCCCCCTAATTTCCATCTATTACCACCTCATGTCTCTCAAACTCCCCCTTCTCTCACTCTCATTCTCACATCTCTTTGCCCTTAATTACCCTCTTTGTCATTAAGCTCACCCACTGGCTAGTTGTTAGGTGTTGATACCACTTGGGATCCACTATAAACTATTAGGTGTCCAACTATATGAGACAATACTAGCTAACCTTCCACTTCCAACTTCTATCCCTGGTTGGCCTTGGTCATTTCACCACGAGGTGAAGAGAAAGAGATAGAGAAGGAGAATGCAGTTGTGTGGACTCTACTAGACACTGAGCCTGAATTGAGATGGTGTGGAGAATGAAGCATGAGAAAGACCCTCTCCTCCTACTACAACATTAGTTGCTCGAGCTCTTTTCTTTTTGACTAGATCAACTTGGTTTTTAATATGTTGTTTTTTTAGGGCTTTAGCCCATATTTCTCTAGACTCTAGGATTAGGCCCATATGACTTGTGGGGAGTAATATTTCCTTCCACATAGTTTTTGTTTAAGATGTAACTCTATCTTAAAGTTTTTATATATCGGTCATGTTGTGACCAATTGACACATCACCCCATTGCGAATGGGGCCCACTCTTTTTGTTGTTGGCCTTGCCTTTTTGGCTTTTGTTCTTGGTAGTTTTGGGTTGAGTCTTGTAAAGTACCCTACATTTCAAATGAGAATTTGGTAAAATTAGCCAAGTTTAGAAAAGTTTTGTCCACATGGCTTCTATAATGGAAAGTGTTTGTTTGTCTAAGACTTTATCTTTCAGAAAGAATGTTAGTGTAATATTGAATATTTTGACATACTTTCTATTTTGGGAATTCCTATCTTTAATATATATTTTTAGTAAGTTTCACTACATCTGAGATTGGCCTTATTAGTCTGTACCTTATCGATAAGGCACGAAACTAACGTTCCCAATTCCCATATCTAATTAATTTATCGAGCTCAAAAAATTCTAGATCATCAAGTTTACACTTGATTTATTTAAAAATTAATTTCTTTTCACAAATTTTAAATTTTTGATTGGACATTGACAATTTTCCTAGGTTTCATCTTAATAATAAATCAAATAAAATAAAAATAAAAGTAAATGAATGACAGTTGTAGATAAAGGCCTATTAAATACATTAGACTAACACTTCACAAAATTAACGCATTTCGAGAAAACACATAAGTGAGAAAAGTTTAACTATTTTATGTAAAAGTTTAATAGTTAGCAAGCCATTTTTATAAGATTTTTAAATCACAATAAACTACATGTATGTAACATTTACAATTTTAAAATCACAAATTAAGTTGTAAAAATATAAACATGTAATATTGTAAATTTCAAATCACAAATTAAGGTATAAAGATGTAATATATGTAAATTTTAATTTATAAATTAAATAATATAATTTTATGTGTAGTAGGAATATTTAATAATACTTGATTTTTACAGTTTATGTGAATATAATTTGTCTTGATTGAATCATATTATTAATTTTTTATTTTTAAGATTTTGGAATAGATTTTTAATAGTTTTTTTTGTGATGTTTCAATTTGATCAATTTGTATAATTTAGAAGAATTATATTGAACTATTAAATTATGATAACTATATCATAAATTAGTGTTTTCAAAATTAAATTAACTACATGTAAATTATTTATTTAAATGAATATTTTAAAATAATTGTATAATGTATTGTTTCTATATATTTTTATTATACTGATAATAAAATATGAAATATGATCTAAAATGTTGAATTATAAAATTTCATAAATAATTCCATGTTAACATCCTTCTCTTTTGCTAATATCAAAATTGTAAGTAACTTTAAGAATTGCAGTCAATTAGTTTTAAACTTCAATAATAAGAAATTATTCAACTTTAAATATTTTCTTATTAAAATAATAATTATGTTTTGATTCTAATTTTTCTAAATGCATTTCACTTGTTACCTTCCAACCCTTTGTACAAGGCAGGGACTCAAGCTCTTCCTAAGCTCTTGTTTTAACTTTGGAACAACTCACTATTTTTAGTAGTGCCTATTTTTAGAAAATTCACTTCCTCCCTTAGATTGACCTTATTTTGACTTTGGAACAACTCAATATTTTTAGAAAGTCTATTTTGGCAACAAGTGAGCTATGACTTATAAAGAGACAAAAGTGTATCTAGTTATATATCTAGAGTAATAAGCAAGTGAGGAAGTCAATCAAAAAATGGTTAAGTTTGGAAACACCCTTGAAATAATGAAAAGTAAAAATTTGTAAAGGCATGCAACACAGTAAAAAAATGCCTAAGATTGAAGAGTTTCACACACACACAAATATATATATATATATATATATATATATATATATATATATATATATATATATATATATATATATATATATATATATATATATATATATATATATATATATATATATATATATATAATGTTGAAAGAAATATGTTGAGCACACCTTCCATGAAATGAAAATCCTCCAAATGAAGAAGAATCCTCCAAAAGCCCAAAAAAACTTCATGGCCTCAAAAATTCTCAACATGCACAAAGTGCACCCAAGAGAAATTTGCACTTGGTTAGGGAAATTCTAAAATTTGGAGAAAAATCCCCAACACACTAAAATTCATAGTCATGGAATTTGCACTTGGTTAGGAAATCTCCAAAATTTTGAAAAATTCCCCAACTCACTAAAAACCCCACCCTTTTTGTCCCAAGTGCAATTTTGACCAAGTTAGGATCTTCCTAAGTTGAAGAAAAATCCTTGACTGACTCCAAAATCCCATGTCAAAGAAATTTTGAAAGTTAGAAAATCCTTCGTGCTCCCTTTAAGTGTTCAAGAAAATATACTTTTTATTATAATTCTTTTTTGTGGAGGAATTCATGGCAAGGTCAATCTTGATTTTTTGATACAACTTTTCATAGGCCAAGGTCGGTATTAATATGTAAGGGAGATCACTTTTGAAAAATGATATTTAATTATTAATAAACATTTGCTACCAAAATTTCAAATTTGCATGTATTGTGGACATATAGAATTAATTTTTATTGAGTTTTAATATTATTTCTTTATAAAATTATAGAAACCCTAGCACAATGATCAAACAACATTAAAAAAAAGGAATGGGAGACCTATAATACAAACCTTAAACGAATAACTTATAGTAGAAACCCTAAATAAATTTAATGTCTAGAATAAAAACCCTAAATACTTCAATCATACAAAAAAAACCTCTAAAATAGAAACCATTAATCTTCTTCACGTCGAGTTTTAACCAATAGCTAAGTCTTGACTCTTTACTTTTAACTACAAACCCTATTCATCAACTCTAGGTTGCAACTAATTTGCATCAAAACCTCCATTTGATCTTAAGACCGAAATCTTAAATCTTGGAAGCTCTAGGCTTTGTATAGTTAAAATCAAGTATATGTGTACTTGTATTTCAAATTTTCATGTATTGTGTACATATAGAATTAATTTTTATTGAGCTTTAATATTTTTTCTTGTAAAAATATAGAAACCCTGGCACAATGATCAAACAACATAAAAATAAATAAAAGGAATATGAGGCCTATAATACAAACCTTAAATGAATAATTAATAATAGAAACCCTAAATAAATTTAACAACTAGAATAAAAACCCTATATACTTCAATCATACAAAAAAAACTCTAAAATAGAAATCTTCAATCTTCTTCACATCAAGTTTTAACCAATAGCTAGGTCTTGACTCGTCACTTTCAACTATACACCTTATTCATCAACTCTAGGCTGTAGCTAATTCGCATTAAAACAACCATTAGATCTTAAGACTGAAATCTTAAATCCTGGAGACTTTAGGCTATGTATAGTTAAAAAAAGGTACATGTATACTTGTATCCCTATTTATCATCCCTATTATTATGTATTCCCCCTTAATTTCCATCTATTACCACCTTATGTCTCTCAAAATCCCCCCCTTCTCTCACTCTCATTCTCACAGCTTTCAGCCCCTAATTACCCTCTTTGTCATTAAGCTCACCCACTAGCTAGTTGTCAAGTGTTGATACTACTTGGGATCCACTATAAACTATAAGGTGTCCAACTATATAAGACAACACTATCTAACCTTCCACTTCCAAACTTTATCCCTGGTTAGCCTTGGTCATTTCACCATGAGGTGAAGAGAAAGAGACAAAGAAGGAGAATGCAGTTGTGTGGTCTCTGCTAGACACTGAGCCTAATATTGAGATGAGGTGGAGAAGGAAGGATGAGAAAGACCCTCTCCTCCTACTACAACACTAGTTGCTCGAGGTCTTTTTTTTTGGACTAGATCAACTTGGTTTTTTATATGTTGGTTTTTCAGGGCTTTAGCCCATATTTCTCTAGGCTTTGGGATTAGGCCTGTATGACCTTTGAGGAGTAACTTTTCCTCCCACATAGTTTTTGTTTTAAGATTTAACTCTATCTTAAATTTTTTATATATTGGTTATGTTGTGACCTATTGACACATCACCCTATTACAAATGGGACCAATTCTTTTTGTTTTTTACCTTGTCTTTTTGGCTTTTGTTCTTGGTAGTTTTGGGTTGAGTCATGTAAAGTTCCCTCCATTTCAAATGAGAATTTGGTAAAATTAGCCAAGTTTAGAAAAGTTTTGTCCACATGGCTTCTACAATGGAAAGTGTTTGTTTGTCTAAGAATTTATCTTTTAGAAAGAATGTTAGTGTAATTTTGAATGTCTTGACATACTTTCTATTTCAGGAATTTCTATCTTTAATATCTATTTTTAGTAAGTTTCACTACAACCAAAATTGGCCTTATTAGTTTGTGCCTTATTTATAAGGAACAAAACTAACGTTCTCAATTACCATATCCAATTAATTTACCGAGCTCAAAAAATTCAGGTCATCAAGTTTACACTTTACTTATTTAAAAATTAATTTCTTTGCACAAATTTTAAATTTTTTATTAGACATTGACAATTTTCCTAGGTTTCGTCTTAATAATAAATAAAATAAAAATAAATGAATGATAGTTGTAGATAAAGACTTATTAAATACATTTCTGAAGTACATTAGACTAACACTTCACAAAATTAATGCAATTGTACAAAGCACACAAGTTAGAAAAGTTTAACCATGACAAGTAAAAGTTTAATAGTTAGCACGCCATTTTTATAAAGCTTTTAAATCACAATAAACTACGTGTATGTCATATTTGTAATTTTAAAATCACAAATTAAGTTGTAATAATATAAACATGTAATATTGTAAATTTCAAATCACAAATTAAGGTATAAAGATGTAATATTTATAAATTAAATAATATAATTTTATGTGTAGTGGGAATATTTAATAATATTTGATTTTTACAGTTTATGTGAATATAATTTGTCTTGACTAAATCATATATATATATATATGATTTTAGAATAGATTTTTAATAGTTTTTTTTTTTTTTTTTTTTTTTTTTTTTGTGGTGTTTCAATTTGATCAATTTGTATAATTTAATTTAGAAAAATTATATTGAACTCTTAAATTATGATAACTATATCATTAATTAGTGTGGTCAAAATTAAATTAACTATATGTAAATTATTTATTTAAATGAATATTTTCAAATAATTGTATAATGTATTGTTTCTACATATTTTAATCTAAAATGTTGAATTATAAAATTTCATAAATAATTCCATGTTAACATCTTTCTCTTTTCCTAATGTCAAAATTGTAAGTAACTTTAAAAATCGTACTCAATTAATTTCAAACTGTAAATAAGAAATTATTCAACTTTAAATGTTTTCTTACTAAAAAAAGTGCCACATAGTGACTTAGTACTTGCCTTTAGTTTTAATAAATATCTAGTTTTAATTTAATAAATTTATAATAGTATATAAAATATTTTAATTAATAAAAATATTATATAGTTGTAATTTTATTAATGTAAATTTAAATTTAAGTTTTATTTATAAATATAGTTATTGATGTATATGATACTACTAGCATATATATATATATATATATATATATATATATATATGCTAGTAGCACTCACGATGCAAAATGAAAGACATTATTTTCAAAATTATAATTTGATATAGTTAATATATTATGAAAATTTTTAATTAATAAATATTTAATATTATTATGATTTATTATACGTTTTATATATTAATTTTAAAAATTTGCATAGAGAAAAATATAATAGTAATTTAAAAAGATATTTTAAAATCATATAGATAATTATTTAAGGTTATAAAAATTGAAGAAATGTTATACATTCTATTGCTAAACAATTTGAGCATTGAGAAATGTTCTAGAAAGGTCTTTCTGAAGGAAGGTGACCAAAATACTAAGTTTTTTCATTTGACTACTTTAAAGCATAGGATGACTAATAAAATTTCCAGATTTAATACTGATGAAGGTTTGACTGATAATGAAGAGATTATCAAAAGGGAAGTTGTGGAGTTTTTTAGCAGATTGCTTCAAGGTGACCCCAATTTGGATTTGGATAAGCAGAATATGTTTCTAGAGTGTATTCCTACTTGTATTTCTGAGGTTCAGAATTTGTCCCTCACTTCCATTCCTTCCATAGATGAGATTTCTAAGGCTATTTTCTCTTTCGAGGGTGACAAAGCCCCTGGTCCTGATGGGTTTCCTTTTTTATTCTTTCATAAATATTGGAATATCATTGGTGCTAATATTTGTAATGGTGTGAAGGAATTTTTTTGTACCAGAAACATCCTCAGAGAGTTAAATAGCACCTTTATTGCCCTTATTCTGAAGAAGCCAGGTGCAGATAGATTGGATTAGTTTAGGCCTATTAGCTTGTGTAATTTTTTTTATAAGATTATTTCTAAGGTTCTTACTCTCAGAATTTTATCCCTTCTTCGTGCTATCATCTCGAGGCAGCGAAATGGGTTTGTTCTTGGTAGACATATCTTGGATTCCATTATTATAGTTCATGAAAATATTCATTCTCTTGCGGTGTCTAAGAAGGAAGGGTTTCTTCTTGAGCTTGATCTATCTAAAGCTTATGACAGAGTGGACTGGAATTTCCTTCTCCGTGGATTGGAAGCATTTGGCTTTAATAAGAGATTTCAAGATCTTATCTTCATGTTAGTTTCGTTAGCCTCCTTCTTAGTGCTTGTTAATGGTTCCCCTACCTCTTTCTTTAAGGCTTCTAGGTGTCTTAAACAAGGGGATCCGATCTCTCCTATTCTTTTTATTATTCTGGCTGAATGCTTGGGGAGATTTGTGGATAATATGGTGGTGAAAGGGGACTTTGTGGACCTTAATTCCTCATCTTCTACTTTAGTTTGCTCTCATCAACAATTTGTAGATGATTCTATTGTTATGGGGGAGGCTTCAGTGAGAAATTCTAGGAACATTAAGAAGGCTTTGGGTGACTATGGGATGGCCACTGGTCAAATCATTAACTAGAGCAAAAGTTTGATCTACTTTATTAATGTTAGTGAGGCAAGACAAAATAAGATCAAAAAGATAATTGGTTGTGAGATTAGTTCTCTTCTTGGAACCTATCTGAGTTTACCTTTGGGTTTAGCCCCTCCCAACAACTTTTGGAACTCGCTGATTGATAAAATCCACTTGAAACTTGTTGGTTGGAAAGGTTCACTCCACAGTCAGGTTGGTAAGGTTATTGTTTTGAAGTATATCCTACAGAGTGTTCCACTTTATGCTTTGAGTTTTTTTAAAATTCTAACAAAGTTTGCTCTTGCTATTGAGAAAATTTAGAAGACTTTCTTGTGAACTGGAACAAAGATTAAAAAAAGACTCCCTCTGATTGCTTGGGAATATGTTTGTATGCCCCGGGGGAAGGGAGAGCTGGGCTTGCGAAGGATTACTACAATGAATTAATTCTTATTGGCTAAATTATTATGGAGATGGCACAAGGAAGAGGGGGAATGGAAGAATATTTGGGTTGATAAATATAATAGGGACCACTTCGATTTTTATCATTTCCTTAATAGTGACTTAGAACAAAGGGGATCTATGATTTGGAAGAATGCTCAAAAATTCAAATATATTTTAAGGAAAGGGGTTAAATGGAAGGTGGGAAATGGTAGAAAAGTTCTTTTTTGGGAAGACATTTGGATCTTGGACCACCCACTTCGTGATGATCCAAGGTGGAATAGGTATATGGAGCAATGCAAGAATCAGTTTGGTACTTTTGTGGGTGATTATCGGAAGGATGATATGTGGGTGGATCTTTATAGTGTGGACCATAACTTGGTTGAGCTTGGGAAGTGTCTGAATGTGTTCTTTTTAAACCATGACAAGGATGTTCTGATATGGAAAACTGACCCCAGTGGTATGTACTCTACCACCTCTACCTATTCTAATTCTTTCGATGATCATGATGAAGCCTGCTGGGCTAAGGCTTGGGTGAAAGGCATGACACCCAAAGTTAATATCTTCTTTTGGATTCTTCTACATAATAAAATTTTGACTCTTGATAATCTTATGAAGAGAGGTTTCATCATTGTAAATCGATGTGCTCTTTGTAAGAATGATGGGGAATCGGTGGATCATATCATGCTACATTGTCCCTTTACCAATAAGCTTTGGGATAAGGTTTGTAGCTTATTGAAAGTGGATTGGATTTTCCATGCTACTAATCAATTGTTCTTTACTAGTTGGACGAATCCTTCCAGGAATGCTTTGATTGTCAAATTGTGGGACTTCATTCCTCCTTATTTATGTTGGGGCATTTGGAAGGAGCATAGTGATAGGATCTTTAGAGGAGTGGAATCCAATCCTAATTAGGTGTTCTATAAAATTAAGGTCCTTATGATTGAAAATATTAAAATTAATGGTTATGGACAAGAACATTTTAATGAATGGGAAGAACGGGTGCTTAATAGCTGGAATCTAAGGAGTTTGGGAATGAATATTAAGGATCCTAATCCAAGGGATAATGTTAGATGGGATTATCCTTTAGCGAATTGGTTCAAGATAAATTTTGACGGGGCCTCGAAAGGGAACCTGGGCAAAGCAAGATATGGAGTTGTTATTAGAAACTCTAATGGTGACTATGCGGGATGTATGGCTATTCCAATTGGGGATCAAACCAATCATGTTGCTGAAGCCTCTGCTACTCTTCATGGTCTTCTCTATGCCAAGAGTTTGAATTTGAGGAACATATGGGTGGAAGGTGACTCCTTCAACATTATTAATTGTTTAAATAAAATTACTTAACCATCGTGGACAATTAGCAATATTATCTTCAAGGCTATTCACATTATAAATTCTTTTCAAACATGCATTAGAACTCGTAATTTCAAAGAAGCCAACCATATTACTGATTGGGCTGTGAATGTGGCCTGCTTCAGTGATCATAAAATCATTTGGGATTCTTATGAGTCCTTACCTCCAGATGACTGCCAATTTATCGAGTATGATAAATGGAGATCTAAGAAAAAATATTTTAATTATGATGGTGTTAGTGATTTGTAATTATGAGGTGAACTCTTTTAGAGTGTGGTGGGTTATGATTTTTAGGAAGTCGAGCATTTCACACGAATTTTGGGTAGTTTTTGCCATTTCTCTTTTCGTTTGTGGTGTGACCTTTTGTTATAGAGTGATCTAGGGATTTCAAAGAATGAAAACCAATGAATTTGGTGAAGTAAATATGGGAGGAAAAAGGAAAAGGGTGGAGCTAACAAGCTGCTCAGAGTAGAGGAAAAAGATGGAGGTTTGGGATATTTTAAGGTGCGGCAATTTCACAAGGTACATGGAAAGGCTCAGAGGTAACAATTTGGCTATTATGCACCAATTTATCAAATCTCAGAAGGATGGCTCTGTTATGGTTGGCAACCAGCGAATGGATGTTACCGAAGAAGTAATTGTAGAGGGCATGGGGCTGGACATGGATGGGATTATTTTTTATCGGGAGAGGAAGCTCTCAAATAGGGCCATTGATGATTTTGTGGAGACAAAGTAGGAGAAAAGTCACTTGGTAAAAATAGGTAATTTGTATTTCAACCCGGCCTTTATTTCTCGACCATGGCGATTTGTACTTTTTGTGATAATGGAATATCTAACTTTAGATGGGAGATTCACTAAGTTGTATGGGTACCATTTCATGTTGGCAAATCACTTTCGACATGATGTTAGGATCAATTTCCCATTTAATTTAATGCAGTCTCTTAGTATTTCCACTCAAGCTATTTAGAAAGACTTGAATGGTGAGCATGTTTGCCATGAGGATCTTATGGTCCTGAAAATGAATGTGGTAAATTCCAAGAAGATTATGAAACCCAGGGGTAGTTTGAAAGGGGCAGACCAGGATGCAGAAGGGAGTCTCCCAGATAAGGGTTATGATTCAGATACCCAAGATGAAGCTGAAGGGGGTATGGGGAGTTTGAAAAAGGACTTTGGTTGTAGTTCTAAAAAGAAGAAAAAGATTGTTGAGGAAGGTGATTCTGACTGGGAAAGCGATTTCATGGAGTGGAGGTAAAGGAAAGGGTATTAAGGGCTTTTAAGATGACCGGGCCTCTCCTCCTCCTGATGATGAACCTTTGGCTCACTAATTGGAAAGGAAAATAAAATCTTTAAGGTGGCAGGAGGAGAGGTAACAGACTAGGAAGAGTGGGGACTCAAATAATGAGGATGTTGGGGAATAGGGGCACCTTCCAGATTTGGGTGATAATATTGATGGTGGGCTCGGGTTGTCCAAGGGTCTTTTTGGTAACCTTGGTTCAATCTTGAAGGAGATTGGCTTCCTTAAGCAACAAATGCAATTGTTGGGCAAGGAAATGGAGCAAGTTAGCAAAATTGCCAGAGGTGAGCGTACATTGGGCCAACATATAGACATACTTTCAGAGGTTATTGGGAATGTAGAAGTTAAAAACCTCGTGCATAAGATTCCACTACTTGAGGCCAAAAAAAGGGTGATGGATAAAGAGATTAGTGGTATTCAAGGGAAGGTGTCTAAAATGGATGCTAAGCTGGGCAATTTGGAAAAATTGTTTAAACAGATGGTTGAAAATGTAGGGAATCTCTTGAAGTGGATTGAGAATGACAAAGGGTAGGATTCCCCTCCAGTTGCAGAGACTCAGGGACCAAGCAAATGCACTAGAGCTCATTCTAAGAAGAATGAGGATGTAAGTAAAAAGGATGAGGTGAAGGTCATTGCTAATAATATGCATATTTTGGTGGATCAGGTTGTTGACCTGATAAAGACTTCTTAGCTGGTCAGTTGCTATTCTTTTACTGTTCTTTTGTTGTCTTTTCTAGCTTTGTCTTGGGTGACCTCATGGATGTTCTTTTTGGAGGTCTATCTCATGTTGTCCTGTGCTACTTTTCTCCGATGTTTACATCTCTTGTTTATCTCTAGACTATTGTTATTTTGTAAAGGTTTCAGGTCCTTTAAAACCTATTTTTACTTAATCAAAACAATTCGAACACATTGAAGCAATATAGAAAATTTTATATAAACATGTGTAATAAATAAATACTTAATAATCATTGAAAGAAATGATGACATAATCCATCATAAAACATAATAGTGTAATAGTTAATAGTTATTCCAAAATTGGGTATAATAGAAAATAATATTGTTCAAAATGTTGACAATACATTGACAAATAATATGTAGAATATTTTTACTTTTTCAACCATGGATGGACTAGTAATAACTCTACATTTCCATGAAGATTTTTTTGTACTTTAATTGACAGAGTAGAATTTACGTGAAATAATGTAGGTATGCCATAATTTGCATGCAACAGCCTGAAAGATGGAATGACTTGGTGTATTGTGAAACCAAAATTAAGAGTAGCTATCAACCATTCTTCGAGTGGACCCTTGTGATAGCTAATTCTAGATTCTCCTTGAAGAAATTTCATAAACTTTATACTAAGCTCATTAGAGAGAGTGTGCTTCCTAACATTTACTATTGGAGTAATGATAATTTTATAAATGCATCCTGCAAGATAAAGATCACGAATCTCACAGTACAAAGCATCTGGCCATCCACAAAAGTCTACAACCTTGATCTAAAGGTGATGAAATTTGGTATCTAAGTTCATCTTCACTTTTGTGGCATAATGGAAGTTGAAGTATAGAGTATAGCTATAAAATTTTAATTAATTGTTCCTTGGTCCATTGTTTATAATTTGACTGGTCATTCTATCCCTTATCCAATGTTGAATACTCAACTTCTCTATACAAAGGATGACATTTTGTGGAAGTCTACGATGAAAGTCTCGTAACCACCAGTAAACCCAATCCAAACATAATTTGTTTGACATCTTCGTAAGCTACATGGAAATTATGAAAATAAATTATATCATTGAAAAATGATAAAGAATATGACTTTTTCAAAAAGGAAAGAAATGTTGCATCAAGGATAGTAACCATAATCATTAAACTAAGGTATGTTACATGAAATAAACATAAAATATATTTGATCAAATTGATATCTTGACACACATTTTTTAAACATTAATATTTTTTGTCTTGAAAAAATTTATTTTAGATAGAGTGATACAAACTTAAAAGGGCATACAAAAATAAGTGGTCATTTTCTTTTATGTAAGGATACTAAAAATAATTTACAAGGGTATATTAAAAGTTTATTTATATATTATGGATGTGAAAACATGTAGTTAAAATATTTGAAATTTTGGTTTAAATATCGCACTGTAATGAAATGATTACTTGCAAACCATATGCCCCCTTTTTTTTGCAAACATGCACCCTCCTTACAAATTGTGTGTCTTTCTACACAATTTAGGATCTCCTCGTAGTCATGATCTAGATTGACCTCTACAAGTTGTCTCATGTTTTTGAGATATGGGTGTTGTTGAAAATTCACGAAAGGCTACAATTCAAAATAAGTTGAATGAGTAAATTAGGTCATATCAAATTATACCATAGAATACATATTTATAAATACACCTGTATATTTTGTTGGTGAAGATCTTCTCTAGGGTTCCATGCATGAACAATAGAATGAAAATATCTTTCAACACTTTTGCGTTCATCCTCATTTGACCAGTCAATGTTGTCCATATTAGGTGCCTCTTCAATCCATATGAATCCATGCACATGTGGGGACCCCCTATGTTGCCATTCATATCTACACCAAAAATCCTTGACATTCATTCCAATTTCTAGAATCTCTTTTCTAAACATAGAGTGTCTCAAGTGCATATAGTGTGCCACAATGTGAGGATAATCAATTATATTTTGCCTACACCAATTTTGAGCTTCGCTTGGATTAGTTGGCATTGTTCCTGGCATTGGTGCATGTAAATCAGGCCAATACATATCTGTTGCACTCGATGTGAAAAATATTATAGGACAACCAATTTGATGAAGCAAATCTATCGATTCTACACAAGATTTTGCCCAATATGACCTTGTTCCTCTTAGCGTTGTACCAAACTACATCAATTTATCTACCAATCTAGAGTGAGGTGTAGTTTTTATATGTTGTTGGAACTCATTGATGGTGATTGGCATGTCTTTAAAGTTTCTCTTTACAAACATAGAGGGTGAATTCTGTGCACGATGTCTAATGATCGTGTTATTCGTGAAATATCTAAATCTAGGATGTTTGCCAAAACAATGATCCCTATATTGCACAAGATGCTTTACAAATTCATGAAGATATACATGTCGCAACCGTGGTTCTAACCAATCATAGGTACCATTAGAAAATAGTGTTGGGAATGCCATATCCAATAATCTTGATGTGACATACTCATTAATAAGTGACACACCAATACTTGGCCAATCTATCAATGATGTTGGATTTGCATTAGGATTATTAACCCATGCACGGATAAGTTCCATTTCCTTTTGTGCATTAGGAGGTCTTGAAGCCATTGATGTTGTGTGTTCAATTACATTGCCTTCATCTGTCTCCATAACTAGACCTAGAAAAACAATATCATTTGCATTTGTATTAAATTCCATATTCACCATCTTCAATCTGTGAAAAAAAATTCATCTCTATTTCTAGGCAGATCATTGAGAGCGTTTTCATTAATTTGAACATTAGAGTAAAATTTATCATACTCTACTTTGTATTTGAGTGCTTTGTATACACAATCTGTATTCATAGTAAAGTTATATTGTGTCCCATGTTGATCTCTCCTTCGAACAATAATAATTGGCAACTTATCTATTGTATGTGGCAATATGTTTGAAACATGATCTATATTTTGTGGGAAACTTATTGTGTGTCCTTTGTACTTAAATTGGCCACTAGTTGCATGTGTCACTTGCAGTATGGGACTCACACATGCAATTAACATTTCCTCAACTTGTGTCAAGTTTGCAAGCTCCTCAGGTTGAGGTCCTGGATCCATATTATTTGAAGCTGCTAATTTGTTATTTCCTCTCTCTTATCGACATCTATTACACACTGGACCTTCTAAGGTGCGCACACTTTCATTCCTAGATAACATTCTTGACAAATATAACACATGTTTGGCATTCTTAAGCTATTCAATTTTTGGCGAAACTGCATTTGGAATCTATAGAAATTATCATGAATGTTTCCATCTGGGTTTTGTGCATTTTCTACATTGCCTTGTCTAGCTAAATTTATCCCAACTTGAGTTGTATGATAAGATGTTTTAGGAACACGTTTAGTTGTCCTTGAAACTTCATTTTGAAGATCCAATTCCATATTTGTAGTGAAGGGTTGATTATACCTCTCACTGAACTGTAAAACCACTTGATGTCTTCCTTGTATCTCAGAATGCGATACTCCATAAGATGTTCTTTGATGACAACTTCTGTCACTATTTTGTTGATCTCTATTTTCAGATTCCAATTCTTGTACTCATAGTTGTGCCCTTCGTCTAGCATAATTTTGTTTTTGGAGTTCATTACTCCTCCTTTCATCTTGTCTTTGATCTTCTATCATTTGTTCTCTCTGATGTCTTTGATATTCTCTCTGATATGCTCTTTGTTACTCTATTTGATATTGTCTCCTTTCCTCATCATATTGAAAATTTGGTGTTGATAGACTCAGAGCTATAAAGTGAATAAAATCTTCAATTAATGAGAAATATCTTACAATTTATGTTCACAACAAACATCACGAATAAGAAATATGGTGATATTTATTTTATTACCAAATATCAAGGAATTGTAAAAGTAATATAAGAAGAAATAAAAGTTTCATAGAGATTGTTTATAAAATTGGAGAATAGTTGGGACCATTGTGTTGTAATTAAGATACATATTTCTTAAAATAATTGAACAAATTGCAAATAGATAAAGGAGAAAGATATTTTCTCCATAGGAGAAATGCATACATAAATATATGAAATACTAAACTCCCATTTATATAGAAACATATATTTAAACATTATAATTCCTAAATATAAGACTGGTTCACTATTTCAAAAGAGCAAGAATTTATTCCAGTGGTGTAGAAACACTTAGAGTTCTTCAGTGATGAAATCAAAATTTTCTCTATAAGAGAACTACATACATAGATATATGAAATACTAAAAACCCTTTTATCTAGATACATATCTTCAATTTTCCTAAGAATCCATACCTGTTAAACATGGATTGTACAGAAAAAAACATTCCTTGAAATTATTAATCCAAAAATATTAGAGTGGCTCATTATTTCATTAGAGCAAGATTTCATTAAAGTGGTGTAGAGACACTTGGAATTCTTCAGTGAGGAAATTAAAAATTTCTCCTTCCTTATATTTCTCATCATAATGCATATCTTTCATATATTCACAAAATTGGATTCCTTTCCTCCATGCCTCATGAATCCCCTTTGTATAGTTTTCCATTTGTAGGATTTGAAGATCTTGCACATCTCGAACATTTAGGCTTGCGCCATGCATTTCATTGACCATTATTTTGTAACACTCTGCAATGACTCTTCCCAATCTATTCAAATAGGTTTCATCATTTCCATCTGATTCGATAGAATCATCTTGAAGCAATGGGCTACCAATAGTTATTTTAGATTCAATTTGGTCAACATCCATTTTATTTTTTCTAATATGTATAAAATTATGAAACACATCATAATTTTTAGCTTAAAAAAATAATAGTCGACTTACATAGAAATTAAATTACTTTTTATTTATTTAATTTATACATATGGGAATGAATATAAATAGAAATAAAAAATATACAAATATAATTTTAATAATCGATTGAAGAATGAAATAATTGTTTCGAGCGACTATTTAAGCATTTCTATATAAGTCTTTACGAAATATTCAAACAAATTGAAGTAAATGATTATTGAAATATCTTTAAGTAGATATTTAGTTATATTTTCAAATGACTATAGTTTTTATTCTTAAAATATATAAAACACTTACAATATAGTCTTACTATCCAAACAAAAACAATATCTATAAATAATTAAATTTGATAAAAAGATTATCTATATCCTAAGTTCATTTAATCTTTATGTGCTCCTAATATTAAATTTATAAAGTTATATATTCTAAATTAGATAAAGTAAATAGATAAATGTTTAATATGGCAACACTCTCACTAATTTCTACATTATGAAATTTAGGTCTAATCTTCCCAATTATCTTCTCTGATGCGGTTTCTAGACGATGGTTTAGAAGTGATAAGTTATTTTAAAGAGATGAGAGTAAATGAAACAATTTGTTTTAGGCCATAGCCCCATTCCATAAAACACGTCAATTACTTCATTAATATTAAATTGAGAGGCAAATGTAATGTCCAATCTCTTCATCTTTCTTGTAAGTGTTATTGATTCTTTAAATTTAATAAAAACACAACTGCTAACTTAGCAGATAGGAATGTGAACGTCAATTTTTTTCAAAAGGCCAAAGGTTTACTCTGAAAATTTCACTATAGAAAACATTCAAGTTGGAGTCTCCTAATTGTCACTATACTAAATTTTGCAATTAGAGATAGGATTTGAAAAATAGAGAAAAAATGGATTAAAGAAATAGAAATTTAGAAAAATTATGATTCAAAATAGGATATTGCCTCATACAAATGACATAGCAAAAAATCATTTCTAAATTAATCTATTAGGAATAAGATTTTAAAAAATAGAAAAAGTGAAACTGTGATTGAAATCAAGATACAACCTCATACAAATGAGATAGCAAAAATATGATAAGAATCTTTAGGATATAACCTCATACAAATGACATAGCAAAAATCATGATACAAATCTTTCTATCTAAAAATCTCTCCAAATATTACAATACTTTAGAAATATATTTCAATATTGATTGTACTTAATATATGATTTTCTTAGCTACATAGATCTCTTTATGATGTAATAGTAATTTGATACTTTTTCTATATTCTATTAAGAATTGTGATCTAGAGAATTAAAAACTAACTTATTAAAAATTTAAAAGTTACTTTTAACATATGTGTTAATTTTGCAGCTAAGATGCTTCATTTAATTTTTAAAATTTTAATAATAAATTAATTTAAAAAATAATCTGAATCATAGAACAAAATTACATCTATAACTATATCCATATCTTTTAAGAATCTATACTCTTCTTTTTATGAGAGAGAAGAAAATTTGACTCAATCTAGAGGTAAGATGATCAAATAAGTATAGAATTGGTAATTTTAGTTGCAGAATAAACTCTAGGGAAAACAAATTCAATGTGCTAATAGGCAATAATAGACGATAAAATTAAACCTCAATTAAAATTGCAGAGTATTATTCAAAAAGGGAAAAAGATCATGTGAATAATAGAGATGAAAACACATACCTTTCTTAAAATTTGCAGAAAGAACAAAGTTACAAGTCGTACGCTGCTTTCAGTCAAAGTCACAAACTGTTATATGATGGAGCTTATTCCGTTACAAATGTTTCAATATATTTTAGTTGCAGAATAAAATCTAGGGAAAACAAATTCAATGTGCTAATAGGCAATAACATATGATAAAATTAAACCTCAATTAAAATTGTAGAGTATTATTCAAAACAAAAGATCATGCGAATAGTAGAGATGAAAAGCATACCTTTCTTAAAATTTGTAGAAAGAACAAAGTTAAAAGTCATATGTTGTTTTCAATCAGAATCACAAAATGTTATATGATGGAGCTTATTCCGTTACAAACATTTCAATATCTTGGAGTGGTCCATTCATTTCCTAACGGATTCATTAAAAACCATATATATTTAGTGATACCAATTATGTGTTAAATATAACACATAATTTTATATGCGAAAATAAAATGTTAAAGTGGTGTTAGGATCTTTTTAATACTTTTAATGCAATTGATGCGTTTGGTAAAGAAAAAAATTGAAACATGCAACATATGGCAGTATGTAGCTGATCCACTATTACTTTTTATTTCTTTAAATTCTATTTTCACCTCACATTACAAATAGGTAAATGCCTGTCAATTTTTTTGAAAATTTCTTATTGTTTACATTGAAGATTGCTACCAGTGTAGAAAGCCTCTCGGCTTAATTATATTATACATAAATTATAATATAAAACATAATAATATTTTTATAATAATAATAGAAAATAATATTTCTTAAATGACAATATAATATAAGTGATATCATTTTTTAATATTTTGATTGAATGACAAAAATTATATTATAAAAAAATATAAAATTAAAATATATAAATATATAAAAAAATTTGAATATTAATACATTAGATAATAAAAATGTCTCAAAAAGTATTAGTTTTACAATTATCAAATTTGGCCCATATAAGAGCTAAATGAATTCACCCAATCAAATCTTAGAAAAATATTTTCTAAAAATTGTAAAGGTAAAAAATTTGCATCTATGCTATGCACAACGTATTAGTTGGGTAAGAGAATTTAAAAATGATTAATTCTAAATCGTATGAATTAAAAATTTAATCACTAGTTAAAGCATAACATTCAAAATGTATCACAATAGTACTTAGCCTATCGATAAGTAGTAATAATAGTTATATTTTGATTCTAATCTTTCTAAATGTATTTCACTTATTACCTTCCAACCCTTTGCACAAGGCAAGGACTCAAGCTCTTCCTGAGTTCTTGTTTTAACTTTGGAACAACTTACTATTTTTAGTAGTGTCTATTTTTAGCAAATTCACTTCCTCCCTTAGATTGGCCTTATTTTGACTTTGGAACAACTCAATATTTTTAGAAAGCCTATCCTTGATAGGTATATTTTGGCAACAAGTGAGCCATGATTAAAAAAGAGACAAAAGTGTATCTAGTTCTATATCTAGAGTGATAAGCAAGTGAGGAAGTCAATCAAAAAATGGTTAAGTTTGGAAACACCATTGAAATAAAGAGAAGTAGAAATTTGTAAAGGCATGCAACACATCAAAAAATGGATAAGATTGAAGAGTCACACACACACATGCGCACACACGCACACGCACACGCACACACACACACATAAAAGAAATGTTGAAAGAAATATGTTGAGCACACATTCCATGAAATGAAATCCTCCAAATGAAGAAGAATCCTCCAAAAGCCAAAAAAAACCAAGAGAAATTTGCACTTGGTTAGGGAAATTCTAAAATTTGGAGAAAAATCACCAACACACTAAAACCCCCACTAAAATTCATAGTCATGGAAAATCTTTGGTAGTTCTCCACACCCAACATGATTTGAAATCAATATGAGCGAATATAAGTAAGGCCTCTTGTGATCATCAAAAAATCACATCAACCACCAAACTTATCCATGGTAGTTCTCCACACCCAACATGATTTGAAATCAATATGAGTGAATATAAGTAAGGCCTCTTGTGATCATCAACAAATCACATCAACCACCAAACTTATCCATGGTCAAAACCTGACATAAAATAAACCTTAGAGTCATTACAATCTTCTCATCATCTTAGCATATACAAAACTTTGTTCAAGAGAAGATAATATTACATCCATATTTTTTCCTACTATTTGATGAATCATAAAACACACATATGATTATTCGGTATATGAAAATAAAGCCAAATTTTTTGCTCTACTAGGGTTTTCTTGCTTCATGTGAACTTTCAATTTTTTTTGTGTACGGCCCTTCGCTTGCACTCCCCTTTTGTCGACACTTGTCATACCGCATTTACTACGGGAGCTTTAGGTTAGGTTATAATGGCTCCGGCCAGCGATGAACCAGTTGTTTCTGGTGTTCATGTTGCTGCTTTGGACTGCCATGGCGCCGCCACCAAACAAACGCCCGTGCAAGTTTGTCCCGAAGGTTTTCCATGAGATAATCTTGATATTGTCCTTCCTTTGCAAGAATTTGATGCTGCATGTGATTGGTTAGAACAACATACCTTGATAGGATATTTTGTTGGTAGGACTCCCCCTGAAGCTATGCTCAGAGAATGGGTCAACAAAAGCTGGACTCCTCATGGAGTCCGCCTTGACGCTGTGCAAAACCTTACCATAGGTTTTTTTTATTTCGCTTTGCTAACCCGTTGCAAGTAGACGTGGTTTTTACCAATGACCCTTGGTCTGTGCGTTCCTCTCTGCTTGTTTTTCAGAAATGGTCCCAAGACTTCTCTGTCTCGGATGATAAAAAGCTTAGGGTTCCTGTTTGGGTCGAATTCCCAGGTCTACCCTTGCCCTGCTGGCCTTTTATTGAGTCTATTGCCCAAGCCCTTGGCAAAGTTGTTACCAAGGAGACAAAGAAAATTTTTAATGCTCTCCCTCAGCGGCGTGTTTGCATTGAAGTTGATCTTTCTAAAGATTTCAAGGATTCTGTGGAAATCCAGATTGGCGCTCAAACCTTTGCATAGAAGGTGCTTTACTTGAACCTACCTAACA
Source organism: Cupressus sempervirens (assembly GCA_028749045.1). Classification (NCBI taxonomy): domain Eukaryota; kingdom Viridiplantae; phylum Streptophyta; class Pinopsida; order Cupressales; family Cupressaceae; genus Cupressus; species Cupressus sempervirens. Next base: position 726,817,203 of record CM053786.1, on the reverse strand, counting down.
CCTGTTATAGGTGCCAGTTTGCGGAACACAAGATCAGGGATTGCCCTTTGGCTACGCCTAGGGTCAAACCCCAGCCTAAAGCGACGCCTGTCAAACAGGTCGAAGGAAAAAAAGAAGAATGGGTTACTGTTGGGCGCAAAGGCAAGCCTGCTTTGAATCCTTTGGCCCCCAAGCCATCCTATGCGTCAGTTACCGTGATTCCTCCTGCTTCCATCGAAGTGTCAGCGCCTGCTACCGTGGAGACGTCAGCGGCTTCCATTGCACTTGTTTCGATTTTGCAGGGGATTAAGGCGGCTGCCAGGGCTTCATCCTTGGCTGGGGCTTGTTCTCCTCTTGCAGTCTCTTCCATAGTACCACCAGTAATAAGGCGTTCTCGCAATCCTCCTGGGCGTGCGGAGATATCAGGGGTAAAACGACAGGTTGTAAGTCTAGAGGATTTCCCGTCTAACTTCCAACCGATTTTTGCCTTTTTGCAGAATAGTTACTCCTCTCTAGAGGACGAGGATGATATGGAAGAGTTCTCATGAACTTCCTCTCTTGGAATGTTCGAGGTCTTACAAACCTCCCCAGAAAGTTCTATGTCCAGGATACCCGTCATAGACTTGGAAATTTAGATTTTCTTTGCCTGCAAGAAGTTAAGATTTTTGGTTTCATGCTTTCTGCTGCATGCCGCGTCATTTGGCAGGATACTGTCATGTTTTCTTCTTAGCATGAAGCTGGCCGAGGTGGTCTAGTTACTCTCCTATCACCTCGCCTTCATTCTGCTATTATCTCGCACAGTTCTGACCCCACACACTGTATTATTTGGCTTTTGCTTTCCATTAACAATCATTCTTTTGGAGTCATTAATGTTTATGCCTCCAATGATGCAGTGGAAAGGGCACAATTGTGGGTTTGGCTTGCTGACAACTTGTCGCCAACTACTTGGGTACTGTATGGGGACTTCAATATGGTTGAAGTGGCCTCTGACAAAGATGGCATTCTGCCTTTCTGTTGGACAGCTGGGGAAAGAGAAGCCTGGTTTTACATGTGTCATAAATTGGGCCTTTTTGATCCCAATACTAGCCACTGTCATGATAGTGGGGCCTGGCACACTTGGTCCAATTTTCGAGCTGGTCCTGACCGCATATTGAAACGTCTTGATCGTGCTATGATCTCGGCGCAATCTTTTTTTTTCTTTTCTAAAGATCGTGATCTACCTATCATTCCCCTGATAGATGTGACATTGTCAGACCACTATCCCATTTATTTTGGCATTTTTTGGCAAACAGTTGTCCCCAAAGTGGCCAAGTCTCAATTCTTCCTCAACACGTCTATGCTATTGCATGCTTCCACCACTCCCACATACAATGTGTCTGGAATTTGGAACCATGTCCACATTCCCATCGAGGTTGGATTCAATGGTGGAATGACGCCATTACCAGAACGACTCAATTTTTGTGCATCTACGAGCGTCAACTGGCAATTTTCAAAAAACGGTCTTATGAAGCCAACACCCTTGCCCTCAAAAAAGCCTCTGAAGCGCTCACCTTCAACCCCTTTGATGTGGATCTTCAAATTCAGCTTGCCAAGCTTTGCCATGAAAAGCAAATTGCTGATAACTATGCTGCCCGAGGAGCTCAAATTAAAGCCCGTCTCCACTGGTTGGAGGTTGGCGACAAAGCCTCGAAGGAGTTCTTCCAGGCTCTCCGAGCCCGTCATACCAATGTTGGGATTAAAAAGATAAAATAGGGAACTGATGTTCTTTCCAGTCTGCCTGACATCTTGCAAGCTTTTGTTCTTCACTATGAGAATGTTTTTGCTTCGTAGGGCCATTCAGTTGCTCAGGAGGAGGCTCTCAGAAAGTGTATTACTATTACTCCAAACCGCCTCGCGGTTGAGCAACGCGCTTTCTGTAAGCAACTTCTTTCCCTCTGAGACCTTAAAGAGGTAGTTTACTTCATGGTGGATGACAAATCCCCTTGGTGTGATGGATTTTCCTGTGAATTTTACAAACATCTTTGGGAGCAAATTGGTCCTGATCTGCACAGAGTCTATCTTGAAGCATACCATTCTAAAAGCTTAGGAGTGATCATAAATAAAGGCAATATTAAATTCATACCTAAAGCTGGTGATCCTGAGGACATCTGCAACTGGAGGCCCATCACCCTCCTGAATGTGTCTTATAAGATCATTGCTAAGGCGCTCTCTCTCAAAATTCGCCATATGCTTCCTCTAATTGTGTGGCCTGAACAAACTGGCTTCATCAAATCCAGGTATATTCTTGACAACATCATTGCTGTCTGGGAAGGTATGGAATGGGCCCGTAAGTCCAAGCAACAGGCTATCTTTTTAAAGATAGATTTTGCTAAAGCCTATGATCGCATTGAATGGCCTTTCATTTTGGCTATGCTTCAGGCTCTGGATTTTGGTCCCAATTTCTTTCAGTCCGTGGAGATGCTCTTTGGTGATGCTAATGCTTGCATCACCATCAATAATTCGCAATCTAAAGCTTTTGGACTTTTTCGTTCCATCAGACAAGGTTGTCTGCTAGCTCCAGCGCTTTATGTCCTTGCTGCTGAAGGTTTTGGTTATTTACTTGCTCACTCTGTGTCTTCAGGACTGGTCCATGGCATTTCTTTGCCTGATTCTTCCTCCCAGTTAGTCAATGGTCATTTTGCTGATGATTCTTTTCTTACTCTTCTTGAAGATGAAGAAAACATCAAAAATGCTTTAAATTGTCTGGACACTTTTTGTCAAGCCTTTGGCTCTGCCATTCAATGGCATAAAACACTCTACTACTGACAATCTTTTTTGCCAGCTCCACTTTGGCTCAATCAATTCCAATGGAAATGGGTTACTCATGGAGAAATCTTCCGCTTTCTTGGCATTCTCTTTGCTTTCCAGGCTTCCCCTGTGGAACTTTGGAATGCTGTGCTTACAAAGATTAGCAAAAAGCTTGATTATTGGATCACTAAGCCACTTTCTCTTGCTGGTAAATTTCAGATTTGTTCTAAGATTTTGGCTACCACCCATGTGTATTATTCTTCTTGTTGGGCTCCCTCCAAAGCTTCCTATCTCAAATTAGAACGTTTGCTCAGAGATTTTCTTTGGGCCTCTGGTTCTGACCATCATGGTTTTCATAGAGTTGCTTGAGATTTTTGTTGTCTCTCAAGCGAATCTGGGGGTCTCGGCCTGCTTTCCACTCGGAAGCAGGGCCTTGCCCTCTGTGCTAAATGGATTATCAGAGCTATTTCTGGAGATGAAGCCTGGAAAATTCTTGTCAAGCATTGCATCTCTTCAGGCTTCCCTGCTAACAGATCGACATGGAAGGGGATTGGTTTTCAAACCCTTCTCACTATGTGTGAACCAGTGGTCATACAGGGCTCTTTTGTTATAAAGAGCATCTGGAAAGCCTGGGAAGCTGTTAAACCTTGGCTTCGTTGGGTTGGTAATGAGTTTCGCAATGGGCTGTCCTTAAATCAACAGAACATTTGGTGGTCTTCCTTGTTTGCCTTCCAGGGTACTGCTCTTGCCAAAACTCAAGGTGCCAGTGCTCTGCATTTCTTTAAACGTGGCATCCGCACTACCAAGGACATTTTTTCAAGAGTAACCACGAATTTCAGGTCATGGGAAGATATGCAAGTTCAATACCGCCTTGTTCGTGCCGATCGCCAGACTTATGACCTTCTGTTATCTTCCATCCCTGTGCACTTACTTCATAAAGTGGAGATTCAGTCTGTTCATCCTTGGTGGTATGATTGGAAGTGGTTTCCTGCCACTCTATTTATCAATTATAAGCCCAATATGGGATACAGATGGCTTTCGCCCCACCTTTCGATGGTGGACACGCTTAATCAACGATGGCATTTGCATTCTTCGCTTTCTCAATGGAGAAAACGGTTCGACACCATTTGGAGTGCCATTACAGAACCTAAGATTGCTCACTTTGCTTGGTGCCTTGCCTTCCAAGGTCTTCCCCTGGGGCCTCGGCTCAAGCACATTGGGGTTCTTGATCCCAGATGCCCCTTCTGTGGCCAACCTGAGTCCTTTTTGCATATTTTTTGGTTTTGCAAGCGTGCTCAGAATTATTGGCACTGGATTCATGATTTTTTCAAGCCTTTCAGGCCCGAAACTTTTTCATGGCACATGATCCTGTTGGGTGATTCCCCCAGATTTCCTCGAAAGTTCTCCCAGATTTGGCATACTTTCAGGATGTAAATTTTGTTTTCTCTATGGAAAGATAGGAATGCAGTTTTATTCACTCACAATTTTTTGGATGTTAACATTGCAATGTACATTAAGGCATGCATTTGTAACAATGTCATTATGCAGATACAAGTGCAAGCTAATAAAGTTGCCCTGGAGGTTGCCCACTTACAGGAATTGTTAAATCATTGGGGCAATGCTTCTTGCACCATTGCTAGAGTGCTTCCGGATGCCTCGACCGATGCCTCCTTGTCTCGCGGTTGCCATTCCCGACGCCAGTCCTCTGGCCGCCATTCACACACGCCGCGCTCCCAGGGTCCCCGCCACCGCTCTCCCAGCGGTGGTCATGGCGGTTGGAGGTGTCGCTCCGCTTCCCCATCGTGTGGTGGTTCTGGCTGGTCCCCGATTCCCCCCTGGGCGGGTTTCTGGCCGGTCTCCGGCTCCTCCCCCTGGACGGGCGCACTCTGGTAAGTTTCCTCGGCTGGCCTTGGCAATTTCTCCTCCACGGCCAGACAAGAAGGGTGCAGAGACTGCGACTACCCCAGATCTTGCAGATGCTGCTGACGGCTGGACCGTTCCCATTCCGCCTCACAATCCCACTGATGCGTGGGGATTTCCTGATAAAGATGATCCTCCTCCCTCTGCTGGTACTGCCTTGGCAGCTTGAGGTTTACTTTTTTTTTTTTGATGAATAGTTTATAGTTTTTGGCTGCGGCCATGTTGTTTATTCCGACTTCGGCCGTTTGAACTCATTCGCGAGGTGATCCTGTATCCCCCAGCCCCTTTTTTGTGAATTGTAATCTTAGTAAATTTTATTAATTGAAAAGGACTATTCATCAAAAAAAAATATAAAACACACATATATAAACCTGACTTATCAATAAATAAATAAATAAAAAAAAAAAAAATTACATAAGTGAAATACTTAAGATTAAAAAAACTTTAAAAACATTTAATACTTAAATCAGCTATCAACAAGTTTGAGGAGATCAATACTCTACAGTAATATTTGCTATCGGAGATCAACATCACCTAAATTATCTATTGTAAAGGTTACCAGGCCTCCTTTAACAGGGATCTGGAGAAAAAAAAGCTTCCGCAGCCGTTTCTGTTGGAAACTATTTTTGAATAGGGATTATGGCAGGTTCGAGATCCATGCTGTGCTGAGCATACCAAAACGGACGCTGTCTGATAAGTTCATTTCCTGCATACGTTCACCTTAAGTAAAACATGATATCTCCCCTATGGAACAGACTATTATTATGTATAAAATCACGGACACGATCCAATAGACGGGCATTTGATCAGCTCAGCTTTTCAACAGAAGCCCAGCCCGAGAAAAAGCTGAAAATACCCGTGCGTTATGAGCCATACGGGCCGAGGTCTCCCCCGTCCGATAAAATCCTGAAGCTTGCAGATGAAATAGCTAACTTGCCTCCTGAAGAAAGGCGACAGATTGGGCCCTGCCTCACAGACAAGCTCAGGGCACCCCGCTTGCAAATGCTTTCATCTGACGCAGCCATGGCCATGCCCGTTGCTGCCGGTGCTCCAAAAGTTGAAGAAAAGAAGATCGAAAAGACTGCATTTAATGTGAAGCTGGAGAAATTTGACAGTGCTGCTAAAATCAAGGTTATCAAGGAAGTTAGGGCGTTCACTGATCTAGGGTTGAAGGAGGCCAAGGAGCTTGTGGAGAAAGCGCCTGTTATTTTGAAGCAGGGGCTGACTAAAGAAATGGCAAACGAAATTATAGAGAAGATCAAGGCTGCTGGAGGCGTCGCAATTATGGAATGAAATACGGTACATTTCGTTCTGAGATCATTTGGAAACTTTTCTTTTTCTTTTATATATTCGAAGGGCCAGGCTAAATTAGGGTTTTGGATTTAAATTGTATGGCCACTTCTGAAAAGCAGTTTGGTCTAGGAAGGTCACTCTCCTGAGTCTAGGATGGTATGTTTCTAGGTTAAAGTATCTTTTAGGGTTAGCAGGACTATTTTCCGACACGGAACAGCACACCCGTCTCATTAATATAAGATAGTGTATTTCTAAGTTGACGTGCCTTTTAAGATGAACATGATTTTTCTCAGTTTTGGAAAACGTGGAATAGTTTAATGAACAGTGCCTGTGCTTCTACACTGCACGGATTTTTCACTGTAAAAAAAGAGTTATTCTTGAAATGCAAGCTCAAAACAGATGTTACGATTTTCTCTTAAGCTACTGGATTACTTGGCTTCTGATGTTCCCTGATCTCTTTTATGTGCCATTATTATAACGTAAAATAAATTGAATCATCTCTGATCACATATTGCCCTTGTTTTTCTGTTTTAGTGTCTTTATAGATAAATATGTTTTCCCAATTCCTAGCAATGTAGAGGTCTTAAAATATTATTTTGACAGTGATCCGCCTAAACATCATGATCTTTCTTGTTCAGATCCACATTTAAAATTAAAAAAATCCATCTCAGTGCCAAGAGATGTTTATTATTGCAATGCAAAATTGTCGCAGGGCAGCATTGATGAGGGTTTTAATTTCTATGTTCAAAACTTAAGCGGCGTACATCAATATTTTTTGGGTCCTTGCATTAGTTATTACAATTCATTTCTCCCTAAAAGATAGGGTGCACAAAGGACATCTAGATAGCTCAACAAATAAGGTTGAAGCTTTGGTATCAAGAAAAGACTTGTGCACATCATTTGATAGGAATATTAGGGTTTTATGGCAACATCAAATATCTCCTCTTGAGAACTCAATAGATTCTCTATTGCCCCTACTTTCATGAGCCTAGACAATTGCCCTGCACAAATGACAATGATACAAAGTCATTGTAAAATCCTTTGTGACTTTGTTTGCAGCTGATCTTAGTAATGGTACCCAAAAGTTTAATTGTAATCTTCAGTGTTACTTGGGGACGCATCCCCAAACCGAAAACCCTTATCCCTGTACTGAGGATGTTTTGGGGGTGGGGGTAGCTAGGGGACATCTCCGCCCCTATCCCCAAATTTGAAAAAAGAGGGGGATGTCTCCACACCGTCCCCATCATTTGAAAAAAGAGGGGGATGTCTCCACACCGTCCCCATCATTTGAAAAAAGAGTGGGAAGTCTCCACCCGTCCCAAAAATTTGAAAAAAGAGTGGGAAGTCTCCACCCCATCCTCAAAATTTTGAAACAAAGAGTGGGACATCTTTACATGATGCCCAAATTTCAGAAAAATAGAGTGGGATGTTCCAGAAACCCATGGACATCACCAAAAAATTTGGGGACAGTTGTATGTCCTAGGGACGACCATGGATGGTGTTGCCATCCTTCGACTATCTCTGAGATGATTAGTCATCCCCAACAACAAATCATAGAAAAAGTAAAAAAAATTCCGTGTCCACCTTCGCTTATAGGGGGTCATTTTGTGTGCCCCTCCACCAGACTTGCCCTAAATATCCAGAGACGTGGCTTATGTTATGATTTCTTCATTTTTTTTCATCCACACCATTTCATCGTTTCACACTTCTACTCTCTTGCTCAAAGCAGCAGCAAGGGTTTCGATTTTTGATTTGAAGGAGCAGCCACAAGGGCTTATGGAAGTGATTTGATCATCTTTGGAAGCAAGTGCTTGGAAGAAGTGTGTTTATACATCATTACATGCTTGTTTATTGTTTTTCAAATTATAAGCATAATAGAGTTTGATTTTTAAAATTTTTTTTGATTGTTTTGGTTCAACTTCATTCTTTAATCTCAAGAAAATTTAAAAACCAAGATGAGCAGCAGTGAGGAAGAATTTGGGAGTCGTAGCAGTGAGGAAGACTTTGGGGTGGTCAAACTCAAACTCAAACTCATAGTGTTGAGGATAGTAGTGGGCATCAACAACATGATTTGTGAAGTGACCTTCAACAATCATGAGAAAATTATTCAGATTGTCCTTTAAAAAAAAGGCATCTTCTCCAATATGTTAGGCCTAGGGGTCAAAAGTAAAAAAATGCAGGAGGGACTAGGGTGTGGGATTGTCATTGTAATGGGCACCCTAGAAATGCCCAAGAACTAAACCAATTGCTGAAAGAGATTGTAATGTCTTTGCATAGATTTAAACAACATAATTCATGCAAACTGAAAATTGAACTACGGCTGAAATAATATTAGTTCTCAAACTAATAAAATTAAATACATAGCAACTCACTAATTACTCCAGCATCATCAAATACATAACAAATTGTTCAACTCACTAATTACACCCAATCTGCCTATAGCTGGAAATGCATCCAAGCTGCCTGTTAATGAGTTGATAGCAATGTATTCCAAAGGCCAAACCCCAAGGGAATGATGTCTAGAATGTCACAAGAGAGGATGGACGTCCTCTAATGCCAAGAACAGAACTGTATATCCAAGTTCCTATCAAATGCGATTCACCATCATCCGATGCTAAACAATAAAGCTCCCACCTCTATACTTTTCCTTCACCCTTCTAGAAGGAAATAAAATATTAATTAATTGCATTTACTAGAAGCTTCCCCCTTCCAATAATTAATGCACTCTCTAGAAACTCCTTTCTTGCAATACAATAATTAATTGTGCTTCTAGAAAATTAAATTACTAGAGGCTTCCTCCTTTCCAATAATTAATGCACTCTCTAGAAGCTTCTCCCTTGTAATACAATAATTAATTAAATTAATTAAATATAAAGTCACCTTTTAATTTAAATTTATTTAATGACTTTATAAGAAATTAATTTAATCAATTTCCCCTTATTTCTCCACTTAGCCTTTGGAGAACGTGAAGGCTAAGAACTCCACTTAGTTGCTAAAAGGATGGGGACATTACAGTCATGTTTCTAAGGACGACTTTGGGGGCATATATACAAGGGTGAAGTCTCACTTTCTGGGTATTGCATGCCATGGGGTTATGGCTTGCCCATATTTAACTGAAGAGGAGAGAATAGAGTGCTGTAAATTACACATGGAGGCTGAAATAGGGAAACAAGGTTTGAAAATGCCATTAACTACTTTATCAAGTGCACAATCATCTAGGCCTGTCATCCACTATTGGTACTAGTTATATTGAGACAAGAGGAAAGAGGAAGGTAATTGGTGGTGACAAGGGAGGAAAAGTTGAAAGTATGTTTAATGCACAAGAATAGAAAGTTATAGAGTCATCCATTATGTTTAATGCACAAGAATAGAAAGTTATAGAGTCATCCATTGCTAAATTAGTTTTTGCTAATGCTATCCCATTTCATTTGGTCCATTTTGTTGAAGTTTGTAGTTGCGATAGAGATTTTTTGCTCTAATTTTATGAGATAGAAATATGTTTGTTATGACTATTATGGTCATCTTCAGCTGAAAGAGATATTTTTATATTAATATTATGAAAAAAAACATGTCATACGTCATGCGTATGGAAATATAAAGGGTCTTGTATTTGGGACTTGAAGAGACTTTCATGTGTTAGTTGAAGAGTCTAATGTAATCTATTTAAGTGATTGCTTGGTATATTGTAAATCAATCAAGTGAAAGCCTTGTATTTTAGAACCATTTCTATTATCAATAAAATAGATGTTTTGCTGGTGTGGTTGGGTTTTACTAAGTTAAATTGTTGTCTTTGTTACATCCCAATTTTCGACCCAATTTAAAATGTTCATATAGTCGTTGAGGTTCACATGAAGTCAGTTGACAGTTAAATTTGTCATTATCTTGTGAAATTGTAAGATGGTTAGTTGTTATAATTTTAGATGAAGATAACATGCTAGTTGATTATTTATCATGAATTCATGGAGTTGAAAAGGCGGTTAGCCGTTATGATTATTTATGATTAATAACTTGTTATGGTAATATGATTTAACTGCAGAGAATTTTTTTGTAGGGAGCACATTAAGGGGTGGAAGCATTGTTAGAAAAGAATTGGGCACAGAATCATCACCATCATTGGGCAAATGGGTATGAATCATGAATCGCCATGGTTGAGGACCTAGTGACTGCATAACATGATACAATTAATGGACACGCATGAGCTATTAAATAAATATTAATCATTTTAACTTAATTAATGCGTACCTCAAAAGGCTTTTGGTTGACTTTTCCACCACATCATTAAATATTAAAGGTGACATCATAGTATTATTTTTATACAAGATTTTATCTATTTAATACGTACATTTAGATGCATGTACAAGAAGATAAAATAAATCTTCCAAGATGAAACATGTATTTAGATATACATAATTAAAAGGTACGACCTTGGATAAACATTTAATATGTGCCATCTTAATAAAATATATTTACATGCATAAATATGTTTATATTATTCTTTTGATTTGTAACCTTTAAAATTCTTTTCCTTATTTATTCTTGCTAAAATCGAAATGAACATTTGACATATTTTATTAGCAATCAAGAGCCAAGTCTCTTCTCGGTAGGTTACGGCTTCTTGGAAGCCAAAGAGACTTCTAAATACCTCTTATATTTTGGAGCCAAGTGAGTTGGAAGACAATTTAACTCATCACTCGACTTCTTTTTTTAGCACCCGACTTCTTTTTATTGCACTTAATTTCTTCTCCATACCATCTGACTTCCTCTTTTTGGCACCCATCTTCTTCTTATATTACGGATACCTCTACAGATACAGTACGATATCTCTGAAATTTACCATTGTTATTAATTGTATATTTCATCCACAAATTGCCATTGATGATTTATTGAAGACGTGATTGTTTAATCACACTGGAGTTTGCATTTCTTCCATAAAGGATGGGGCTGATTAATAGAATCCTACAAGACACCATTCTAATTTTAGATTTAACCAGGTTATGTGGTGTTTATATTCCAAGGATTGCAATATGTTTTATTATCAGATATTGCTGCATTCCAATTTTCTATAATAGTAAGATATAGTCTTGTATCATGATGCAAATCATCTTGCTTAAATATCATCAGTTAGACCTTCTCTAAGATAGAGCTGTTTATGGTAAATAAAAGCCAAGTATCCATGACATGCTATCATATTTTATTTATACCATTGAAAGTCAGAATTAAATGATATTTATTTTACAAGCCTTAAAGATTACATTTCTTGGAATCACAGATTGTGATGAGTTGGAAACATATAATATTCTTATATTAGTTGAGGATCAATAGAAAGAGCTGGTTGCTCTGAGATTAAATCACCTGGGACTCACTTGGCTATATAGCCAAGGAAAAGGGTGAAGAGGTGAGAGAGGAATCTGCATTAGCATGAAAACAAATCTCAAATGTGACATAACAATTATTTATTATTCTAAAAGGAATCATTTGATAGCTCATGCATGTCCAATCCATTCTCTGTTGTCAAGTCGAGTGGTGTGATTATATACCAGGATGCTCAGTTGTTGACAAGGTGTTCTATGTCTATTTCGGGTAGGGAGGGCCTTTCTAGTTAGAGAAAGTGTGGGGATAAGTTTGAGGTCTGTGGTTTGGTGGTTAAGCCCCTGACAATGTTTCCCCTCTCCACGAGGTGTCAGGACGTGTAGCAGTTAAAGATAAGTTGAGCATTCAAACCTTTATTGGTAACAGGTATTTTTATTTTTATGATATTTATGCAGGTAGAAGATATGATGGATTAATTTATTTCGTTGACTTCAGGTATTTCCTTTAATGAAAGCAACCCTTCTCGTCAATGTAATTGTTAGCAATAGGAAGAAAAGAAATGAAATAGAGGTATCTGACGCCCCAAATGATACAGTGGTATCTAATGCCCTAAGTGATACAGTGGTATCTGACGCCCTAAATGATAGTAATTGATGTCCTAATTGATACAGTGGTATATGATGCCCTAAATGATCCAATGGTAATTGATGTCCTAATTGATAAAAGTGGTATTTAATGGTAATCGTCATTTGATTTTGATCTAGTGGTATTGGATGGTAATTGTCATTTGATCCTAAGTGGTATTTATGGACTAACCCGAGTGTTTGCTGAAGCCTCCCTAGATTGATTTCGGTTTCGAATTCCATTGTATGTAGATTTTAATTTCCATAATAAATTCATTGATGGTGTTTTCAATTGTTAGTTATGAAATTTCGTTTAACTGATTGTAACCGTTAATCTCATTCACATGAACGTAATTAATATAATTGTCTTCCTATGAAAATGAAGTAATAATTGTATTCTTTGATATGTTAGTTTTTAGTTAAGACCCGGGAAAAGTGGGATGTTACAATCTTCTTGTTCCTTTTTCTAATTTCTCATATTGCTGTTTATCTTTATTTTCTGGGCTATTACATTGACATGGTATCAGAGCTAGGTTTCAAGTTTTGATAGCAGCAAGTCTCTTTTGTCCGGTTGTCTGTGTTTTGTCTCAGATTTCTATTTAAGAGTTTTGTGTTTATACCTGCAATAAAGATCTGATGATGGTTTTGGATGGTCTTTTTTTCTTGAGCCAATAAACTACAATGACAATTTGTTTTCGTGTTCACTGGGAATTTCACTTGGAAATATGCCGTATGTTGTGCTTCTATTGTTTTGAGAAGACTTTGCTTTATTTTTGTAATTTGGCCATCTTTTACATCTTATTTGGGAGTTGTAACAAGCTAAAGTTAATGAGAGAAGTTTTCTATAAGTTTTCAAAACTGATCTATTTTTTTTGCCATTGCAAAGGACAGTTCTATGATGAGCATATATTTTGAAAGAAAAAAGGAATTATGAGTATTAATTGCTACTATCTTTCCAACATATTTGGAACAACAAAGTAAAAGAAATCTATCATATAAATATTACACCTTTATGAGTAGAAAAGGATATTGGTCGTTCAATTTAAATGGAAATAACAAAGTTACATCTACTGTATACTTTCTATGTAACTGTTCAATTTTTGTAAAAACAAACCATGAATCGGAAAAGAAGACTCACCAATTGTACTTAAGAGATGTTCCATCAGGATAGAAGTGGTAAGAGCAAGGCACCATGTCTTGGGCTAGAATCTTTGTCTAAGGGAGAAGGCATCACCGGAGCATTTAACCACCCAACTATGGATCATAAGAGATCCCTTCTAGGCTTCTTGGGGATTCCAAGCAGACTCGGCCCTCTGCAAGTGATGGTGGATGATTAAGACATGTTCCTAGGAATCTGGTGGTCGAGTTACTTACATCGTGACCAATCATCGTCTATAGCTCCTAGCTACCTAATAACCCTATTCCGACGTCCATGGGTTTCACCTTGGCCAAGGATTTCTTGAGTATGGAGTCAACGTCTCACCTTCTAGATAATTTTCTTGAGAAGGTTAAATCTTTGATGAGTGTGAGAAGTGTCAGTTGATTCAGAATTACCTTAGAATGTGCTTCACGAGCTTTCAAGTTTTACTCACAATGTTGAGATTTATCTAGTTTTCATTTGATCAGAGCAATCACAAGAGATTTAGTTCGTAAGAGCTAGTATGGATAGTTATGACGAGATTGGTACGGTTTATTGATCTGGTTCCTCATGCAAATTTTCGTTAGTTACAGCTTAATAGGTGCTTCTACATATTGCCTCCTGGCTATACTTCTGAAGGGTTAAAAGAGAAAATTTCATTCTTGTTACAAAGACAACTGTTGAATTCCAAAGTTCAAAAATCTTTATGCATGGAATGGATTGCGGACCACAGTCAGCTTTCTGTAGTTGTTCAAGAATCTTTTGAGAGCAAAGTTTAGAAAGTAGCTATAAGATTAAGTAAACTACACTCGAAGGATGTCCTTTTATTTAGAAGTTGTTCTCCTATTCCGAACCGATACATTCAAATCATGCTTTTCGAAATAGAGAAATCAACCTCTATAATCATGAAGGGATGTCTACTATTTATGATCTGAAATAATCGATTCATGTTTTCAGATAACAAAGAAACCAAAACTTTTATTAAAGAGTGAACGTAAGAAGATTAATCCCAAACAAGATTGAGCCTGGAACGACTTGTTTAAACATTCTTGATTCATACAATACCGCTTAAGGATAGACAACTTTTGCTTGAGTATTTTATGTGCTTGATCAAAACAATGATGGTGGCTCTGGATTCTCTCACTTCCACCGTGAGCTGAAGACTCTCCCTACTCGCATTTGCTCACTGTTCAAATCAAGAAGGTGTGTTAATTGTTTTCCCCGAATCCTTCCATTGAGAGGGTGGTAGACATTTTTGTTCCCAGTGTTTTTGATACTAATCATTTCATCTTTCTCATAGCCTATGCAAAAGAATCCCTAAAACCTTAGGATCAATCACGTGGTTCCATCTTTGGCCACCTCATTGAGCAACCAAATTGCTTCTGCAAGAAGGTTTACAAGTTTAATATTTAAGGATTTAGTTAGGTTGATGCGATTATCCATTTCTTCCACTATGGAGACATAAAACTATATGCGAATAATGATCGGGTGTGCTCAAAAGAGGCAAATCGGTGGGTGGTAAAGTTGTGACCCCAGTTATAATTTGGATTTACTCTAATTAAATATTAAAGTGACCAAGGAAGAAGATAACGCTCAAGAATAATGAAATTTAGTGATGAAAAGAGGGTCTAAGAGCTATGGGGTGGCAATATGTTGTCTTCAAGTCTCCACCTCAATTATGACTTGATTAATATAATATAAAAATTGTTTTAAGTAAGAATATTCTCTTGACGGAGAATTGTCAAGGATTAAAAGAGGGTAGGGACATTTGGATTTTAATGTTTCCAAATTGACTGAAAGTTGTTGAATGATTAGAAGTCCTTGATCAAATAATAGAAATGATGACATCCTCTGGTTAAGGTTACTTGGTCATCTAGGTGAAACTGTCAGGTTGTCCCATTTCCCAAGAATTGAACTTGATCATCCCACATCCCTTTTCCTAGTGATACCTCCTCTCTCTTCAGGTTTGTGTCATGTTCTTCCTACATCCAATCCTGTTAGGTGGTTAGACCTTGATAACAAGCTATTTAAAGTTATAAAATAAACACAACATCATCATTATGACTATGAACACCTTTGCTCGTAATCAACAATTCCCGCTCAATTCTTAGTTATAATCCCTTAACAGATTACAAGTCTCAAGTTAAAGATCTCTTACCTTCCGTAAACGGAATTTCCATCTAGGGTTTGGTCTGTTTAGTGTACATAATGGCCTAGGGCACAGATTATCACAATACCACTGTATGGAAAACCCATTTAGGGCAACAATACCATTGTAAATAAAACCATTTAGGGAAACAATACCATTGTAAATAAAACCATTTATAAATGCATAGATATAAAAGTGTCAATAAAAAGGGGTGTGACAGGAGTTATGATGGTACTCTGGAAGATCTGGACGGTCACATCTTATTCTGTCTCAGCAGGATCATGTAAAGTATTGGCAGAAATTGAAATGTCTTTGAAGATCCCAATTCACATCCAGAGTGTGTTTTTCTTTTTGGTTTTCTGTTTATCATGATTGTCAATGTTATATGTGATAGGTGCTATCGCTTCATTCCACAGGGATATTCAAATAAATTATAGTTAAAATCTCAACTGATATAGGCACGTCTTATGCATGAAGGAACTTTTTAGCATAGAGGGACGCATCTCGTGCTCGAGAACTAGTAGGGATAAGATTGTTTATTCTGCATATCTGTCAAGGGTGAAGCATTCATTTTGGTTTGTATCCATCATCAATTCAAGTCTGATTTGGTCGATTACTCATAGTGTCATATTTCTGTTCTCTATTGACTTCCCTCCTTTGTCGGGTTGCTGTTTTGATTGATGAGAATATCACTGTTCTCAGTATGGGTTTTTCCATATTTTTTGTTAGAAGTTGCTTGGGACTTCTTCCGTTTCTTCTTGGCAGAGTTTTCTTTTATTATGTTTGGGCACTTCTCTTCCTTTTTTTTTTCTTTTCTGCTGGGTCTTTTGTATTCTAATGAGCTTTGTCTATCATCTTTCCTCCGTAAAGACTTTTCTTTGCATGGACTTATTCTTTCTCAGTATTATTACCAGCCGTGGTTTTTGTCTTATTTTCAGGCTTCTCTCATGAGCCAAAAAGACAATTTGTTTTAGCCTTTTTGCAAGCACAGTGCAAGGTATATATATATTTTTAGAGACTTCTATTCGAGTGGTGATCTCTGTTTTGAAGAGGTGATTTCTTCATTGTTTTGTTAAGCAATACATCCAAATTAGCTACATGGCCATATTTGATGCAATCATATTCAGATAAGTATTCCTTTATTTTAATATTGCTCATTGAACGATATGCATTTTTTTAAATGTAGTTGGCACTCCTCTCTATTTCAAGTTCATGTTTTGCTTGAAAAAAATGTTCTGAGATTTATTTATTTTGAGGAAATGCCCGAGCAAAGTGTGGGTTGGATTGCAGATTCCTTCTCAGCACTGATAAATGCTTATGGTCAGAATGGACAGTACGAGTCTTGGCTTCATCTGTTTACAAGATGAAAAGGGAGAGGATAACTCCCAATCCTATCACATACAATTCTATCATAAATGCATGTGCCAAAGGTGGATACAACTGGGAAGGTTTGTTGGGCCTGTTTGCATAAATGAGGCATAAAGGGGATTCAATCAGATAATATTACTTATAATACCTTGCTGGGTGTTTGCACCAGCTGGGGCTTATAATGAAGCTAAGATTAGATGGGTAGGTTACACTAGATGATGTTGATTCTCATCATGAATGCAATAGGATTGTGAGAGATTATGCAACATTGTTTGCAGTCTTGATACTAAAACTGATGACACTTTATTAAAAGGGGAAGATCATATTTAGAGAAAGACTATTCACCTTCAGAGAGGGAGATTACACATCAGAGGGAGATGTTCAACTCTTTGCAAGTTTATGCAATAGTCAACCATCTTATTGTGGTGATTAAAGTTGTCCCTGCTGAGAGGGAGTCTCTGAAAATCTCAGTTATTAAAGTTGTCTCCGAAAATCTCAGTTATTAAAGTTGTCCTTGCTGAGAGGGAGTCTATGTTAAGAGAAAATCTTAGTTATTAATGCATTCTTCTCTTGGAGAAGTTTGAGGTGAAAGCCTTGTTCCACCCTTTGCAAGTAGGTACGGTTGACCACCCTTTGCGAGTAAGCATGGTGGAAATGTTTTCTTCTTTGAGAGAAGTTTGAGGTGAAAGCCCTCGTTCCACCCTCTACGAGTAAGCATAGTGGAACTGTATCCTTCTCTAGGAGAAGTTTTGAGATAAAAGTCTTCTCTTTACCCTCTCTGAGTAGGCATGGTGAAAGTCATGTATGTGACTCCATTCTATGTGCTTATGAAGTAACTATGGTAGATTATGTTATGCTGAGATAACATATGTTGTGTGAATTTATCATCTTTGGTTTCAGTTGTGTGCATAAAAATCTCTCTTGCTAAGAGGGAGTGTTGAAGTTTGTAGCTGCAATAGAGATCTTTATCTCTAATTTTATGAGTTAAAAATATGTTTGTTATGACCGTTATGGTCATCTTCAGCTGAAAGAGATATTTTTATATAAATGTTATGCAAAAAGACATGTCATACATTATGCGTATGGAAATATAAGTGTTGAATATTTGGAAATATGAAGGGTCTTGTATTTGGGACTTGAAGAGACTTTTGTGTGTTAGTTAAAGAGTCTAATGCAATCTATTTAAGTGATTGCTTGGTATATTGTAAGTCAATCAAGTGAAAGCCTTGTCTTTTAGAACCATTTCTATTATCAATTAAACAGATGTTTTTTTGGTGTGGTTGGGCTTTTCCCTTCAAGTGGAAGGGTTTTCCCAGGATAAATTGTTGTTGTTTATCTTTATTTTCTAGTCTACTACATTAGCACATTCATCTTATTTCAAACAAATGGTTAAAGATATAGCCATTGTGGTCTCTCATTCACACCCTTGGTGATCATAACCTACAAACTACTCTCTTGGACAAAGACTACTCGAAAGTAAAGTTCACCAAGATAACTAGCCGGGGGGGGGGGGGGGGTAATCAGTAATGCATTTAAAACAACTCTCAATATCTTTATTAATTCCAAAGTATGTGAACTGTAGATGCAACAACCATAGAAAGATAACCATGCACAATAACATAAAATATGTTAACTAAGGAAACCTTTGATCAGATGGAAAAACCTCGGTGGGAATAATCCGCAAAAGATGATTTACTAATATAAAACTTCTTATGTGAACTGTAGATGCAACAACCATAGAAAGATAACCATGCACAATAACATAAAATATGTTAACTAAGGAAACCTTTGATTAGATGGAAAAATCTCGGTGGGAATAATCCGCAAAAGATGATTTACTAATATAAAACTTCCTTGTGAAAGGATAGACCCTGTTAGGAGTCAATGAAATACAATCAATACATATGAGTCTCTGTTAGGAGACTTTGAATCCCTATTAGGAAATTCCAACCTTGTTAGGAGTTGAAAGGAGGACAACTAAATCCACTGTCCACATAGCCTTAGAAACTATCTTCACTAGATAATCTTCCGGATAAGCATATCCAAGATTTCTGAGCTGACTAAACAACAATTCCTTTGCCAATACAACTCCTTTGAAGCTCGCAGTACATCAATCCACATCAATCTTTGCTCTGATCAAAAGATATTCGCATTGAAGTTTGCTCATACAATAACTATCTGCATTGAATCTCGCTTTCAAGTTCACATAACGAAAAAAATGATCTCACTGATGATTACAATAAAGGAGACAACCTTCCTTTATACCAAGTCCTAAAGAATAAGCATTGATTTGGCCTTGAGGCTTTCCCAATTTACAATAATAATATAGGACAATATCTTAAGATATTACAATACATGTTACATGTTGATTTTACATCTTTTCAAGATTACAAGCAAACTGTCGGCTCACAGTCTTTATAACTTTTCACATGATGATTTTTTGATTATGCCCTCTTAACCATGACATCTCTGACATGTCTTCAACTTCTATCTCAGTTTGCTTAAGCCAATTCCATCTTTGTGAGGAGATTGAATCAAAACAACAGTACCCACTTTCTAGAAATGTTGTTTGAAAGCTACCTTCAGTAAATCCTTATAACTCGAACCAATCTTCTTATTTCTGTACGCGCTCATAGCTGTAGCATCTAGACATACTGATAAACATATCCTCTACTGCGTATAAGCTGATCATCAATCCTCAAACTGTGTTGAACACTTCTTCCTTTACAACTTTGCCTGTCTTACATAATAAAAAGTATGTTGACATCAATGATAAAGATTGCCACAAATGCAACACATAAGCTTTGAATTGTGTCTCCAACATTGCTAACATACTCCCCGATAGGAATACCATCAACATTCACGCTAACAAAGACTTCTCTAAGGTTAATGTGTTGGAGGAGGATATGAGATGAACTTGGGTTAGGGCAAGGTGCTTCATTGTGATGGATCAGCGGACCAATGTTAGACATTGAGCAATCATCGATATTATTGTCACATCCCTTATTGGTTCTTATTTCTAAAAGCCATAGATTGCTCAAGGAAGCGTAAGGATGTAGAGGTCCAATTCACCATTTTGAGAGATGCCATAGAGGAGATTGGGTTCGCTAGTGTTGCACAGGTGATCACAACTTTCAACATGTGTATAAATTAGTAGTTTGATGTCAGAGGGTGCTTACAAGATTATCTTTTGGACCCTTCGTTGGGTTCATCCATTGAACAATGTATTAAAAGACATTGGAAGGATGCATTGGGTGAAGCAAGTGGTGTCAGAGGCTAGAGAGATTCAAATGTTCATTTGCAACCACCACACCTCACTTGTTCTTTTTAGGTTCTTTTAAAGATTGAGCTTCTCAAAGCAATTGAGACAAGATATGCCAATTTGAATTACTTCATGTTCAAATTATTTAAATTATTGTTACACGTGTTTTGATTATCCAATTGTTCAAAATTATTTATATTATAGGTATGCCACTTGCCACATCTTGATGGAGAGGATGCTTAAGATGCACAAGCCTCTACAATTGATGGTAGTGAATCTAGAGTGCATCTAATCGTCTAATTCTGGCTATCTTGAAGGAAGATTGGTCAAGCTAGAGATCCTTCATGATAGTGGACCACAATGAGGTAGTTGCTGATTTTTATATAAATTTATAATTCTTTCAAATCATTTGTTTGCATTTTGCAGATTATATTTGCTTTGTCATCACCCTTAGTATAGATGTCATTAGATATGCTGATACAAACTCTTCTAGTGTTGGGGAGAGATATGAGACACTTGACTATATGTTGGGAAAGATATTGAAAACAATTGCAATTAAGTATTCTACTTTGGGTTTATACGAGCAACATATTAGGCCTATTGTGACGTGGAGGTGATACATAATGAATACCTTGCTTCATATGGCAGCCTTGACTCTAAATCCCAAATGGTATGTAGAAATGGATGGAAGGGTGCTTCCATGCGATCCAGAGGTATTAGATGGTTACACACAAGCCACTTAATAAGATGTTCGTAGAGCAAGAGGGTCCATACTTTGCACACAGTTTCTTGACTTCACAAATCTTCATGGCCCAAGACTGGGCAAATTGCATATGAGGTTGGATAGAGTCATATTGGCATAGAAAGATCCTATTGGGTGGTGGACATGACATGGGAGGGATACATCACAACCGAAGGTGCTTGCCTCTCGCCTCCTTGCATAGGTTGCTAGTTCCTCTACTACAAAGAGGAATCGGTCTACATATGGCTTTTCCACTCCCTCAAGAGGAATAGACTTACCTCTTGACGAGCAGAGAAGCTAGTGGCCACACATAGTGCTCTTCAACTGATTATCAAACTCTAGAGTAAAGGTAGACTCTAGCTTTACTGTGGGATGTTGATTCTGAAGGAGTGGCCTAGGTCGATGAGGAGGGGACACCACCGAAATTGGTTGGAGTTATGTTAGATGAGGATACACTTGTAGTGGAGCATGATGGCAACAATGATTTAGATTACTTTGATTTTGATGCAGTGGTGGCAGAGGTAGAGTATGAGTAGCAGTGTGCATTGTTTTTATGCTTTTTTGATTGTTATATTGAACATGAAACTATGTGGCAGCACTTTAGCATTCCTGTATTTTGTATGTTAAACTTATTTTTTTGTTATCACATGCATATATGATATTGATAATGAATTTCAAATGATGAATGCATATCGAGTATTGAAACAATGAAATGTTGTAAACTTGTACGTTAATGTTCTATAATGTTTAAATGGCATGTTTTATTCATGCTTTCATATGAATGCAATGCATATTGGAAGTTTCCCTTTATATTTTAAAATTTCCTTATATCTAATATAGCTGCTCCTTTTGCTGTCCCCTGCACCCAAACTTGGCAAAAAATAATTGCTTTCCCAGAAACCCATCCCCCCATCCGCTGCCATCCCTATCCCTATCCTGGAAACTTGGGGCAACACTGTTAATCCCTTTTTAGCATTCAAGGTGAGACAGGATTTCTTTTGCCGAAGGCTTCTGTGACAATATGCTATTTCTTTTCAAAAAATTAATCAGGCAAGGGATCGCTCCTGCCACACAATATTGCTCATCTTAAAATTATTATAATTCTGTAAAGAAATGTTCATCAATGCAGTGACAGCACTGTTCTGTATTCTGGAATAGTTTGATGTCAATGGGAGAAGGGTGGAAAGCAATTTGAGATCACATACAATAATCCTGCTCTTGATGTCTGTTGACTTAAACTTTTAGAGATTAATCAGTGCCCAATCTTGCTGAAATGTCTGATTGCTGAATCTATAGATGAAACCTCACAAAACAGGGATTTAAATCATGTAATGAAGAAGAGGGGCAATTTACAACATAATATTGAGTGTATTATTATTGAGTGACAAGCATCTCATTTGGAGTCCCTTGAAACAGGAGGTATGGTTGTTTTAGAGTGCCAAGTTTAATGCTTACATCCATTCTATCTTTTTGGATGGTTATCTTGAACACTCTTCTCTTCACACGAAGCCCAAGTTTGCCCAAATTACTTTATGGAACCATTCTATATCCTATTGAAGAGGTATGATGTGGCTCAAAAAATAATCATTTTTTTTTCTGGTAGAATTGTTTTCACTTCCAGAATTAACTTAGAACACCTGTCCCATTAACCTCAGCGTAAGCAAATTTGGAACAGAAACAAAGTGTTTATAAATATTCAATTCACCTTGCTTGGACATTGGCCTGTTGTACTCTATCCAAGATAATTTGTCCCGTGAAATAAACAGGAAAGGAAACTACACATTTTCCAGAAGGAACTAAAAATATCTATTCCTTCTTGACTTTGAAACAAAATCATATATTTTGAACCATTTTGATTTCCCCTAGTAAGTTCAACTAGTTATTCATAAATGAATCTATTTTTAATATATTTTGTATTCAATTAAATTAACTTAATTCATGCTATAAAGAAATAATTATGGGTGAATCAGTAATTAGCTATAGTGAGAAGACCATGCTATCCTGGTTATTATCCTAGCCTATGAGAATGTGGAGATACAACAGGCTGCTTAGAAACTAAACTCAACGGTTTCCATTAAGGTTTTAATAGATCCAAACCCTCAAGCCTTTCTTGGACATGTCCGCAAGGCACTCAGGGTTGTTGATCCCTACCCTATATTGGGAATGACCGATTGGCTGGATCTACACTGAGGCCTCTCCCTTATTGCATTTCTCATCTTCTTCAAAATTAAAAACAATAACTAGTCTTGAGTATGGATGTTTAATTAAGGTTAATGATCAGATATTTCTTCTTCTTAAATTTATTATTATGCATAATTAAAATAGACAATGTTGTTGATACCAGTCACAGAGATGCATAAAGCTTCATCTGATGATCTGAATGGTCTTCCTTACTTGCCTGGTGATATTGGTTATGTAAGAGATCTGACTGTATTGAATATACAGTTGCAGATGTTATGTAAAATCTTTGAGTTTGAGCTATCAACAACGGATGCTTGTTCAACTGAAAATGGTCAGAAAAAGTTTGATTATTTTTCTCATGGATCAAACTTGCTTGAAGGATTGCAGTGTCTCTGAATGAGCTTTAAAAGAGCCAGATTTGATAGCTTCTATCTTAAAAGGATGATTGACCCATAGAAATCATAATTGACTTGTGGGGATAGGCTGATTAGTTTTCAGATCATTCCAAACTCTTATATATTTCAATTTCTATTTGTAATATGTTCTTCTCTTTGTACAGGTTTACTGATACTACTATCATCTGATTTTTTCACTGTTATATCACTTTCCTGTCATCCTTTTACTTTTATGGTTCTTCTGAAGCAGTTTTGATAACATCATTCACATTGATGTTGAGCCATCAGCTGAACACCCATATGTATATCATTGATCATGTCAAAACTCCTATCTTTCAACACCTCAAGATTATGGGTCTACTGCAAAATGCCCTATAGGTTTTAGGTCAACAGAAGTCTTTTCTGAAATTCTATTTACAGATGTTTGTCAAATACAAATTGCTGTACAGATTGTGGGTCAATGCCAGTGTTTATCTGAGTTTCTGGGAGGAGGCACAGGGCTTGGGATCTGGAAATGCAAATTTTTGCTAGATTTTAGATATCAGTAATTAATAATATTAAAATTTTAAATTTCAAATAGTTTATAATAAGTTAAAAGAATTAATCCAATCATCAATT
Source organism: Cupressus sempervirens (assembly GCA_028749045.1). Lineage (NCBI taxonomy): Eukaryota > Viridiplantae > Streptophyta > Pinopsida > Cupressales > Cupressaceae > Cupressus > Cupressus sempervirens. Next base: position 726,793,438 of record CM053786.1, on the reverse strand, counting down.
GAATGAGCATAATATCATATTTTTTCTTCTAATATATTATATTACAGTATCCTTTCAGTTTACTTTTTCCTTCAAGTGCAAAGTTGCTTGACCTTACAGTTCCCAGAGCTGTGCAAAATTTTGTTTCAATTTTTTTATTTTTTCCATTTTTTCCATTTTTGATGATTGATAGATGGCTTTGTGCCCTTTGGATGTCACAGGCACATTGGGGATGACAGAGCATCTCCAACCATTAGTTCCAAAAAGCAAACGTCCCCAAATTTTTTTAAAAGTGAGGATAAGGAAGAAGGATGGAGAGAAGAGGGTTTTCTGCCCCCATCTCTGCATCCCTAAGACGTCATTGAATGGGAGGGATATTTAAAATAGCCTCGCCAAGGTACAGTGCTTGATGTAAATCTCTATAACCACATATATTTTACATCCCCACATGCTCCCTTGGAGGGCACAATTTTGTCAGTTCGCAATGTCCTCCATATAATGCCATTGGTTTTTGTTATTCTTTTTACCCTCGTGTACCGAGGGTATCCATGTGTTGGTGACACACTTTGCAATTGATGAAGGATATCCTGTCTGAATCAGTGAGAGGTATTTCCTCTTGGATCTAAGACCTGGAATCAGCCTTTTGGAATTGCCCATATATCTCTATCATTTTCTTTCTTGACTTCAAGTCTTCTGTCTGTTCTTTTCATGCACTAGAAAGATGAATAGGGTGCCTCTACAAAATCTAAGCAAAAGAAACTTAAAATTTCTCTCTTATGATCAATTGGGCGCCAAAAAGAAAATTAATCTCTACTTTTTCCAGCTTTTTAAAGTTAAACAGACCAAGGTACACCTGGTCTGATCTGTGATAGTTAGTTAAATAGTAAATACAAGTGATTGTATTCATTGATACCACATTTCTCTAAAGCATTTCGTCAGATTTCACTTGCTTAGCAGGCTTCTACAGTTTGCATACATAATTATCAGAAGGATGATAAAGAAAAGATTTGACACAATATGGATTTCCATTATATTTTGATTTATATTCATGCCCCTCCCATTTAGTTACTCTGGAGGATGCTGCTAAAAATTGCTATATTTAACTATACACCTGTTAAATGTAGTTTCTTAAGAATATCCAAGCCTTTATTAACAATTCCAGTTTGTGTATATTCTTCACTAATCTTATTTCATGGCACCACATTCCTGGAGTTATTTTTCCAAATACTGTTGTACAAATGATGTGATAAATTTGCTTGAAAAATCTGTATACTTGTTTCAATTTTTCTCAGCTGATTTATATAAATGAAATCTAAAGTAGGAGCTGTCATCTATGTCATATTGTACTCATTAGTGACTCTATATATCTATAGCATTGTAATATTTTCTTATAGATAATTTATAGGGTTCTATTAAAGGGGTCCCTCCCATAACTAACAGACTACAATCAAACATGCAACAGCAGTACAACAGCATTGCCAACTTGTCTACAGAAAAATAGCAGAGCAACTTGCCTATACAAAAAACTACAAAACGATCCTTAATCAATGACTATCAGCAAAGCAGCAATTAATGTTTACTAACTTGTCAAGATCAACCAAAACGAAACAACACAACCTGTTGAAATTATCTTGGGCAAATGAGGCACGGCCTAATGTGCCATTCCATCTGTAGGAGACACAAATCAGCAGTTGCGGACCGTGTTATTGACAACACTGTTTGACACCACAATCAACTCAACATAGGGCACAATGGGACCTACTGCACAGCTGGCACCAAATGATCATTGTTGAAGAGGGGCACCCATTGTTCATATTCATGACACTTTTATGTTGTGAGACCACCATGTGCTTTTGATAAAACCTAACAATTTTCTGTATGCACCAAATTAAATCCTTCATAGTGGCATGTGTGGCAATTACATCTGTCTCCACAATCTCAACAGGTTCTTTACCCTTGAGTAGTGCCTTTGAAGACCCTTCTAGAAAATCCCCATATTGCCTTCATCTTGAGGATCCGTTTCCATTGGAGCTCTCCTTCACAGCTTTATACACAACCACCATTTTCAATTTCATAGGAAGTCTTCCATTGTTTCCAATGTCATCTGGACCTTAGATGGCTTTGATTACAATATGATCTGCCCTTCCACAGGGTACAGATCTCTAGCAGCATCTTGATCCACCATTAGAAGCATGCCTACAGAAAGCCCAGTCAAATCATCTGAGAAAGCCAACTACTCCACAATGCCCTTAACAATATGCAGGCCAAGGCCAACTTAAAACCATGTCACCACATCTCGGATTATCCAACTACTCCACAATGCCCTTAACAATATGCAGGCCAAGGCCAACTTAAAACCATGTCACCACATCTCGGATTATCTTGCTCCAAACTGAAGGGGAAATCTTGGTCAAATGGATGAGCTTAACAAACACAAACAATAGGACAATTGGCATAAACTTAATCGTCAAGGATGTCTTAATGCACTATTCGAGAGCTTTTGCACAAAGCAAAATAAAACTCTGCCAGAACAAATAATTGCTAAGGGAGCCAATTATTGTCCTAGAGTGTTAGGCCTTCCTTTTTTGTCAATATTGTTATTTTCCAGAGGACCACTTAAAATGTAATAGCACTGCCATTTAATTTTGGTGTGTACTTTCCAAATGGCAGTGTCCTTTTGTATTTGTATGAGGAATAAACCAAGAGAAGACATGTCCCTTCTTGGGACATGTCTATTCATTTATATAATGACAATGATATATATATATATATATATATATATATATATATATGAATCATTATTATATTAATTAATCTCATAGGTTTGTCCTACTAAAGCTACCAAACATCAACACTCCCTCTTAGCTAGGGAGGATAAACACAAGACATATATTACACCATTGATAATGTTAGGAATGATGCAAAAGAAAATCTTTGATCAAAAGATTTTTATTATTTTGATATCACATTTGATATCATGAGTATTGGCCTTCCAGAATGTCGACACAAGTTATTCACCAAGTACTCAAAAATTTTTATATCACATATAATATCATGAGTATTGGTCATCCAAAACACACGATATTCACTAATTACTTTTTGAGTAATGGCCTTCCAGAATGTCAAGATGCAAGATATTCACCAAGTATTGTGAGTAATGACCTCCCAAAACATTAAAATTTAAATCACATGATATTCACCAAGTACTCTATGTAATGGCCCTCTCGAACATCAATTTGCATAACATTCACCATGTACTAAAAAAATGTTTACAAGGCATGCACACACACTTTCTCATAATGCTTACAATATAAACATCCACCATGCAAAGTATAATCTCTCATGATCTGCACAGACATCATAAGATATACATCATAATAGAAAATTAAGTTATTGTAAGGTTCACTTTTCAATAGCTTCAGCAAATACAAGTGATGATCATTTGGAAGTCGTCACTTCCTTATGATGTACACAAGGGGTAGGCCTATTAAATCATGCAGTCACACACATGATACCGAAAGTTTACATGAAGTCAAAACTTTCTCTGAATCTGATATGATCAAAGATCTTTAAAGAATCAATTGAAACATATCCTCTATCCAGTCGTTCAGACAGATGTGTTAGTCAGACTCCCTCTGAACATCAATCTTCTGAGCTCCTTTTCCTTTGAAGAAGTGTCAGACTCTCTTTGAACCTGATATCAATCCTCCTTTTCCTGCAATAACATTCTCTGAGGAAAAGATCAAAGCAAATAGTTCTTAATGAAATGAAAATCACTAATTCTATTCCAATATTTGAAATAATTATTAATATATTTATCATAATTTATTTTCATAAGCATATTATATATCCATAGATATAATATAATCACATATGGCTACATAATTTTATCTCAATATACATATTTAACATCATAGTAAATTATTTCATATTTACTATCTACTTAACAATTTTATTAGTTATCAACAAAAATCCTCATCTCCTTTGGTATATTTTGACATATAGGACATATTCTAATCATTTTATAAGAGATCCGTATGTTGCTTGCATAGACCTTACCTTATGTGCATGCTGGATGCCCGTATTCGCGTTCACGTTTTGAATTCCTAGGGTTGACTTGTATTAGCATTTACTGATGTTATCCTTCCACAACAGCGACTTCAAATTTGTCCTCTTGACCTTTGTGTATTGTATGATTTATCCCTTATAGCAGTGGATATTTCAGTCTGTGCATAAACTATCCACTGCCATCGCTATATTAACAATTAATAATTATCTATTAATCCATGTTTATAAGAGGCCACCGGTTTATATGAGCCACACCGCAATTGTCTCTATGGATTGGTTGATCGATTATGACCAGGTAATGTACATAATATGATTCACTGGTGTAGGCCTTTTCTAAAGTTGCTTATGCATATGGTGTCACCATTATGCTTGCATGTCGGTTATGACTTACTTCAGTGGCACTCACGTGGACTTGTCAGGTTATTATCCTTGCATTTCCTGCTTGTTTGTATATAACATGCCTACAAGGCATCTGACTTGGAACTTGATGCATATGTTTATTGCCGTTGAAACCTCATGCTCGGTTTAAGTCGATTGTTATTAAATATTTAATCACTCGGTGATCACTTCTTCAACCTGATTCAGTTAGCACTGTTCACTAGTTTCTATCTTATTTTATAGGGGTTTATTGCTGAAGACTTCCCAACTTGGTTACTGGATTCATGCCGTAGAGGCCGGATCCGGATCTGTGCTTGGATTTGTCCGGATTCTTCCAGATTTTTTTTTCTTTTTTTGCTTTTTAATTTTTTTTCTGATAATTTTCTTGTAATCATAACAGCTTTGATCCATAGATTCATACCAGAATCACAGATTAATACTATGAAATGATTTAGAATCATAGATTCATCCTTATGAAATGATTTAGTTTTAAAATTATGTATTTTTCTCTCAACTTTTAGTATATACACACACACACATACGAATCCTCCACGAATCATAATTGGGGGAAAAAATCACGAATCTGTTACAAGATTCAAGAAGAGTTGGCAGATTAACGGATTTTCGGATGATTGATTGATAAACAGAGGAACAAATGTGTTCCTTATAAAGAATTACAAGGACATTGTTTCTAAAAGAAACAACGTAGACTGAAGACGGAATTAGAAACAAAACTAGAGACAAGATAGGAAAAATTCCTATTTGGACTGAAGAAAAAAGAGACGGGATAGGAAACATTCCTATCTAGACTGAAAGACGGACTACAAACAAGTAGTTGACTATTATAGAAAGTATAAGATATTATCTTAATACCTTCCCTTAATGGTCAACGTACGAATGTCGGAACATTCTGGGATAATTGAGACCCTCCCTGGATCTACAGAATGTTGAAACCAAGAAGCTTTGCCAGAAGAGTGCTATGACTCAAAATAGGTTGCATTTACAAAACTTCGTTTTTGTGGAAAAAACGGTAAAACCCAGAATCTCACACAACCTTGCGTATTACAGACAACTTGAAATGATTTTTGAGGAGAAAATCAACAAACCCAGAATCTCACACAACCTTGCGTATTACAGACAACTTGAAATGATTTTTGAGGAGAAAATCAACAAACCCAAAAAAACAGAAACAGATTCAGAAGGCAAAAAATGCAGCTTCGCCTTGATCAGGACCCGGAGAAGTCGGACGCTGCTTAACACCCAGAACAAGTTGATCGGTGTTTCGATATTCGAAGATTGCGACGATGCGCTGCTTCCAGGTTCCATAATTGCGACCATTGAATTTGGAATTATGCTCGAGCAGAATATTTGTCAGAGATGCCATAGCTCGTTTTTCAATGAAAATCTGTGAAGGCACGTTCTTCGAGGCAAAAATATGGAAGACCCAGAAGAATCAGAGAATGACTCAGAAAAGAGCTCGAAAAACCCAAAAGGAATTTGCTGTCGTTTTCTGGATCTGCTGGCTCGAAAATTGAGGCACAAAAATCGAGGCACCCAGAAAAAACGGACAACGACCCAGTTGAGCTCTTGAAAAACCCACCAAGAATCTGCAAACAAAATGTTTTTTCGACCCCAAAAATTAGGGTTTCGAAAAAACAACGGCCCTAGCTGAAAAAAGCTTGAAAAAACTTTAGATTTCTTGATAAAAAATGGCAGATTTTTCTTCAAGGATCGATGTGCATGGACGAATGGGGCTAGAGTGTGCTGAACAAACACAAGCAGACCCGAGTTCGAGAATTTCTCTAGGCCGAAAACCCTAAGCGGGTTTTAGAGAAATTCAATAGAAATAATTTTAAAAAAATTTAAACAAATAATTTCACGAAGAAATTATAAATTTTTTCGAAAAAATTTAAGTAATAGCTCTGATACCATGTTACAAGATTCAAGAAGAGTTGGCAGATTAACGGATTTTCGGATGATTGATTGATAAACAGAGGAACAAATGTGTTCCTTATAAAGAATTACAAGGACGTTGTTTCTAAAAGAAACAACGTAGACTGAAGACGGAATTAGAAACAAAACTAGAGACAAGATAGGAAAAATTCCTATTTGGACTGAAGAAAAAAGAGACGGGATAGGAAACATTCCTACCTAGACTGAAAGACGGACTACAGACAATCCACGGATCTGATTCACGTGCCCAAATTGGATTCGTTTAATCGGTAACTAAGTAGTTCCCAATGATTGACGCTTCATAGTATCCATCAAAAATAAATATTATTTCCATGGTTGCTCATTCAACATGGGATATGTTGCCCAACTCATCCATATTCCTGCCCTGATGATAACTTTCATAATCTCCTTTGTATTGATGAGTTGCTTACGATATTCATTTGCATATAGTTTTTGATGTGATTTTCAGATATGTTTTTCGATCACTGATTATATATTGGTCTTCCATTTGCTTTAATTTGCTCCCTTTCAAACTATTATTCCTATTCTCTTCTTATTGGTCCATTGTATGTTATTTGCAGTCTTCAATATGCTGTCCAATCTCCTTTCCACCACGTCAACCTTCGATGGCTGACAGGATAGTCCTGTGGCTGTCTATTCTTTTATTTGGTTCCTGCGATTTCTCTTACTCCCTTACTGAGGGTCCACCGTAGCCTGTTCTTGTCCGCTTTTATTTTGTTTGAGTGCTGCTTCTCCAGATTCGTATCTGCTCTAGTATGATCTTGGTTGGCACAGCTGTACGCACTATTCCCTTTTAAACACTTTATTGTCAGCGACTTTAAGAACCAAATTTCCATTGCAATGTCGTCTGCTATAGATCGCAGGGTCATGCTCATGGATAGTGCTTCTCGTTGGACTTTTACTTGTCCAATTTTGGCATCCTTTCAAGCTTTGAAGCACACAACCTGGAGATGTCTGTCTGGTCTAGATGTGTTTTGCAGACAATGTGAGCTGAGAGGAATGTGTCAACTTTAAGTGCTCACATTCAAACACAGACCCTTCCCAGACTTGAGTGATGACAATCCATTGAGTTCAGCAACCACAAGATGAATATGGAATTGAAAAAATGACTCTACATGAGAAACATTATTTTCCTTCATTGGATGTATAACCATAGTCACCATTTAATTCAATGTCTCATCTTATCATGAACTGAAGTTTTGAATATCTCATCCACATTAATTGTGAAACCACATCCACGTGGCTTGGTCTTCCAATTATAATGATTATCACAACAAATTTCAATTTATTTGAGATTCCTAGATATTCAAATCTGCTCTGATACCATGTTATTTTCATGAGGACTGCTTCAAATGTAATAGCACTGCCACTTAATTTTGGTATGTACTTTCCAAATGGCATCGTCCTCTTGTATTTGTATGAGGAATAAACCAAGAGGAGACATGTGGGACATGTCTATTCATTTACATAATGATAATCTCATATATATATATATATATGAATCATTATTATATTAATTAATCTCACAGGTTTATCCTACTAAAGCTACCAAACATCAACAAATATGATATTCATGGAAGGTGGAGGAGAAGGATTTATATTGCATTCAGTGTCTTTATAATGACACAAGTAAATGTTATCAGGGAAAGATTATCCTTATGCACTTTTTAAAGCCAAAAACATAAGCATCCTGAAACTCAAATAAATACATAAGATCCAAACTTGCTTTCTTATTTAGCTTGTTCATTTTCTGTTTATTTGTGGCAACTGTTACTCCTTGTAAGCAAGCTTCTCCTTTGATGGAAAGCAAAGAGGTTTTAAGGCATGACTCACATGCAATATTTTTTTCATTCATGTAGTTGAAAGATCATGTAGGATGCTGGCAATGATTACAGGCTTTCTTCACCTATGCCAGCTTTATTTGTTTCAAATTCTCCGAGTATTTTCCAAGAAGCTCACTGTCTTGCTGTCCACCAATGATTTAAGCTCACTGCATATACGTGCTTTGGATCTTTATGCAATTATTAACTGGATATGCATTTCAATTTGTTGCCCTAGCAACATTCTCATTGGAATTGTTGCAACATGCTTTGGAAAACCTTTGTGATTGCTTTAATTTTCAACAGAAAATATCACACAAAAATGCTTTCGTAATGTTTGTTTACACAAAATTGCTTTCTTAATTTTTGATTAAAACATCAGCATGCATCTTGCCAATATCGTCAGGAACCACTTGCTATATGACACTTCTTCTCAATGATTCATATCAAAGATATGAATGTGTCATTAAATCTTGCTATAGCACCAAATATATAATGTAATTTATTGATTATCAGCATCTTTTATTATTTTATTCTTCCATTCGTCCTGTTGTTTTATTATTTTTTGTGTTCTAAACTTTTTTCCTTTCTTGGAATATGACATGTACATTGTAGATCTCAAATCTAACAAACAAAACTGAAATACAAATGCCTTTGACCCACCTTTCCATAGCTGCAATGATGCGAATTAAAGTTAGGACCCTTCATTATCAATCCATCAATGGAGGTCAGAAACTACAATTCACAATACATATAATGCAGTGTCACGACAGCTCAACAAGGATAGCTGTGGAAGAACATCTTCCAAAACTATAAGCAGGTACATCTACTTTCTGATTTTGAGGGTCAAAATTTTTGTAGTCATTGAAAGTATGTCTCACAATGTCTCACAATAAATACTAGCATTAGCACCTTGGTGTGCAATGGGTATGCCAAAGAGGTGTAGAAGGTCAATTAGTGTAAAAGTTGGTCTTTGTAGATTACATGAGGTCTGTTCTTGTAGACCATTTAGCAAATTTAATTTTTACAACAAAGATTGCGGTGGAGAACTGATATCTTCAAATCAGCTATGCAATTGAAACAAAACCTTTGAATGGAGAAGACAATTAGACTTCACTATCAATAGGATCCTGATATGTTTACAAGAGAGGGTGGGATAAACTTCAAGATAGATATAGGTAGAGATGGGGAGAAACCAAGAGTGTGATTGAGAGAGATAGAGATAAAGATGGGGGAAATGAAAGAGAGAGAAATATAAAGCAGGGAGAGATAGAGATAGATTGAGGGAGAGAGATAGACATTTATAGTGGGAAGAATAGAGGGGGAAGAGAGAAATGTGGTGAGAAAGATATAGATTGGGAAGGGAGATCAAGAGGAATCTATAGTTGAAGATGGAGAGTAGATGGAGAAGGGAGGGGAGAGGCATAATCTTTTTTGACAGAATTAAGGAGAAGATAGGTAATGATTTTTGAGACTGATTTTATTCATGTGGATTGCATTTATTTGAAAGGTTCGAAGAATTTTTAACAACTCTATTTTGTGCATATTCCATGATCATTAAGAAAAATAAATTGATTATTTATCTAGATTACAAAAGACATTAATTAGTCATAAATTATTAGATAATTTTAAATATGTTTTAGTAATATCTATATTTTATATTAATTTTATATCTAAACAATAAGTACATCTAGGTTACCTACTATCCTTTACCATTTAATAAAGGGAGAGAGAGAGATCTCTATAGGTAGAGGCATGCAGATAAGAAGTAGAGATGGACAAACAGAAATGGAGAGAGGGAGAGTGAAAGAACAAAAGAGAGATGTTTGAGAAGATAGAGAGGGGGATAGGGAGGTAGTGTGTGTGTTTGAGAGTTCGCTTCATCTCACTCTCTAACTCTGTGTTTCTCATTGTCTCCCAATCTTGCTCTTCTTCTCTCTACCACATTTTTCTCTATATTTGTCTTCCTCTCTTCATCTCTCTCTCTCTCTCTCTCTCTCTCTCTCTCTCTCTATATATATATATATATATATATATATATATATATATAACTAATAACAATATATTCAATAATTATTATTAATAAATATAATATAAATTACATAAAATATTCAAGTATATATAATATAATAATATAGGTAGCATTCATTATAAATATACAATATAATAATATTTTCAAAAATAGTTTTAATAATTTATATTGTATAAAATACTAATATCAATATTATATATTATTATTCTATAATAATAACATGTGATGATAATACACAAATATAATATACCTTATATATAAATTATTAAAATTAAACAACAGATATATAACCTTTAAATATACAAATCAAAAAATAGAGCCCATCCATGCCAAATCATTTGTTTAGATTATCAAACGTTTCTCAGGGAAAGAATTTATAAGCTGACCTGTAATAGTGGAAAATAGGCTCAGGTTAGGTGTGCTAATTGATGGAATGAAATAACTAATGCATTGAAAATCTAGCCATTTTGTTTTAATGCTTCGTAATTTAGGGCTCACAGGTTTGTTTGTATGTTCTGTAATGTCTATCAGCCCCAACACCACACATTTAATTGTATCCCCCAATGTTCCATATTTATTTACCTTAACAGATTTTCATTTGCAAATACGGAGAATGAGTTGGTTCTTTTTCATCTACAAAGTGTGTTATCTGAAATATCTCCCAGTGTTAAAAGCAGCAATGGGTAAACAAAATAATTAAAAGAACAAAAATCAGCCAACTAGAGATGGACAATTGAGATAGAGTGCATCGTCTTCATCTGTCTGTCATATTCACAACTGTTGATATTATAAAGCAGGTTCAAATTGGCGGAAACAGCGACAGCAAAAATCTGTCATATTCCCAAATAACTGCGAGGACGAAAAAAAAAAGCTCCAAGGAGGTGATGATGGAAAAGTCAGAGCTTTGGACAGTGACAGTGCAATGAATGGATAAGATGTTTCCAGTGGTTGTCGACGATTTTTCTTTACTTTTAGCCATCGATCAGTTATACGAATATCAACTTGTTCTCCTCCGACAATAAATGCCTTTGGTGTAAGAATGTTACGCAATGGATAATAACAAATGAAGATAGGTAACTAACATATTTGCCTTGAAGAAATAAAGGGTAAAAACTAAAATCGCTTGAAGAATAAATCATAAGATAAGTGTTGTTGTTATGTTGCATATTACTAAAATTGTATGGCGTTAGAGCCTGTTAGCAATCTATAAGGGATAAGAATCAGATATCTGAGGAGTTTGGTCAAGATAAGTAGTAAATTCCAAATGTTTATGATACCTTACAGGTGTCTTTCTTTCTCTTCATTTTTGGATACTCCTTCCATGAGTGTAATTAGAATTGATACCTTCTACTTGGTTCTCACATTGCCATTCTCAGCCATCTACACACTGAGTTTGACTTCCATTTAATGAGACATGCGTTGGTTCCAACCTAGTACCTGTTGTAAGTGCCTTCAATTCTTACAGAATTTATGGGACTGTACTAGCAACATCATATATCAATTCTTGAGGAACACAACAGGATTGAATCTGCATTTGCCTTAATGAACCTAATACAATTGGCCTGTGCAAATGACAAATGATACAAAATCATTGCTGCATCTTACCTTGTGCTCTCTGGAATGCATTTGTACATTTGGACAGAGTTCAAATTCTTGTCTTGTTTACACTATTTACAGGAAGGCTAAATATTGCTTCTGCTGCATTCGCTCATGTGCGTCATGACTATCCATTTTCAGAACTATAACGTTCTAAATGATTGCTCCTGAATTGACAATGGTTGCAGAAGTAAAATCCTTCAAAGAAAGATTCACAAATAGAGAAACATCATTGCTCTGTGTTCCTGGTTATTTCGATGTCAAAACAATCAGAATAGCTGAAATCATCTTGCGGTTGGAAAAAACAAGTCTTAGAGGAGGAAAGGAAAGATGGGGGTTTCCTTAAGGCAAATGGTAATCAATGCTAGCATGCCCCATATCAATAGCTATTGCTGAATAATTAACAGGTCAGATTGAAATGGATCTACAACACACTCAGGTTGCACCAGTTTCTACAAATGATGCTTCAGCTTGTAGCTTCACCTCCAAATCAGCCAAAAGTTAGGCCAAAATAACTTTCATGTATTAAATTTCGTTGTCAATGAGCTGCAGCCCCACAAATTGGATAAAGACAATCTTTTAACTGGGGGATGATTTCACCCGTTAAATCTGTAGTAGTGTGCATTCAGAAATGAAAAGTTTTTCTTCACATTCTAGAATGTTGTATCATCCAAACTCAGTGAGGGGAACATGCTTTCCTAGAAAGGAATTAAAGGCTGTACTCTACAGTCTTAACAATACATTCTATTTACTGTCAATCAACAGTTCTCCCACTCTTGAGGAGGGCTAATATCCTTTGTGCTAGTGTCTAGTTTATTTCGTTTTTGACAGCACCTGTTCTGCTGGAATCAGATTGTGTAGAAGTTTATAGCCTGACGATGGATCATGCCGTATGATCCAAAGATTGATGTTAAAAACTTTTGCACAATCTGATTCCAGAAGCATACTGACTATATTGATATGGATTGTGGAAATCTACTATTTTTAAGCATCTGTTCCGTTCTTGTGCTGCTAATAAGCTGTCAATGGTCTGGAAAAGCCAGTACCCCTGTTTTAGTGATGCCGTTCTCTTTGATGCCTTTGGGTTATGTTTGCTTAAGGGTTGCCCCCCTTGTTAGGTTGCTGATTATAATAAAAAACAGTACATTCGATGTTCTGGTTTTCTAGCATTTATAATTCTTGAAAACTGGAGAAAGTTCCATATGAGAATATAGTTAGATTCTCTTGATTCTTATAAACTCTGCACTATGATGACATTGGATGCTTCATTTATTAAGTCATCTGGGAGAGTCCCGTTTTTAAGGTATTGTTTTAGAGACACAGAGAAAGCAAACTTGTCTCTTTTATATATACTTGACTCGGAAGTATTTTATGTAATCCTGTAGGATTCTTTTTGATCTCCCAATGTTTTCCTTCCATTTGTAAATGATACTTTAAAAGTTGTAATCTCATGGCCAAATACCTGCATATGGGTGTTAAATGTTTTCCGTAGAGAATATTACAAATTTTCATAATTTGTATTGACCTAATTAATTTCGACAAGGAGTGCTACCTATTCTCTGAAGCATAGTTGCAAGCAATCTCTCCATGTCAAGGTGAAGTGATTTCTATTTCTTCTACTTCTGTCTTTCTACAGGTTGGCATTCTTACATTAGGGTTAAACCAATCCCAGCTTTTGAAGTGGCATTTTTGTGGAATGAATAGTTTGGAAAAACCAAGCATGGAGCATGAATGATATGGAAATGTTTTCCAAGGCAAGGTACCTGTGGACAAATAACAGGTCAAAGTGGCATCATGAGGAACTTGTAAGGCAGATGAGCTTAAAGCTGCTTCTGGAGTAAGTTTAAAGCATCCAGTCAACTAGCTTCTTGATCTTATTGTTAATTACAAATTTTTGTGTTGGTAATGTTCCTATTTAGAACATGTGATCACTGTTAGAGGTTTATCAGCTTCATCTTCGTGATGGCATTGGCATTCATCTTAATTGGTGGGTAAACAATCATCTTGGGATATATCTTACTTCCAATCATCAAAGCCTTTCTCAGTTTGAGACCTTTGTTGAGAGTTATCATATCCATTCTTTAATATTTAGATATAATCAAATAATTTTTTTTAGTGTTGGACTGTGAGCAGAGATTCTATTTAATAATGACTACAAGGACAAGCTACAAATGTTGAAGTCAAAGATATTATGAATTGTCAATTACTTAAAAACCTTTTATGGAAAGATTTTATGAGACAACATAATCTTAATTTTTTTGATTCATAATGTGCAACAGGATTTATACTAATATTAAGAAAAGGATTTATACATGGAATTTGATAGAAGATCCAAGCAGTGCCAGCATCTGTGTATATGATTCGCAAAATTCATGTTCTACATACTTCATAATACATATACATATACATATACTGTAGCTACTTGACTATTCAACATACTTATTCTATTATTTTGCAGCCCATTCTTCACAAAAACTACATTTTATAAACTGGATCTTCTGACTAATCAACCCATACCATTAAGAAAACAGTAGGGCATAGCAAGAAGCATCCACCAAAACAAAAATCATTCACACCCAATTTATTAAGTGCCTTCATAGAAGGCATTCAAGGTTATTACAGAGGCAAAAGATTTCATCCGTTGAGATTTGTTTTGCTCAATACCCATAGCTCTGGGTTGGAAGTCTTTGCTGACCTGAACCCATCTTTAGTTGCACTTCAATTCTTGCTTGTTCAGCTTGAGGACAAAGGGTTGACGAGCAATTTCTATGTCTGGTCTGTTGAGTTTGGGGATTCCATTTGGTCATGGCAATCCTTCTGGCCATGTCAGTGTCAACCTGGTGTGTGTTGGTCAAGGATAGGAAGTATTTTCCTGAGACCACTCTTGATTGCTTCCATTTTCAAGATGGTGGGCATATTGCAGATTGCATGAAGTCTAGTATCTGATATATATTGTTAGCACATCTTGTTCTCTGTGCTCGAGTCTAATAGTGGGGTAGCCATGTTTGTAGTGGAATGCTTATTCAACCATTTCAACTTCTATTTATAGTTGGTAGCTTTCATGACACTAACATTTATTCTGTCATCTATTATGCCGTCATTCCTTTTTATGAGGCTATATAAATATGACTCAGCTTGTATTTTCATTGCATGTCAAATCTAGACAAATCCTCCACTTATAGGATGTATGAGAGGACTAGTGCCATATCTTTAGCATCATTGCTTTCATTTTGACATATTTGATTTTGTCTTGTCCTTATAATCATTCTGGGTTTTGCACTACATGTTTTTTCTCTTATGTTGTATTAGTGATTTCATCTGACTATTCCATAGGGTCTTGCTCTCAGTCTGGGAAAGAATACCATTACTGGGTTGCAGATTTATTGCTGCAATATTAACTTATTAATGATCAGAGTGACATTCATATGCGATCTCCTTTCTTAATTGCAACTGACAATTTACCTTTATATTTGTCATTCCTACTGTTGTAGACCTATTCTTCCAAAAATGTTCTCGTCAGTTGCCATACTAGCCATACAGTTTTGGCTTCTCTAGATATACATGGTTAATGGTGACTTTAAAAGAAGTCTAATAGCTCCATGGCCTTTACAAGTTTCTCATTGAGTTTTCAAGTGGGGTTTGATCTAGATCTCACTACATTAATCACTCACGTAGAACCCCTTCTATTTCTATCTTGGTGATTTATAAGTCTTTTATAGATTAACAATCCCTCATTTATAGCCCTAATCTGCACAATTTTATTAGTGGCTTCTTTTGGAGTAGCTAGTATTGTCCCTTTCCAAAACTATATAGCCCAACTCTTGCTAGCCCTAGATTTCCCTAGGATGCATCATCCAAGTTCAACTTAAACTAGAGAATTGTGGGGATTTCCAAGAGCATTGTTGCCTAATAATTTGACTAGCCTTTCTACTAGTGCCAATGGAAGTAGGAATTTTCAAACTATACCATCTTTTCCAGACCTTGTTGTCATACATTGAGAATTGAGCCCCCTTAGGGATACATGTGTTTCTATTTTTAACAACCTTTACAATCACAGATTCTACTTTGTTTAACAATGCATCACAACAATATCAAAGGGTTGCAAACCCATAGGTTACCGAATAGACTTGTATTATTCACAACTAACATTTAAATAGGTTCATTACATCATTTGGAATGGTAGTTACCGATCCCAACTTGACACATGGCCATCTCCAACATACTTGAGAGAACAAACACCCTATAGAAAATGTTTAACAAACTCTTTTGCACTTTCACACAATGTGTATCTTGAAGGGTCTTTAGAGCACATCTTTCTAAACCATTCTGTTGTGAGTTGTCGCCCTTAGAGAACAACTGAGAACATTCTTGCTTTAGGCATACATTGTTTATTCATTAATTTAGTAGTATCATTGTTCTTTGAAGTTGTCTTTACTGAATTGTTGTGTTATTTCAAGCTCTAGAGTTGTATTCTTTGGACTTAGATCCTATCTAGAGTAGTTTGTCTTGCCATTGTCTAAACGTCAATGCCCCATCCTTCAAAATTTGATTTAGCTGCACAATGTCTTTCTTAGGTAGAGGCAGTTCATATTTATCCACTTTCATCTAGCTAATGGATGGTTATCACCCACTTCACATAATCTCTCATATGAGTGTCCCAAAATCTTTGGGTCTATTCTTTTATTCCTCTTCTACTCATCATTCTATCAATAGCCATCCATCCTCCCCAATAGTCTACCCAAAACAATGCATTTTTCTATCAAGGATATCCCAAGAGAGGTGTTTGTTAATGACAACATCGTGCCATTGAGAAACCATTGGTGAGTGATGACATGAGACCATAAAATCTAATCAAAAGAGTTTTAAGCCAACAAAAGGCCTTTGCATTCTAGTTTTGCTCAAAGTATTTAGTTATAATAGCTATAAAATTATTTGAGCATTTCATTGTATCAATGACGTAAATAAGGACGATCCTACCTTCATAATGTTAAAACATATACTAGTTGTGTAGATAGCCCCTTTTATTGCAAATATTCATGCATTGTAGAGCAATTGATTACATGTATTATTGATTTGATTTAAAGTTCTTTAAAATTTGTCTAAAGCAAATGTGTAAACTATAGTTCAAAAAATGCATAAATTTGTAAAATAAATTTATATAACATGGTAGCCAATAAGCCCAATGCCTTGCATATCATTTCAAATTGTTGGTTTGAAATATATTCAACAAATACGTTTGTCGCTTGTTGCCCCTTTGACCAATGGAGTCTCCATGACAAAAATAATGTGCTAAACACAATTAGTTTGGCTACATATAGAGAGGCGACACCATTCCAATGCTCAAACACCTCTAGAGTCAAAGTTGGTCATTAATTTGTCGTCAGACCAAGGTCAAGAGTATACCATGTATTAATAACTAAATGTCAAAATCATAGCTTAAATCTCCTAAAATCTAGTAGACATGCTTGAAAAGAGAGCAAAGATGTAGAGTCCATGTATCTTTTCTCCTAGCGAGGCCAAGTAATCTATAGACAAATTGGAATAAATGCTATAGGTATGAATTCCTCATAATTAACATATTCCTTTTGTACTTGCGAGAATGTTGTATAAGACCTAAGAATGCATAACTTGGATTAATATGCAACTATGTTGACCAATGTGTTAACCTCCCTATTCACATCTAATTGGTTTGATTGCTTGAGTATGATTCAAAAGAATTTAGGATTTCCATCACTCTTATCAACTAGCGAACATAATTTCTAGTAAGTAGTTGGTCTAGATTTGGCCTTGGCTAACCTCAAGAAGATCAAACCCGAGTCAATGCTTTCAATGCAATCATGTTAATATTTGTTGTCACTTAGGTTTGCACCTTTGTCCAAAGCCTATGCATGAGGACAACTTAGTGAAACATGGAAACAACCTCCAAGCTATGGGACTTGAACTGAGGTTGAGTCTTCAGAGAAGGTTGGCTTCCTCTTACTATCAGGATGCACCTAACTACTCTTGGAGAGGAAAAGGGAGAAGGAGAGCATGAAAGCAAATATACCTAATCTAATCTAAAGAGGTGATTCACCAAAATAGAGTGTTCAGACCAATCTTTGCCCATATATGCACTTTTGAACCAGAATGAAACTAAGGATATACAAATTCAGACTTGCTTTAATCTAAAAACCACATGCAGATCAGAAGACCAAGATGAATGACACAAAGAAGGAGAGATTCACTTATATATCATTCACAGGTCAAGGAGATACAGTCATGCAGATCAGAGATCTCTACAAAACACCAGTAAGAGGCAAATAATTCTTGCACTTTCATACCAATGGCTGAAGGAGATAAGGCACAAATCATACAGTTCAGAGGCATAGTGGATTTTACACTGAAATTGCAGAGCAACAACAAAGAACAACAGAGAATGATCGACCTTTTCAAAATTTACAAAAATTGCCTTTATAGTTCAGGCATAACCGAGATTTTCCCTCCAATTGTAATTACTCCCCAACCACATGCCATTAAGTCCTGCAGAGAACAATCATGGGGATCTGAAGAAATTTGTTTTTTTTGTGTCAAATAATGCCTTGAGAAGACAGAAACGACGCCATAACTGTGCTTTGACCAAGTAGATAGGTTGGATCGGGGTGTAGAGTGTTCCTGCATGCTTCACATTCACTTCTGGTGGTTGGGATTGATTATAGAGATCAAATCGTGCGACAAAACTTGATTTTTTATCATTTTTTGGTGCATGGATCAACAGAGTCAGCAAGTCAACCTATCTTGGCACCGGGATGAGCCACATGGACCAACAGTCTTTTATCTTTTTGCCACCCTACAAAGTCTTCTCGAGTTTACCATCTCTTTCTTTACTAACTGTGCCAACCTCTCAAACCCTAACCGCGACAGCCTACAACATAACCGCCAGCCCTTAACTGCCAATCTTGGCTTGGCCCGCAAAGACACGTGTCACCTAAGCGCTATGTCGCTATGTGTATCCTTCGAGCACTTTCCCATAGCGAGATAACGCCCACCGTGGATCTTCTTTAGATTTGACGGTCGTGAAGACTCACCATATTATCGCGCTTTGCCCCCTAAAACTTCTGGGCCCACGAAACAGCTCAGCACACTTGGCATCTGACTCAGTCCGAACTAGTACCATCCTTGCAGCTTTATAACACTCGGCCCCACTGATCCATGTGGCGAAAGGGCGCTATGTCGCTATGGTTAAAAGTCTCGCAGCTTTCCATAGCGAGATAGCGCCCACCGTTGATCTCCACGAGATCAACGATCGTGGAAGATTTGCGCTTGTTCTCATAAAATTTCTGATCCGTGAATCCACTTGGCAACCACCTGGCACAACCTGACGTCGAACTGGGGACCCTCAGAGAAACTGGTCCCGCAGAAACACGTGGCGGCTACCCGCTTTCTCGCATTTTTAAATTTCCTCGCATCTTGATAATCCGAGAAAGTGCCAGCCCTTGATCTGCCTGCATCAGACAATGAACATAACTTGTACTTTATGAACCTTTAAGAACATCTGCCGTGACATTACTTGGGACACGTGTCGCCAAACCGCTTCCCCACAATATTTAATTTCCTTGCATCTTGATAATGCGAGAAAGCATCAGCCCTTGATCTTCTTAGATCTGACGATGATCAATAAAATGGTACAACTGCACACTGAGTTGGCTGAAAGGACCAATGGAAAACCACCATGTACTATGACCCACTCGACAATTGCCACCGAGGATGAGTCGTACTATCACTTTGGAGAGGGGCGGGCCCATTACGTCATCCGTGCCACGTGTCACCGAGACGCTATGTCGCTATGGTTAAAATTCTCGCAACTTTCCATAGCGAGATAGTGCCCATCGTTGATCTAGACTGATCTGACGGCGAGCAAGATGGATTCGACTTGTCAGCGTATCGACCAATGAGAACTGGCCACGTGCCAACCTGTCTAACAACCCTCGTTTGCGGCCCACCAAGTGAAGCAGGACCCCCATTCCACGCAGTCATACTTTAGCCAATGAAAAGATTGATCAACCGCCAACATGTTTGACAAATCCTCGCTGATATCTGATGGGGCATACTTGGGACCCACTTGACAACTGACGTCGCTGCAGTAACACTTTCCGTCTGGGCGCTATGTCACAATCGGCGAGAGCGGAGATTTTTCGATAGCGCCATGGTGCCCGCCGTGGATGGAACAAAACCCAGCGCTGAAGAACAATGAGGAAAGGGATGACCTCGGACACGCGGCAAAAGGGCACTATGTCGCTAACACAAAACAACGTGCATCTTTCCATAGCGACAAAGCGCCAACCGTTGATTTGGGGAAGATTTGACGATCGTGAACTTGCAGGCCCACGAAAACAAATTATAAGGTTTGATCTTTCAACAATTTTTTGATATTTCTGGGGTGTTTAAAATAATATTAAACGGGGAAGTGATCATTGGCGGGCAAGCATTTAAAATTCAAATTTTGGCGGGGGCGCAAAAATAAGCAACATTTCTGGCGACTCATAGGGGATGCGAGCCTGCTATGCATATGACCAGTGGCCTGAAGCATCCATTGGGTTACAGAGTAAAAAAGATGTAGATCCTGTGCACACCGTGAAACCCTAACCCTACCTCTGCGGCAACAACAAAATACTGAAGAAGCTCTGTTTCTGCAACTGGAACCAGAAATCAAACATCTCTGCAACATTCAAAAAATTTCGAGACTTGCTGTCTCACAGAGAGACAACCCTGTGCTCATGCACTTCTTGGAAAATAGTAAACCAACAGAAAGAAAAACTACTCTAATATGTACAAATATTTACAAAGAGAGGGGTCAAACAAACCCATTGATTGGTTTGCTGAAATAGCTGCCCTTCCTTATCAACTGGTTCCTTGTTCCATACAAAAGGACATCCAAATGGATCAGTAGGTATGACAAGCACACTGCTGCATGAAATATCTCTTTCCCAATGCTGAAAACAATGAAGCTTTCTAGCACTGGGGTGTTACCTTGTGGAGCAAAACATACATGCTCCTCCTTGTGATAATCTTCCTCATGCTCTGGAGTGAGCATGATCGGGGGCAACTTGTTGATTTGTTGTAGAGCTAGATACCTTATAGGGCATCCTCTTGATGGTGTAGGGCCAGAGGAATCATCC
Source organism: Cupressus sempervirens (assembly GCA_028749045.1). Taxonomy (NCBI): domain Eukaryota; kingdom Viridiplantae; phylum Streptophyta; class Pinopsida; order Cupressales; family Cupressaceae; genus Cupressus; species Cupressus sempervirens. Next base: position 726,772,436 of record CM053786.1, on the reverse strand, counting down.
TTGACCACTTGACTATGCTTTGCAATGATAGTCTTCAACTGGTTTGGAAGTGGCTCCTCTTTTTGATTTTTTTCCACATCTCGTTCATGCTGCCCATGAACCACTTCCCTTGGATCTACTGGTATGGTGTGATCTTCCACTTGTTGCTGTTGTGGAACATGCTCCTCATATATAGGAGATACTGATTCAATATCCATGGAAGAGTAGAGAGCATCCAACTCATCCAAAAGATCATCCTCATCATTGATCTCCTCCATTGTAGTTTCGAAGATATGCATAGGTTGGGGAAAAACCTTATGCAGGTTAGCATATTCCTCCTCAAGGACAAAGCTATCCTTGAGGCCTTCTTGTCCATCCTCCACATCATAGAGGGCTGTCTGCTGCAGCAAATGATCCTCTTCCTTCCCTAGTAGTAGATCCTCATTCATTGGCAAGGGCTCAAAAGCCATGACTTGCTCCTCAAGGGGAGGAACAGACTTATTGTCTTCTTCTTCCTCAACAAAAGAGGGAAGCTCTTTAGATAAGAGGGTTGGGTCCTCTTCCTTTGGCTCAGCAGCCTCCTCTTTGTTCTCCTCAGTAGACTGCAACTCCTCACATGGAATCCTTGGGGGTTTGGATTTACTCTCCCAAAACTCTGTATTTGAACCATCAGAAGTCCATACAACCGGTCCACCTGGGAATAATCTAATAGTAATAGGCTCGGGGGGTTCATGACTAGTTCAATTCTCTCTCATAGGGGATGGAGGGGCTACAAAGCAGGATCTTGCAAGGGAGGGGGCTTCCTAAAGCTTGGGATGACATATTTTGGAGGGGGGGGGGGGGTATCTACCTCATTGGTTTGAAAATGCGCTAATTGGAGCCTCATTTCCTCCTCTCTTGCTGCAACAACTTGCTTTGCAAGGTTCTCCTCAAAATGTCTTTGTTTCTCCCTCTCTTCTTCTTCTTCTTGGAGATAGGCCGTCTCCTCTTGCTGTCTCTCAAGTTCTTGTTGCCTTGCAACCTCATCAAGCTGCCCATCCATCTCTTCAAGTTGTCTATCCTAGGCCAATAATTGCTCATCTTTTTCATCTATCTTCCTATCCCATGAATCCATCCTTCTTTGAAATTCCAACAATATATCTTTAAGTTCTTCAACTGAGGATGCTGGGGCTAATGGAGTAGAGGCAAGCGAAAGATCAAAGTTTTGAGTAGCTTGGCTATAAATATCTTGGGGTGTAGATTGAAATTGGCAATATGAGGGCTGAGGAATAAAATTTTCATGATATGGGGGGGAATAATGACTTTTTCTATGAAATGAATCCATAACAAAGTTTTCATAAAAGCTGCAATTTCATAAATAACTTGAAAATCACAAAAAGATCAAAGGTGATCTTTACATACCAACACTGTTTCTGCTTGAAACCAATAGATTTGCACTAGAGTCGCCATGGTGTTTGATTGGATGCCTCCAAAGGCTAATGGCACTAAGAATAACACCCAAATTCTTAGTGTATCAGGATCAACTCGCTAACCAGCGGACTTCAAATTTTTTGACCATTGTCCCACTGGGTGTGCCAAAAACTGTTGTCACTTAGGTTTGCACCCTTGTCCAAAGCCTATGCATGAGGACAACCTAGTGAAACATGGAAACAACCTCCAAGCTATGGGACTTGAACTGTGAGGTTGAGTCTCCGAAAAAGGCCGGCTTCCTCTTACTATCAGGATGCACCTAACTACTCTGGGAGAGGAAAAGGGAGAAGGAGAGCATGAACGCAAATCTACCTAATCTAATCTAAAGAGGTGATGCACCAAAATAGAGTATTTAGACCAATTTCTGCCCATATATGCACTTTTGAACCAGAGTGAAACTAAGGATATACACATTCAGACTTGCTTTAATCTAAAAACCACATGCAGATCAGAAGACCAAGATGAATGACACAAGGAAAGAGAGATTCACTTATATATGATTCACAGGCCAAGGAGATACAATCATGTAGATTAGAGATCTCTACAAAACACCAGTAAGAGGCAAAGAATTCTTGCACTTTCATACCAATGGCTGAAGGAGATAAGACAGAAATCATACAGTTCAGAGGCACAAGTGATTTTACACTGAAATTGTAGAGCAACAACAAAGAACAACAGAGAATGATCGACCTTTTCAAAATTTACAAAAATTGCCTTTATAGTTCAGGCATAACTGAGATTTTCCCTCCAACTGTAATTACTCCCCAACCACCTGCCATTAAGTCCTGCATAGAACAATCATGGGGATCTGAAGAAATTTGATTTTTTTGTGTCAAATAATGCCTTGAGAAGACAGAAACGACGCCATAACTGTGCTTTGACCAAGTAGATAGGTTGGATCGGGGTGTAGAGTGTTCTTGCATGCTTCACATTCACTTCTGGCGGTTGGGATTGATTACAGAGATCAAATTGCACAACAAAACCTGATTTCTTATCATTTTTTGGTGCATGGATCAGTAGAGTCAGCAAGTCAACCTATCTTGGCACTGGGATGAGCCACGTGGACCAACAGTCTTTTATCTTTTTGCCACCCTGCAAAGTCTTCTCGAGTTGACCATCTCTTTCTTTACTAACTGTGCCAACCTCTCAAACCCTGACCGCGACGGCCTACAACATAACCGCCAGCCCTTAACTGTCAATCTTGGCCAGGCCCGCAAAGACACGTGTCACCTAGGCGCTATGTCGCTATGCGTATCCTCTGAGCACTTTCCCATAGCAAGATAGCGCCTGCCATGGATCTTCCTTAGATCTGACGATCGTGAAGACTCGCTATATTACCGCGCTTTGCCCCCTAAAACTTCTAGGCCCACGAAACGGCTCAGCACACCTGGCATTTGACTCGGTCCGAACTGGTACCATCCCTGCAGCTTTATAACACTCAGCCCCACTGATCCACATGGCGAAAGGGCGCTATGTTGCTATGGTTAAAATTGTCGTAACTTTCCATAGCGAGATAGCGCCCACCGTTGATCTCCCCGAGATCAACGTTCGTGGAAGATTTGCCCTTGTTCTCATAAAATTTCTGATTCGTGAATCCACTTGGCAACCACCTGGCACAACCTGGTGTCCAACTGGCAATCCTCAGAGAATTGGTCTCGCAGAAACACGTGGCGGCTACCCGCTTCCCCGCATTTTTAAATTTCCTCGCATCTTGATAATGCGGGAAAGCACCAGCCCTTGATCTGCCTGCATCGGACGGTGAACATAACTTGTACTTTCTGAACCTCTGAGAACATCTACCGTGACATCACCTGGGATACGTGTCGCCAAAACGCTTCCCCACAATATTTAATTTCCTCGCATCTTGATAATGTGAGAAAGCGTCAGCCCTTGATCTTCTTAGATCTAACAATGATCAACAAAATGGTACAACTGCACACTGAGTTGGCTGAAAGGACCAATGGAAAACCACCATGTACTATGACCCATTGGACAACTGCCACCAAGGACGAGCCGTACTATCACTTTGGAGAGGGGCGAACCCATTACGTCATTCGTGCCACGTGTCGCCGAGGCGCTATGTCACTATGGTTAAAATTCTCGTAGCTTTCCATAGCGAGATAGTGCCCATCATTGATCTAGACTGATCTGACGGCGAGCAAGATGGATTCGACCTGTCAGCGTATTGACCAATGAGAACTGGCCACGTGCCAACCTGTCTGACAACCCTCGTTTGCGGCCCACCAAGTGAATCAGGACCCCCATTCCACGTAGTCATACTTTAGCCAATGAAAAGATTGATCAACCGCCAACGTGTCTGACAAATCTTTGCTGATACCTGACGGGGCATACGTAGGACCCACTTGACAACTGACGTCGCCGCAGTAACACTTTCCGTCTGGGCGCTATGTCCCTATCGGTGAGAGCAGAGATTTTTCGATAGCGCCATGGCGCCCGTCGTGGATGGAACAAAACCCGGCGTCAGAGAACAATGAGGAAAGGGAGGACCCACCAGACACGCGGCAAAAGGGCGCTATGTCGCTAACCCAAAACAACGTGCATCTTTCCATAGCGACAATACGCCAACCGTTGATCTGGGGAAGATTTGACGATCGTGAACTTGCGGGCCCGCGGAAACAAATCATAAGGTTTGATCTTTCAACAATTTTTTGATATTTCTGGGGCGTTTAAAATAATATTAAACGGGGAAGTGACCGTTGGTGGGCAAGCATTTAAAATTCAATTTTTGGCAGGGGCGCAAAAATAAGCAACAATATCCTCCTCCAAACGAACAAGTCTACCCAAAGTTGATGCATCCCACAACCTTACCATCTAGCCATCTCTTGAGGGCCTTGAGTTACCTTCAGAGGTGCCATCAAAATTTAATTTAAATTTAGCTTCATTGTGGTGGTTTCCAAATAGCTCTAGTTTTGATTAATTTAATCTAGAGTTGAATCCATACCAAGAAAACCTCATCTTGCCATCCCAATCTGTGAGTTGCATATGTTTCAATAAATGAAAGGTAGATTTACTATTGATTACATCACTTACAAGGGTAGATGGCAAACTAATTGTTCCAACAAGCACATAAGCCTTCAAACTCAATTTTTTTGCATGGTTGGAAATACTTGTGGCACAGATTATATTCAAATGTTATTAAGAATAAAGGGGCCAACATATAGTCCACTCTATATGTTGTAACATTTCCAATAGTTTATAATAGTGAAATCACATAAAAAAGCCAATTTCCCCAATCTACATGGCACATTGGAATGCATAACCAATTGAAGATAAATATGGTTAACGCCCCTTGAAAGATGCCAATGCAATATCCGTGCTTGAAGACTTTTTATTTTGTTGTTGCTTAGAATTGAGAAAGAGAAGGATCATGTTGATGTGCAAGAGATTAAATAAGAGCACATATGATCTAAACTAAGAAAATTGATGTAAAAGAAAGTGGAGATGAATTTCAATGTACCAAAAAATGAAATAGGAGAAGTGAGTTTTCAGACTTGAAGTCTCGACTGTTGGAATATTTGAGTGAGCTGCAACTCTAGACTTCCTTCAAGATTGTAATATTACTCTGTGAAATTTGAGCTAAAAATGCCAGAGATGGTCAAAACTCGTCTTGTACCTACAGATGAATTGCAAATTGTGTTTTGTACCTAACAATTTTGTCTGAAATTCTTTGGGTCTCTTCAACTATTTTTGATCTTCTCAATTCCCATCCAGTAGCTTCGTAGACAAAAAAGGGAAAGCAAGTTGGCTAAATGAAAATGATGAGATAAAACCTAGATCTAAACTATAAATCACCTTATACCTTGATCATGCAAGGCCTCTTTGGATGTGGTCACTAATGTTGATGCTATAGTATGATCTAAAAGGAAATCATAAAATAATTGCCTTGAATGATGACTACTGTAGTTTGCCAACAATGCTTGATGAAGAAAGAATAATGCTTTGAAAGATGGAAGACTTGGATGCTCAATTGTAGAAGTGATGCAGGAGCATCTTGGATTCTTGACAATCTTGCATCATCATTTTGTTATGTTTTGTTTATTTTCTTTTTTTTTTGTCTAGCTGTTCATGTGTGCAATTCTTTGATCATGCTTTTTAGTGTGTGCGATCTTGGCATCTTAAAGAGGACCTATCGTGGATCTTTTTTCAATGATCAAACATTTTATGGTTTCATATCCTTTGAGTTCCAATTCATTTATCCTCATGTAGCGTGTTTTTCATTGGCACCTTGAGTAATGTGTGTAATTTCAATAATGGAATAATTATTCTTGAATTTTGGGTCTTAGTTATTCTTGGATTATGTGTGGACCTATAGTTTGGCCCACACATCCTTATAAGCTTAGTTGTTTGATCACATCTTATTTTTGAGGGTCAGAAGTATTTGTGTAACGTGTTTCTTGAAAATTGGAAATTGTGATTCTTTTGAGCTGACTTGCATGTCACAATGATTATATGTAATTTTCACGATGTATCATGGAAGTAGAACATATAGGACGATCTAGAGGTTAAGCTTATGTGCATTTGTGTTATCACTTTGTATATAATCTGTAATTAAAGACTACAACTGGGTAGACTTGCTGCTTGACATGTTTGTAGGCAATTTTTCATTGGATCCACATATAGACAACTAAATCAATTATTTCTTTCATTCATTGTGTTTTTGCTTCCTTGTTTCAATTGTTCAATGATCAGACATTTTATGATTTAGTATCCTTGGAGTTCCAATTTATTTATCCTTTTGTAGCGTGTTTTTTGTTGGCACTTTGAGTGATGTGTGTGTAATCTCAATAATGCGATAATTATTCTTGATTTTTTGGTCTTGGAGGTTATTCTTGGATCATGTGTGGACCTATATTTGGCCCATACATCCTTATAAGCTTAGTTGTTCGATCACTCATCTTATTTTTGAGGGTTAGACCTATTTGTGTAACATGTTTCCTAATTATTGGAAATTGTGATTCTTTTGAGCTGACTTGCATGTCACAGTGACTGCATGCAATTTTCACGATGTATCATGGAAGTAGAACATATATGAAGATCTAGAGGTTAATCTTATGTGCATTTGTGTTCTCACTTTGGATATAATCTATGTAACAACCCGCTAGGGAACCCAAAATAAATTAATCTAAAGTTTTAACACTTTTTTTTTCTTTCAAAGATAATAACAACAAGAGATAAAATATAGTGGAAACATTAACATTCACATAAACTCATACCATAAAACAAATTACAATTCTTAAGGGTCTCCTGACATTGAATCCCATTTAAGTTTTAATTAATATTATATCCAATGTATAACACATTCATATTAAAGAATAACTATAAGTACAAATCCATTTAAATAATATACAATTATATAAGATGCCACTTGGCAATAAATAGAATACACAATCATCTATTGTACAAGTCATAGGGTATGAAAGGCTGAAATAATATACATCATGAAATAAATTACATCATCGCTTAAGATCTTATGAAATCAAATACAATACAATAGTACAACCATCCATCACAGAAATACAAGAACAAATAGAAAGGAACATCTACACAAACACATCCAATAGCGACATCTGACGATCGGATTTCAATGGTATAAGAAAAAACACTACCACCCGACCTCATGGAACCCAAAAAGGTCCACTCCCACCGCGCTGAGGAGATAGTCTCAAGTCCCAAACAGTATATCAATCCCAAAATCAAAAGTAATGTCTAAATCAAGGAAACCCTAAAAGTAATCTAATTCAAAGGTTCCATGATAAATTGACATCTAGACCTAGAGGAAAACACAAACACGTAAGGAATCTTCTATGCAAGCGGGCAAGTGTCATTGCACGAATCAACACTAAAGTTATCCTGGCAGTCTAACTTGACCTAGGTCCCTTAGTGACTCTATACAACACTAGTATCCTTTCATACTGATAAGGCATACTAACGATGAATGGTCGCAACCAAGCGTTCTCTCTACTCCCATCCTAGTTTGTACTAGCACTCGAGGCATGGGCGAGAACATACAAAGACTCTTGTTAGGTTCATTTTATTCTCATTTAGTGCAGTGTTTTCATTTATTAAACAACTTATAATGGGTTACCCCGCCAGCCACTTTGGGCCCCAACCTCCATTAGAAGCCACTTCCCAACATGACATATAAAGAACCTATCTTAAGCTCAGTAAAATCAAAAGATCACAAAAGCCCACATACCATATATTAATTCTCAAACAAGCAACCGACGAGTATCGAAATCATTGATCATAATCACAGATTCCACCAAAATGATCATCCTAATAGGACTGATTGAAAATCAAGTACACATAAACCAATCTACGTTATAACATGACATCACCAAGAACAAATCATACAAACACCTCAATCCTATAAAAGCAATTGGAAAGCAATCCAAATACAACTGATTGAAGACTCAAAGTTTATATCAGATAGGTCACACCATTCACCTCAATTTCACACAAGAACACTGAAAATGAATAACAATCAATAGATCAAAACACCTCATAGAGCATACAAGACACATTACCATGGTTGAGTACAAAATATCGTATACAAACATCATCATGACATCACAGAACAAACCCCCAAGCCTCTAGTAAACATCCTAATTGGCCAAAGCTAAGACAAACCCAAAAATCTTAACACTAGTAAATCACACGTCACATAAAGCACATACAATAGTGAATTTCATAATTCATTAGGTTTTGAAAACCCTAAAGTTCAATATTTACTAAAGGTTTTCAGATTAAATCATAGACAATTCTATAATGGAAATCAATTTTCTCAAACAAGGGTTTCAACCCAGAGAAATTTTGAAAACAAAAACACTACAGACATGAAGAAGACAGGAATTCAAAGAATGAACAACTATTGCACAAGCCCACAAGATACTACTTAGATCTGATGCTAAAACAATGAACACACAAACACACAAGAATTTTCTTTTTTCTTTGAAAACCCTCTTTTCGAAAATTGACTCTTCCAAACATGTGTATTTAGAAATGAGGTCTAATTTCCTTAATAAAGAGTTTTTCCCCCAAATCAAGACTTTTATCATACAATCATGTGAAAACCCTTTTCTTTAATTACTATATTTTAATTTTCATGCACACACTTTATGTAATTTAATTTAAAATAAATTTTATTAAATTGAAGCTTTCTCTCCCTTATTAAATCATGCAACGTTTTTAATATAATATTTATTAATTTAACCAATAATATTATTTAGAGTTTATTAAAAACAAAACTCATAAATCAATTATTATTAAATTAAATAATATAAATACACCTAAATTAGAATTTTAATCAAATCTTTTAAATTTAAATTAAATAATATAAATACACCTAAATTAGAATTTTAATCAAATCTTTTAAATTTAATTCTTTCATGCACATTTAAAGAACTTTTAATTAAAATATTCTTTTATATTTTCTTTTCTTCCACTTATTAATTAATGCATAGTTTAGTAATTTAAATTAATAAGAATAATTAAAGCTCATTATTTAAATGCAACTCCAATTTAATAATTATTAATTAAATAACCATAATAAAATAATATTAAATCTTTAATCTTTTAATTCTATTTTTATCCAACTTCTTAAATTAGACTTTTAAAATAAATATTTTAAACTGAAGTACACATTTAATTTATTTCTAATTAATTAAATAACATCATATTCTAATCTTTCTTTAACCAATTTTCTAAATTTAGACCTCTAATTTTAGAGTTTTTATTTAAAACATAAATTTAATTAGTTTTTAATTAATCAAATATTCACATATTTTAATCTTTTCTTTTTAATCGAATAATATTTATTACTCAACTAATAATATTATTTAGAATTTATTATTAAAATAAAACTCTTAAATAATAATTATTAAATTAAATAAATATAAATATGTTAAAATTAGAATTTTAATTTAATCTTTTAAATTTAGTTCTTTTATTTAATTAATTTTTCAATTAATTAAATATTGAATTTTTTATTTAAAATTTTCATGCAACAACTTTATGCAATTTAAATTAAAATATCTTTATTAAATTATTTTTCTTTTTCACTTTAATTAATCATGAGACATTTTTAATATCATATTTATTAATTTAACTAATAATATTATTTAGAGTTTATTAATAAAATTTTTAAATAAATTATTATTAAATTAAATAATTATAAATATGCCCAAATTAGAACTATAACTTTATCTTTAAATTTTATTCTTTTATTTAAGTAATTCACGAGACATTTTTAATAATATATTTATTAACTTAATTAATAATACTCTTTAGAGTTTATTATTAAAATTAAGCTCTTAAATAATTATCATTAAATTAAATAAATGTAAATATGTCAAAAATCTAACTTTAATAAAATCTTTAAATTTAATTTTTTTATTTAATTAATTTCTTAATTAATTAAATATAATTAAATATCAAATTTCATTATAAAATTTACATTAAATTAAATCATTAGATCATCTTTTAATTTGATTTAATCATAAAAAAAAATCACCACATACCCTCAATACCAAAAATGACAATTCAACTGAAGGCAAATAATACAATCAAACTCCAGATCAAATCACAAATTCACGTCACTTGACGAATTTGGATGGGTAAACTAACTCAGATACTTGTCATATTTTATAGGACAATTGGCTTAGGCTTTAAGATTTGGACTCAAGAGTTATCTCTCCACTTATACCATTGAAATACTGTGAAAGAGTACGCTCATCCTAGCAATTCAAGGAAGTCTATGCCCGGTATTTGTAATCTGCATAAAATTCACGCATGTACAAACACAATATTCTAAACTAAATAGGCAATGGTAAGAAGTGGTTCATCGTGTAGATCCCTACTAGCAAATGACTGACTCCCTTCCTCAACCACATCAAAAATGTCAAACATAAAGAAAACATACACGCACACCATACACATGCAAGTATGGTGTAAGTATCCCTAGAAATCCCTAGAAACTACATAAAAATCATTCGTCTAACTAACATCATTCAATAATTAAAATAACTGACACTAAGCACCTCAACATATATATTTGATTAGTTGTATTTCATATTCAACTGATATATATATATATATAAAGTGAATATGAGATACAACTAATCAATTTTGGTAATCCAGCACCGCTAATCATAAAACGTAATAATAGAATAGGCCTAAAAGAATCTAGTCAAAACAAATCAGAAAAAGTCAAGTAGGGGTAGGCATTACAATCTGTGATTAAAGAATGCAACTGGGTAGGCTTGCTGCTTGATATGTTTCTAGGCAATTTGCCATTGGATCCACAGATAGACAATTGAATCAATTGTTTCTTTCATTCCTTGTGTTTTTGCTTCCTTGTTTCACTCTTGTTGTGTGGCTGGACATCTCCATTGAGGATTACTTCATCCTTCTCTGCATTAAGAAGAGAGCTTGAACTCTGATTGCTTGATCGATCATGAATGCTTGAAAACTTCATAGTGAAAGCTTACTTTTGATAATGAATAACAAAATGAGGTGAGATAGGAGGTTTATATACAGGTAGTCCATCATCGTGGGGGTTAAAACTCATACAAGTTGATCATAGAGCTAGATCTCTTGCAAATACCCCATCATAGGTACTTGGGCCAAATGTGGGCCTAATTCCTTGACGACATCGCTAATGACATTTTGTATAGAAAATGAGCCAATTTTTGGCTTTGGGCCTTAGATAGTTAACAAGTGCAAGATTTTTTAGTATAACTAATTTTGAGGTTGGGAGAGCATGTAAATGCTATAAATGGTAAGATAGGTCGTAGGAGATGGAAATAATTATTTGATCGGAGGAAAATAGATGACAAATTGAACAAATTGAATCAATATAGGACTTGTAGTGTAAATTTGAGGGTCTAATAAATGTTAGGAGAGTGTGAAATCAGTGTGGGAACCCTAACATAGCAAAATGAGGCTAAAATGAGCACTTAACAAGGGGCTAACCTTTACCCAACCAAAACTCAAAGGTGTCAAAGAGAACAACATATCAATAAGGGTGTTGGCATTTACAAGTAGAGGACATCAATAGTTCCTTAACAGTAAAGGTGGTAAATACAAATACAAAATATAAACAACACTCTAGCATAAAGGATAGTAACCCTCCTCAAGAGTGGGAGGGTAGCTCGCTCACCTCTTGTTGAGAAGAAAGCAAGTTTATAGAACTATTTTTGCTACATCGTTAGGCAATTTCCCAAACGATGTCCTTAGGATCTCCACACCAAGGGGAGCAACTAATGAAACTCTTTTTGGACAACTCTCAACACAAGGACTAGAGTGTTGAAAAAGGTATACATTGATAGTCAGAGATTGGAGAAAGTAGGAGCACAAGCGAAGAAGGGTGATCATGAGCAAAGGGAACATACTAGTAGTAATCTCATGGGTGATCAAATTTACAACAAGAACATCACTTAGATTTTTAGCATGAGCTTCATCCTTATTGTTATCTGGAAACTCTTTGTTAGAGGAATAATCAAAAATTGGGACAGTCAAATATTCTTTGCAAGTGCCCTTTTACCAAGTGGCAATGCCTTTACGTTGCAAGAGAGAACAACTAGTTGCCAAGTGATCAGTAGAGAAACATGTATGACATTGGAAAGGGATGCCCTCATAATCCACCACTGAAGCTCATGGCCTATCCCCACCATGAGCATTGCATTTCTAGGGAGACGTGGAGAAACCAATATCCACTAAGATTTGTGCAAAGGTAGAGAGACCCATAGTTATTGTCTCATCCACCTTCCTAACACTAGTACGTTTTGACTCATTTATCGACGAAAATTGGTCAAATTTTTGACTCATGTTGGTCAAAGTTTCAACAAATTGTTTTGTCGCTATTTTAGTCGTCGAAACTTTGACCAATTCTTGTCAATGTCAAAATTTGGATGATGCATTTGGTCGAAAATGGCCTCCCTTGTTAATGAGACTATTGGTCAAAATTTTGACCAAGTTTGGTCGATGCTTTGGTCAAAATTTCAACCAATATGGGCCCTTGACCAATATAGCGATAACCCTAACTCTCATTACCATATCCATTTTACTGTAAAAGAGATCCATGATCAAAATTGCCTTATTGCTATAATCTATAGCAATCCTTCTTATAGCCATACTACTTTGTCGTCATAACACATAGCAATATACGTCTCTTCATTGCTTATCACTATGTCATGTTTACACCAACCGCAACGTGCAATCCTTTTGACCTATCGCTATAATATATAGCGACCTATACTACTTTGTCATCATAACACATAGTGATACACATGTCTTCATCGCTTATCGCTATGTCATGTTTAATCTAAACGTGACGCGCGATCATGTATTTTCTATCGCTAATCACCACAACACAATCCTCCCTTATCGATAATTGCTACATGTCATAGAGATATAACACCCAGGTTTTCTTATGACCACGATGTCATCGCTATAGTGTATCGATTCATGAAGCTTTCTCAATATAGCTATAGCGATATATGAGAAGTATAAGACAATGGTTAGGATGATAAAATCTTTCAAGGGTTGACTCATTTGATGTAGCTCCTTTGACGCACAAAACTGCACAACATCACCATATCACAACAAGGAGCCCCTTTGCTTCAAATAGTCCTGCAATCCTACGTAGGCACGAAAATGCACCACAAATTTTGACCCATGAATGTTGAATGAGCAGAAAAATATTCATTCAATATTTGAATCATTCAATGTATCTCCTTCGATGCACGAAACTGCACAACATTGGGAGATTGCAACAAGGATTCCCTTCGTGTCAAACAATCCTACAATCCTACATAAGCACAAAAATGCACCACAGTCTTCGAATTGCGAATGTTGAATGTGTAGAAAGATATTCATTCGATATTTGACTCATTCAATGTAGCTGCTTCAATGCATGAATCTGCACAATGTTTTCATGCACCCAAGAATCCCCAAAACTGCACAATGTTTTCTTAACACAGCGATATACATCTCTTCATCGCTTATCGCTATGTCATGTTTACACTAAACATGATGCGTGATCCTTTTGACCTATCACTATAATATATAGCAACCTATACTTCTTTGTCATCATAACACATAGTGATACACATGTCTTCATTGCTTATCGTTATGTCATGTTTACTCCAAATGTGACGCATGATCGTTTTAAACCATCGGTATATTATATAGCGACCTATACTGCTTTGTTGTCATAACACATAGTGATACACGAGTCTTCATCACTTATTGCTATGTCATGTTTACTCCAAATGCGATACGCGATCCTTTTAACCCATCGCTATATTATATAGTGACCTATATTGCTTTGTCGTTATAACACAGTGATACATGTGTTTTCATCGCTTATTGTTGTCATGTTTACTCCAAACGCAACACATGATCCTTTTGACCCATTGCTATATTGTATAGCGACCTTTTGAGAGATCATACTATCATCGCCATAAGTTACGACGATCATGTATGTTCTATCATTGATTGCCACAACAGAATCCTCCCCTTTTCAATCACCGAAAACACTATTGCTGAGACATACAATGATATAATATCTTTATTGCTCATCACCAAGATGACTATATTTCATTTCCACTTGCCAATAATCGCTAGGTGTTATAACGTTATATCTTCCCTATCACTCATCACTATGTCAATTTTATGCTTTTTTCGCATAGTGATAGAAGAGATCGCTACGTGTCATGGCGATATAACACCCAAGTTTTCTTATGACCATGATGTCATTGCTATAGTGTGTATCAATTCATGAAGCTCTCTCTCTCTCTCTCTCTATAGCTATAGAGATATATGAGAAAAGTATAAGGCAATGGTTACAATGACAAAACCTTTTGAGGGTTGACATGAGATGCATATAGTAGATTAACATACGGGTTTCAGAGAATGCTTATAAATGACTGTTATCGTGAAAATAGCTAAACAAATGTTGCAATAAACATCAACAGACTTGGTTGTAGACAATCTTGGAAGGAAGGCAACGATCATGAAGTTCTATATGTCCAAGTGTGTTTTTATGTGGCTTTCCATATTTTATACTTCCCCTTTGCAATTGAAGTCTCCTGCGATGGGGAGAGATTGTATGTGGCATCTGCTTGTCAAACTTGAAGTGCAAGACGAAGATGATGGAATGAAGCCTTTTTCAATGGATGAAATTCAATGGACTCCATTTCAGTTTGATGAAGATGCGGTAATAGAGTTGCATGTAGCTATTTCACTACATAGACTTGACACACTTATCATAGGGGAATCAAAGTGGGATGATACGAAATGTGGTTTCGTCCGTGTGACTCATAGGGACAACATCCATGGAAACTTCAAGGAAGGCAATGCAAAATTGTATTCTAGGTGATTAGAGATGCAATCTAGGAAGACAACTCGAAATTGTATTTTGTGAAGAGCCAAACTAGGAGTTCTTATCATAATTGCCTCAAACATCTACTAGATACTATATTTTTTGTGCACCTAAAAATAAAGTGGTGTATAACTATTAAAGTGACTTCTAGAAAACTTGCTTCAAAGAGGATTGAAATATAATTTATTGTTTTTTAATTAGGTTTGGGGAGTTTTCCAAAGGACTCCCACAGTTTTACAATGCTGTCAGTACACAACAAACAATCAATAACAAAAAAAACAAAAACAACAAAGATATCAAGATTATACCTAAATATAAAAACAATTAAACATTTACTATTAATATACAATATTATTATGAGTGTTAAGATATTAAAAGACATTTAGTATATATATCATTATTTCATGTGAAATATTTGAATTTGGTAAAACAACATGCCATATACTGAACTTCAATCTCTAAACCAATTTAATGCCAAAGATTTTCTATTACCTTGTCTTTGCCTTTCACTTCCTTTCCTGTGGTGTTGATCAATCTTAGGTGGCAACCCATACATGCCTTTTCTTCTATGAAAGCAATTGGTTCCTCCATAAAGAGGGCCTTGGAGTGCATTTGATCCCTTCCCAATAGTCTGCAATGACCCAACATCTCCATTGTTGCATCTATAATCATGTAATAACTTGGCCAAAAATGCTATAGAGCTCTTGAATAATCAATTCAGAAAAGATAGTAAATAATTTCTTACTTCTATAAGTACTTTCAACTAGTTTCCAAAGGGATCATCCTTGAGACTTCCATGGAACACTTGAGGGAATTGAACAAAACCACATTCTTTCTCTGATTTACATTCAAGCAAAAAACACATAACATGTTGTATAGCTCTGCAATCACTGACATGCATATCACTGTCCATATTTAGTGTGAATGGAGCATTTGTCATCAACACCAAGAACCCAACACCACATCAGATCTATAAAAATCATGTTAAGAAAAAATATATATTTTCAATATCATCAAAACCTATCATAGTTGACGGTACAATATTATATATTTCATGTTATTGTTCATAGTTGACATTACTATTAAAATTTTCAAACAATTATTCAAAAACATTTTCAATCACAATTTATACTAGAAACTTTGTAAATAAGTTCTAGAAAGATAAATAACAAAAAATCCACTAACCATGAAATTCGTGGCACCAATTGTATAATGATGGTTGACCTTGGGGCGTTTCTCTCTAGCAACATATATCAAGTGGGGCAGAACATCAACATTCTTGTCATGAACCATTTTGTTTTCATGAATAACTTGTACATATAAAGAATTAAAGTATCTTAGTTTTTCGTCCTCTAGAGAAACTCTTAGTATCTTGATTAAAGTTTATACTGCAAAAATATAGAAAACACTCATATTAACTTCATACTCTCCCTATTACCTGTACTATACTTGTATGGTTTCTAACATTCGAGCTTCTATACACAAAACCATCAACACTGTGATGAGAAGTAAAATAAGGTGGAACTTGTTTTTCTTCCAATGTTCTGCTTATCCTTTTCTTGAAACCTTCATACTCATCCTACAAAATATCATTTAACAATGTTAAGGAAGCTTGGAAACAGATTCTCCACTATATCTACAAGATAAAAATGTAACACAACACCTGAGTTTTTGTAGTGTTTTAAAGAGGAATAAATATATAAGACCTTCACAACACCCAAAATTGCAGCGAACTCATCCTAAAAGAGCAATAATCTATCATAAAGTGAAGTGAAATATCTAAAGGGCGGGGGGCAAGGGGGATTTTTAGGAAGGGCCAATTTAGACATCAACAAGCAGGTCTCTTAAAAAATCAGAGATAAGGAGGGCATGAAAATGAAAATCTGGGTACGTTATATTGTAGAATTCAATGGTTTTCCAGATTTAGCAAAGTTTCATTTCAAAATTTGCAAGAGGTAAATATGAGATCACTAGAATAGGTTTCATTTTGAGTTTTAGTTTTCTTTTGGAAACTACTTAAACTATCTTAAAGAAGGAAAACTAGGAAGTTATAGATATAATTCTAATCCACTTAAGCATGTGGAAAGAGAGCAGTAGACCTATGGTCAAGGAAAAGTTTTGGATGCTGCAGATATAAAGTTAAATGTGGAGTTTGAGAAGGCTGAAATGGAACAATTGGTAGGGATCCCATCCAGATGCAATTGCAAGATCCAAAATGAGGCAAGTGGTAAAGCCATTGAAGTTGGAAGATCGAGTACCTAATCTTCCTCTAGAGATTCATACCCATACAATAGAGTATCATCCCATCATTCTAGACCTACAATGAATGAAATTGATTAATTAATGAAGGTGTGTTAGTTTGGGCTTCACTTGGTTTCAAGAATAATTTAATATCCTCTACTTAACAAGGCCAAACACGTGAAGGTGGAAACTCATCTGGCCTCACCCCCGCCCCCTAACATCAATCTAAATTCCCCATTAACATCTAATCACATAAGTCATTCATTCATTCCTCCATTTATGAAATATAACATTCAATCAATACAATCACATAACATTCATTAATATGATATAAAATTCATTAATACATAATACTAATCAAGAATTCATTAACACATAAAAATATTTATTAACATGACATAAAAATCAATATTAATATGCAACATTCATAGATAAGTACTTAAAACAACATTCTTTTAGTATTTAACAAAGTTTATTAAAGAACAATTTTTAAAAATAATTTTTTCTTTTTGTTTTTCTTAGCTTCCTTGAGGAAAATGCTGATAGGAGCATTAATATCTTCCTCTTCCTCCTCCTCTTGTGGCACATATAATGTCACATTATGATACCTCCTCCTGTTTTGAGGAGCACAAGGTTGCTGTACTAAATGGGGCTCTGTTGCAATTACAAGTAATTAGGTTAAATTGACATACTCTTTTTTTTTTTTTTTTTTTTATATTGTTACAAGTATTTCATTAACCAGTAGAACATAACATGCATTTTTCTTACTTTTCAATGCCACATCATGTACAATAACATTTTGATCCGTCACCACCTCAACATGCTGAACACTTCAACATGCTTCACTCGTTCATCATGATGTTCAACATGCTCTAAAATATTCAAAAAAAAGTTACATGAAAAATTGCAATTGAAGATGTTAAATTATATTCATAATTGCTTAATCAATTTCCAATAGCAAATTAATGCCTCCACCACTATGATGCACATCATGGCCTTCATCACTCACAGGTTTTGTGATAGGATTTGAAGGCTACAATGAAATGTTATGTGCAATGTTATTGCAGTCAATTTATGTTGGAAGCTAACACCAAAAAAGAAATTTCTCAACTATTCAATTTGATTTACTTTTCATTTGACCAATTTACCTGTGTCTCATTTGGTGCACTAGATTCTTGGGTATGGCTTTCAAATTCTTGGCATAGGCATGCAACCACAACTTTATAGCCTTCCTTCAAGGCAATTTTGTGTATCTTCATCCATGGGCTCTACGTTGAATTCTGTGCCTTGTATTTTTTGCTTAATATTGTTAGTTTTGCATGTATGATTTGATTAAACAAAATGGTTTGCACATTATATAATTTTTTAAATATGAAATTCCATTGCTGCTACTTACAAGTCGAGAGTGAAGGTTCATATAGCCACTAGAGCCAAGTTTGTGTTTGCCAACCTTTTGTAGTCTCGCTTTTGTAGCTTTTGATGTGTCTTGTAGTCCATGAAAAGTTTGAAACATGTTAAATTATATATTTACAAAGATCACTAATTAGTGCATGATTACATTCTACTTAATACTATCATGGCATACCTTCTTTTGCCTTTTTTCGGTTCAATTCCTTTACCATTTAGCCTTTTCTCTTTTGGATCTTCTATTATTTCATCCCACTCCATCGGTGGAATCATAGGAGGATGCTTGTACTTTGGGTTATCCTTTAGACCCCTTCTATATTGGTCCCTCACAGTCTTTATATGTTTGGATGCTCTTTTGAGAAATATGGCACTATCAAAAATGTTTTTTCTAAAGAGGTCCTCAAAAGATGTAATGAGATGATTTTTTAATTCAAAACCCTATTCATTCCACTTTTTTGAAAAAATAAAATTGTTAGATCAAGAACTTTAAAATAGGACAAGAAATGGAAGAAGAGAAAAATATTGTATCAATGATATGAAACTACACACTTTTTACGTATGGTGGGTCCAAATAGCTTCAATGTCATTTGAAAAAGAGTATGATAGAAAACATGATTTCCTACAAAAACATCATGGAATTATCAGTTCAAAACAAGTTATGTATGAGTAATTTACAATTACACTATAAATAATAACAATTTTAAAACACCTGGAAGCTTGGGTAATTTTAATAGAAACATAGTTTTCTTGTTTTGCAACAATGTCCCTACAAATGAACTAGTACTAGTCACATAGGCTGCTCTAGGAAATAGTTCAGATTTACTAGTAGTGGTCTCTGTTGTTCTATCAATTGAAGGTCTATCTATTAATGCACAAAATAGGTCCAGGAGTATAAAATCCACCCAACAAAAAAAAAACATGATTAGCACATAACAACATATAGAAAAATAAGGTTTTATCATTTGTACTTGGTATAGTTGAAGATGTATGCAAGATCCTTGTTGTTGACAATACAGTTGACAATATCGGAGCGGTGATCGAAGGAGGCGTCTGCACTTCATCATGAGTTGAAGAATACATTGTTACTAAAGACATTTGCAATAGATAAAAATCAAATGGGATACTAGCTAGAAGCATCTGAAAATTAAAGTTAAGTGTTATAATGTTGATGAAAACAAACAATGTTGCACTAGTAGGGCCACAATTTTATGTTATTGCTCATATTGTTTCACATGTAGCCAATGAACTTCATGTACCAATTCTTTCATTTGGAGCAACATATCCAACTCTCTCATTATATTAGTATGGAATGATTGGTTTCTATGAGAGAAATGGATAACTTCTTATTTTGGTTGCATATATAGATGATATGTATATAATGATGACAGTTGCAACTGTGACTGGTTTCTATGGCTAGAAAGATATTGTGGTTGCATATAAAGATGATGATGTTTATGGCTAGAAAGATAATTGATTTCCACTTGAATGCATTTGGACTATATGCTTATGATGCAATCTGGACAATCGCCCATTCAATCGACAATTTCTTGAGGAAACGAGGAAATTTTCATTTTACAGGTTATCCTTAGCTCTCCAATTTAAGTGGAAGTGAAACATAATTAGCAAAGTTAAAAGTGTTTGTAGGAGGATCACAGTTGCAAAATATATTGATACAAAAAATTTCACTGGCTTAATTGGTCCTATAAAATTTGATAAAACTAGAAATTTTCTTGGTTCTACTTTTCAAATCATTAATATAGTTGGACAGGATTTCACAAGGTAAGTTATTGGAAAAATCAATATGGCTTGTTTGTTATTCCTCCAGAAATTAGAGTTGCCAAGTCACACATCCAACAAACTGTGGATCAGAAAATGATTGATATAGTATGGCTAGGTCAAGACAAAGTAATACGTGGGTGGGTATTTCCTAATAATGGCAAGCATTTGCTATGCCCATAAAGGTTGGATTTCAAGAGCTTGAGCATACGATGGAAGGTAACACTTGCATGATGAAGGGCTTCATTATTGATGTGTTTGTTGTTGTAGTGGCCTTGTTACCTTATGCCCTTTCGTACAAATTTGAACCTTTTGGAAATGGGAAATCAAACCCCAATTAGGTTGAGCTTGTCCAATAGATTGCCTCAATGGTTGGTATGTATAACTATTCTTATATCTGCTACTATACTTTAAGATAATAATTTACAGGTTATAGCTCTCATATAATTCTCTTATTGCATTTTTTGGTGCACTAGAGTTAATTTGCATATGCATGCTAGGGTTATCTTTGTATAACTGTAGTATTGCAGAAATTTGATGCAAGAATGTGGTGTACAACTACACATTCTTTCTTCTCATAGGAGTTGTTTTATGGACTTTGGCGCATAAATTAAATCATAATTTTCAAGGATGTCCAAAGAAGCAAGCCACATTGTTAGCAAAGGCATTTGCAACATTATTTTCATTTGCAATGGATAAAGATCAAAGTTAAGTATTATAATGTTGTAAATAGAAAGTGTTATTTACATTAAGGTTGTGTGCTTCAACCCTCACCATATTGACTACGCGGTCTCACAGGTGTCACAAAATCCTATAAGAAGAGCACATAATATTTTAGATCACGATCCATAAGATACTATAAAATATAAACATTTATTGAATTTTTATTATTTCTTAAGATTAATTACTTCTTACCTTCAAAGAATTGACACTAACTATCAATTCTTCTTTCAATGCCTCTGTCTCCTCAGTTATGTTTCGATTGAAGACAAGGTTAAGAATTTCATCACTATATTTTTTAATAAGTTTATGGGCCGTGAAGACGACATTAGCGCTACATGCGATGTCTTTACAAATGACGCCTGAGTTTTAAATTGCATTTGATCTACTGTCATTTTCACTTTTTCCTATCAATAAGTATCAAGTTATGACATCAATATCAGTAAAATTCTATCAAAATAATTCCAAAGAAATAAAGAAAATAACATAATAATATGACATTTTTTCTATACAATTTGTACAATTACACTAATTAAGGTTTACCTTCACTGAAGAAGGTGTGTGAGGTACATCCCCACCTATGCCTTGTGGTGTATCCATGTTGCACTGTGAAAAAGATTAGTAATTCTTAGTAGTCAACAACAAAATGAAAGTAATAGACATTGATCATATGTTGATCAAACAAATTTCTATAAATAAATCATGACCCCATCATACTTGACATTGATCATATGTCAACATACATTTCATTGATCATCATCTTCATCCATGTCATCATCATCATCACCATCATCATCATCTTCATCACCATTATCATGACCATCATCACCTTGATCATCATTGTCTTCATCAACATAATCATGATCGTCATCATCATCACCATCATCATCAAAATCACCAGAATCATCATCATCATTGTGTAACAGTCGTTCATGATCATCATTTACTTTGTCTTTTGATCTTTCGGTATCTTCTTCCATCACATTATACTTTACCAACCTTCCTCTTGGATCATGTCTAACAACAAATGAGAAACCCAGTTTATGTGAAACACCAAAGTAAAACACTTGTTCACATTGGCTTGGAAGAACATAGGGCTCATCTGCAACTAGCTTAAATGACCTTGTATTAATCATTGCAAATCCACTATCATGTTCAATAATAGTCCTATTAGAACCATTTTGATTCAATTGTAGCTTGTACCATTTGACAATAAATAAAACTAATTTGAATGAATTAAAGTCACATTCAAGTATATCATCCAAATGCCATAGTATCGATTTTCAGATTGTTGAGGATGCATGTCATGTATCTAGACAAAATATTGGTGACCTCAAAGACTGCACTTATACCAGTATCACAAGTTTTTTCCATCTCCTCTAACATTTTTATGCAAAATTTATAACCATAGTAGTACATAGCTTTGTGGTGTTTGATCTGCAATTGTTCAAATATGTCAAGATTATTTGCATCGATTTGTCAGTTAATATTAAACTTAGGGGCCATGATTAGTAATCTTCTACGTACATGTCTATCTATTAAGCCATATGCTAGATCAAGTCCCATTAGCGTAATATTGAGATCTCCATTACGATGAGCTTTTTTAACCAATGATGCAACATCCCATGTTAATGAGTGGCCATTTTCTTGAGACTGTTGAATCCATATCATCATCCAATCAAGCTTGTTTGCAATATACAAATGCGGTACATCCTACTCATGACCAACTATAAAGAAAACAACTAAACCAGTTAGAAACAACTTATATTGATGATGGATAAGAATTAATTAACTACAATAACATCTTATAATTACCTCTGACTTTCCCCAATCTACCTTTCCCCATCAAGTACTCCCTATCGAAATTGTTAATGGAGTTGGGATCCCAAATGCGATCTACATGGATCTTTGATGCAAACTTGAGATGATATTAACTAATGTATACCATGGTATGGTATACCAGATATCCCTCTACCATAGAACCCTCAAGATGTGCTGTTTGTTGAACCAAACCCTTCATAAATTTCAAGTGTCTTTTAACTATCCACATTGACCTAGTTTGTACATGTCCATACAATTCAATCTCCTCAACTTGATGTATGAGGTAGTGTTCTTGAGCATTAAAAAAAGTTAAAGGTAGATACTTTTACATTTCATAGATAAGCTGTGAAATTTTTTTCTTCCAATATTTTATCTTTTTTTATCAATTTTTTTAGATGATAACTACTTAAAAGAGATTCAACACACATAAACATATAAACAAGATTTTAGATAAAAATATACAATAAATTACATAAAAAGTAAAGCAAGTCATAAATATAATAAGTGTACAACATATTTACAAAATAACGCTTCTAACCTCATGTATTTTTTAAAATCATATATAACTTGTTTAATAATATTGTCAAATTGGTGTGGGAGGGATACAAGTAGGACGTACTTCAATCATTAAAAAATGATCTTTTGAATATATTATGAAATAATACAATAGGTTGTACATACAATTTTATAAATATATTGTAAATACAAAACATTATTTACTTTGACAAAGGTACGCCAATCATGTGTTTTCAACTTTGGCTCAAGCTCACCTTTCTTTAATACAAGATTGCTTATATTTGCAGCAAACTCCATGAGAAATTTTGTTATTTTTTATGACTTCTTTTAATGTATCATTTTGTTGTTTCATTAATAACCAAGGAAGGACACTCGTAATTATGCGGTCTCCGTTGCTGTTTAATTCAATAAAAATTTTCAATGCATGATTGGATTCATGAATGTCATTATAAATTTTGATAATTTTTTCTCTGTCACGTCTTCCATCCAATATTTTTCATAGTGTCTTTGTTACATTCTTTCCAATATGTAAGGTCCCTCCTTGCATGTACTTATTAAATATGAATTTCCCTGTTAAATCTATTATTGGAGATTGGAATGGATATGAAGTAATGTTTATGTTGAGAATGTCCTAATGAAAATTGAGATTAGTTGATATAATTATGTTTTAAATACTCAATGATTCGAGAACTACTACATTA
Source organism: Cupressus sempervirens (assembly GCA_028749045.1). Classification (NCBI taxonomy): domain Eukaryota; kingdom Viridiplantae; phylum Streptophyta; class Pinopsida; order Cupressales; family Cupressaceae; genus Cupressus; species Cupressus sempervirens. The sequence continues at coordinate 726,748,400 of CM053786.1, read as the reverse complement.
TCTCGACTGTTTAAACATTAAATTGCACTAACAATTATATGAGGTGTTTTCACTTGATGATGATGATGTTGATTATGATACCTCTATGATTAGGTTATACGCATTCATATAGTTTAGTATTTCTTAAATTGGTGATGTTTATGATATTAGGTATATGCATGCTTAATGGTGATTATTCTAGAATTTTAATCTGAATTAATGAATAAGTTATGTTATATTGATTATGTAATTACTCATGATTAAATGTGAGCATAAATGAACTAAACAGTTAATTATATGAAGGATTTATGTGACTATCTTGATGAGTTTTGAATATATGCATATGATTTTTCTTGAACTACTAATGTGTGAACTTAATGTGCATGATTATTAGCCAAGAAATCTATTGGAGAATCAGAACTGAACCCTATGTATAGTTTGTGAAAACCATGGCTGAGTTTAGTAAAGAATGCATACCCTGTTGTTTGTATTTTATTTGTATCATGAATTGAATGAATGTATCATTCTGTAATAATTAAGTGTTAATATTTTGTAATAGTAATTTTATGGTGTCGCTTGATACTCGTGATTCATGCAAGTATTTTAGCATGATAATTAGGGTTAATTGAATAACCTAAAGATCTAAGTTGGACTAGGTTAGTGACCTTTTACTAATCAGTTAGTAATCAAGATTAATTACCCTAATTAGGGTTTAGTGATAATTTTGCATTTTTTTGAGTTTTAAGTAGTCTAAAATTTCAAGCATTTTATCAGGTCATTAAGTAGTCCTAGAGGTTGAAAATCATAAAAACTAAGTACCTAGGGTGTATAGGTATGGTTTGGGGGCATTTTCCACTCCTCTAGCCCCTTTTGTTGACTTTTGTGGTCACTCAAATGTCTCATTTTTGCTTTATTGCAAAAAATAAGTGCCATCATGAGTTTGATAAATTAAACTCCACCTTGAGGTTAGCCTTAATGTCAGGATTGGGTTAGAAGACTTTAGAAGCCTTTAGGCAAATGGGGGAGTTGTGGCATTTTTGTAGGTGGTTGAGTTTGATCCTATTTATATGTAAATTTGAGAGAGGAAGAGTGTTCACCCAACCTCTAGTTTTAGAGAGCAATTCAGGATTAAAGGAGAAGGAGAAGGAAGGGAAGCTCATCTCAAATTTCAGTTGCCATAACCTTATTGTAAAGGTAAGAATCTTTCAAGCTTATTTTGTTCATGTTGTGTTTCATGCTTAAGTAATTTTTTTACATATGTATGTTCGTGTGTTTGATGAGCATGTTTGGGAAGGATTGAAATGAGTTTTTCTTAAATGTTTCCTTTTTTTATTTCACTTTTAATTTTTGAAAGGATTGTATGGGTTGTATTGACATTACTCACCCTTAGATAGGGCAGAAGTGACCATGTATGGGAGGAAGGCTTTAGTTGGACTCCGACAGTGCAGAGTCTCTCCTCATGACGAGGAGAGGGAGAGAGTAGAATGTTATGGGCCCCTACTCGTTAGTACAAACCATGTTTGAGTTTTGAAAAAATTGAAAAATGAAAGAACAGAAGTTCTTATGATTATAGTCTTGAAAGGGCATTTGTTATGGTGTTGTGACCGACGTCTTTTGTCTAGAAAAATCCATCTTCTCCCTAGTCTGGTTCGATAACGAAGTTATTGTGCAAACCTAGATGAGAGTAAATGTTTGATTGTGTCTTCGTGTTAAAACTATTTGTCTCCCGGTTAGTTTCGTTCTCTCCATGATTACCTTGATGTTTTGCAGATTTCATAATGGATACCCTGTTATGGAGCCGAGTGGAAAATTTAGAGTTGTTATTTCAATTCAAATGTGTTGGGAGATTTCTCCTCGGGATGGTGATCCTGTTGTAAACTTCATGGTGGAACTTATGTCGAAATGACCATGATGTTAGGTTTTCTTCCCTGATTCTTTCCTGACGGAGTCTTTGAATCAGGTTGTAAAAAAAAAAAGATAATTCCTTGCATAAGAGAAGTTTCATTGTATTATTAAACATGTTTCAATAAGTTCTTCCATTGTAATTTTGATCTCTCATTGAAAATGAAACACATGGTTGTTTAAAATGTTGGTTTACATTACAGTAAAATTTTTATTCTCTTATAAAAAACAATGATAGGTTTAAGTTATGCAATTTGAAGTCAAATTATGTCAAGTAAATTTAAAATTACATTAATGAAATCTCATCTCACATTTTCGTATTTGATTGGAAGGGGAAATAATCCTACGTTATTGTATTAACAAAACATTTAAACTCTATGTTATAATTCAACTTAGAAAAAAAAAAACCCTTTGGTTAACTAAACAAATTTGAAAATCTACACTTGGAAAAAAATAAAAGAGACTTAAAAAAAAGTTTATCATCCGAGAGAAAATATGCTCTCTACCCTTTGTATGAGAAAATTTAATTCCCTTGGACAGAGCATATTCTCTAAAAGATTCCATTTGAAAATCATGTTAACTATTTAATAATTTAGTTATATATATATATATATGATAAAATAAACCCACCTTTAGAAGCCATGTCAAAAAAAAAAGAAAAAAGAAAATGCTTTCAAAAGAAGAAGAAAAAAAATAGTTTCAAATGTTTTCTTTTTTGAAATGAGCACCTACAAGATGGGGAAAGAATAAAACTCAAAAAAACTAAATATGCATGACAATAGTTATTATATGCAATTATAATACAAATATATTCCATAACATAATAAGTAAATTTTAAAATAATATCTAAACTAATATATATTCTATCTTAAGCTACCAACTAAACTTTTTACCATAACTACCCATCCCCCTAATATCACATCATAGGTGATGTCATTTCCCATTTTGGGTGTTTGGAGGTATGAAATAAAGTAAAAAAAATATTAAAGTTGTTTGTTGTGGCCATTTAACCAAAACTTTACCTTCCTCTATGGGTTGGCATACCTCTACGAATCCTTTGCCCAAGTGGGAGTCTTGGAAAGTGCCAAGGAAAGAGGAGGGGGAAATAAAGATTAGTTAATAAGTAATTTTTTTTAGAAATTTCAAAAGTATTTAGAATTGGTATGCTTAGTAATTAGATAAAAATAAAGTTAGTTTGTATTTTGTATGTTAGATTTTAATTAGTGTTAGATTAGAGTTATTATAATTTAGTTTTAATTTAAGTGATTTAATAAATTTAAAAAGGTTGATTTAATGTTAGTAGTTAATGTTATATGTTATAAAGTTAGTTAGTTTTATTAATTGTTTTATTATGTGGTTTAAGTTTATGTTAGTATAATTAATTATTATTTATGCTTTAATAAGTTAGTTTTTAAGTATTTTAAATTAATATAGCTAAAGTTAGTTTTATTAAGATAGTTATGAGAGATAGATGTTTAAATTGTTATGCTATTTTGATTTATTAAAATAATGTTAGTAGTTAGTAATTAGGATTATAGTTTATTTTAATTATTATTAATATAGTAAGAATTGTAAAATACTTTTTAGTAATAGTTAGATTAAGAGATGTTTTGTTATGTTAGTTTAAAATAAAGTCCAGTTATTCGTATGTTGGATGTTATATTAGTTAGTTAGTTCTTTTGATTTCAATGTTTCGAAATAGTTATATTTATCTTTATTTAAATTTTTATTCTAATAATTTTAAATATATTGTTCATTATTATTTTGCTTAATTAATGTTATAGTGGTTAATGTTAATAATATTTTAAATTAGTTGCAAATTATATTTTGTAGTAGATTTAATGGGTTGTTGGTTTACGTTCTGGGTTATTGAAAAGTAAATGAAAATAATATATTATTTTAAAATTAATGTAGTAGGAAACAAATGTTGAAATCAATTTAATAATGAATGTTCAAATTTAGTAAGTGGACCCCACACGTTGGTTATAAACTTAAATGGAATGTCAAGGTATTGTTAGGAGAACCTGTATCTGCATTTCAACCTACAATAGTTTTATTTAACTTAAAAAATAAAATTATGTGTGTTTTGCCTCGTATTTTGGGCATGACACAATATGCATAGCATCAAACAAATGCACGATTGAGAGATCCTTGTAGTACGATAACCTACTAAATTGAGTAGGAAAACTTTTTTATTCTTCTAAGAAGTTGGTCATTGATGCCTTGATGAACTTCATGAGCATCAATTACATAATTATTATGTAAAAGACAATATCAAAGTATAAATTTCAAACTTCGGACCACAAATTGGACATTACCTCGATGATTTAGTCGATCGTATTCCAACTTCCATAGATGAGGTGTCATTCTTTGTGACCTTGATGTTGTCTCTTCTTTCCCATTAAAAATATGTTTTTTGGTAATTTGATTCTTATGATTATTGTGGAGAAAATGCCTAAACTCATTGAAGACCTACTTTTCTAAACTTCTTGAATGACAAGATTTCAACTTCAGACCACAAATTGGACAAACAAACTTTTCCTTCATCTAAAGACCTAAAAAGTCATGTACAATTGGATCATGTACAATTATCATGCACAACTTAAACATACAACAATAGTGTAAGCACTATAACATACATAAAATATGTGACCTTAACAATATAACATACTACAAAAATCAGTTAGCCGAGGGGCATCATGTATTGTCCATACAATCATTGCATGAAATTAAAATTATCCTTATCCTATTGGTCTAGAGATGTCATACATAGTGATCCCATTCTATAACTTCAACAACTCATCAATAAGGGGCTCAATGTACACATTCATATATTTAACTTGGTACTTACCTATTAATTGAATGAACATAAACATTTCATAATTATTATGACTATTTTGATACACTGTTTATAAATTAATTTAGATAACTATTAAATGAAAAAATATTTGATACAATCATTGACAATATTATGTGCTTCCTCTTTATGGACATCCAAGGAGGAATGTTATTGTTAATAACAAAAATAAACCACACTGAGTAAACAGATCTCATATCTCCAAATGGATTGACATTGTCTACTGCCAATGAAATCTTGAGATCATGAAGTTCTTCTTTAAAGCGTGGCTATATTTTTTCCATGTCTTTAAATGTAGAACCATCTATAGGCATTCACATAATGTCATCTTGGTTTACATTGCATGTATGATAATCCATAAATTGTCTCAAGCTAGTGTACCTGAATAATTGTTCAAGACGTGGAATAATGAGAATGTACCGAAGAACCTCGTGAGACACCTTTTTTGTTATTTGATCTGACTAATATTTACTAATATGACAATCAGGACATTCTGTTGCAAATTTATGTTGTTTATGATATATAATGTGATCATTGGGACATGCATGTATTGTCTAATACTTCATTCCTATTTGATTCATAATGGTAGATAATTTTTGGTGTGAATGAGGCAGAATGTTTGATGGTGGTAACAAAAAACTCATCTATCAATCTACAACAAGAAAATATGGGACGAAAATGAAAATCTTGATGATCTATAATGAATAAGGTATCTTTACGATCTCAAAAGACAAAACCGAAATGAAAATCTTGATAATTTTTAATGAATAAGGTTTTAGGTCCTTTCAAAACCTAGTGTTTGCCTGCTCTTTTAGAGGTTGTTCCTTTTAGTCAGACTCTCCTGGCCTTTAATGGCCTGTTGTTTTATTGGTTTCTTTTAGTTTAGGACTTAATGTCTGTATCTTTTGTAATCCGTTGGGTTTCAAGCACTCGTTAAAACTTATTTTACTTATAAAAAACAATAATAATTATGAAATGTTAATATAATAAATAATAATAGTATGCTAATATTGAAGATGACAAAAATGACATACCTTAGCATACGTGATATTGCTACATTGGATAAACCATTCATAACCTTCAAGTTCACCAACAATACTATAATAGTGAGAAGAGTTGTTTGGGAGCCTTGGTATAGGGGCTTGCATGCATTCTCAAGTATACGTATATCAATATCATCTTCCTCGTCATTATCAGATGCGCTAGTACCATCATTGTAATCATCTTCATTAACTATGCCAATACCATCTTCTTTAATCATGTCCTTTGTCACATTATCATCTTCTTCCATGAGAACATTATCCTCAGCTTGGATATTCACACCTCCATGTTCCTCCAATTGGAAATCCACATTCACCAATCAATGAAAATTTTTGCCCACTTCAACATGACCATGTTGCCTAAAATGACTCTGGGCTGTTGTGATTATAATTTTTCGATTCTTTAAGCCCTTACATTTTTTGCAAAGACAATTACATTTATCAACTTTTCTTCGGAACTGAGACCATAATCTAACAATTGTCTCATTATTTTGTTCTGGGTTCATATTGCCAGGCATGGTCTTTCTTTACAAGAAAATATATTTGCAAAATTATTGGACATGTTGTACTTAATGTTAATATCTGCACATGGTTTTGAAAGAAAAATTTGGTGTAATTAATGTGTATATTTGCAAAAATTGTGGACTTGTTTTACTTAATGTTTATATCTGCACATATGGTTTTGAAAGAAAAATTTGGTGTAATTAATGTGTATATCTAAAAAAATATTGGACATGTTGTACTTAATGTTTATATCTGCATATATGGTTTTGAATTTTTTTTTTTTTGGTCACCTTGCTCAAATTCACCCATATTATAATCATTGAAAAGTTGTCTTCTTACAATGCTCTTTGTTAATATCCTCCTTTGTGTCACTTCATTCTTAATTCTTCTTGAAGATGTAAATTCTTGAATATTTTTTATTTCACTAGTTTTTGAACTTCATCACTAATACACCTATTTGTTGGTTTTTAAGTGTTTCAGTGTTCAATAATGGAAAACATGTTTGTTTCACCTTAGAAATGCATTTTCTACCATTCCTAAAGGTTTGGGATAAGTTGGTGTCCATTAGGATAAAAAATGTAAAAAGTTGTCATATTTGACAAGAAATTGCAAATGTGCAAAAATGCAATTTTGGACAAGTTGTCAAAAATGTCTTTTTGGCCTCCCAACATCCATAACCATCAAAATTTGGTTTGAATCAATTGCATGAAGGTATTTAAGACTCATTGTGTCCATTTCATAACTGATCATCAACTTTTACGAAAGAATCAACATTTTATGAAGGGAAAAACCTATTTTCTGAAGCAAATTTATTTTGTACGGCTCTGTATAGATTAGCACAGACAAATGATGCACATGTGAAGTTGGATTCTTGTGTTAGCTCTCATTTTCATTTGATTTGGTTGAATTTGATTGAGTTTCAAGGTAGTTATAGCAAATTTTCTGACTGCGGGTCTGAAACCCTCATTTCAAGGGTTTGAAGCCAAGAAATGGCCATTACTTGCAATTTCACTGTTGGAAATTAATTCCCTTCGATAAGATGCAAATAGGTAGGATGCATTTTGAGACTTCAAAGGCTTAGGATAGGAAAATCCCATTAGCCACTTCAAACTTGATGCCCTAGGCTAAATATGACTATGTATTTAGCCTTATAATGCACTGTTTGAGCAAGTAATCAACAAGGGAAAATTGTGGGTTAGATTTTCTGGATGGAACAGTTCATTCTTGGTATATAGGAGGTCACCAAATCGATATATCAATTTTATGCACCCAATGGAGCCAATTCTAGCAAGCCCTAGCCTAATTTCTAATCAATAAAGAAACTATGTAGTGTACTAATTTTTGTTTCAGATTTGGTTAATATTACATCAATATTAATATTAATTTATGAATTGATGTAAGAAAATTATATATAATAGAAGGTTTTTTGAAAATAGTTAACCTAAGTTTGGACGTAATTATAGTTTGGATTGTAATGAGAGTTGTTAAAACAACTCATATTTTGAGAGATGTTCCCTATAAAATAAAATCCAGAAAATCTTATAATTGGAAGTAATTATAGTTTGGACTATAGTAAGAGTTTTCAAAACAACTCATATTTGGAGAGTTGTACCCTATAAAATAGGATCCAAAAAATCCTATAAATATGTTGAACAAAATGTGTGTGTGTGTGTGTGTGTGTGTGTGAGAGAGAGAGAGAGAGAGAGAGAGAGAGATTATATTATGTATAATGATTTTTGAAAATTTACGTTTGGTTCTTTCTAAATTTCTATTAAGAAGATGTGCCTTAGAGATTAATGTCTATTAGCGAGATTGATTTTCTTGGCTTGCTCTTAAAGTAGTTGTATTTGATCCCAAGTTTTTTTTTTTTTCCAAAACTATTCAATAGCATCAAAGTAGTTGTATTTGATCCCAAACTCTCTTTTTCTAGAATTGTTCAACAACTTCAAAGTGAACATTCATGGAAATGAAGCATGATGTATGATGTCTATGTATGCTATGTATTGAAAAAGAATCTAGGTTATTGATCAACACTGCTTTGATTGGAGAGTGCAAGGGCTTGTTGCATAGCAAAAAGGATACTTCTCACTCTAAAATTTGGATCCTAAACAAGAATTGGCATAAAATGATAAGATAGGGTGAGAAGAAAACAAGACATTACACTTTAAGCCAACCTTATTGGAAAGAAGGTTAAGAAGTAAAATTGAATAGAGTATCTCATGCTCCAAGTAATAGGTGTTGCTTTTGATCTAAGCTAAGTACTTGAATTGAAACCTTATTCAAAGAATGTAATAATAATGAAAAGAGAAACAACATTTAAAGCCTCAAACATAAGCACAACCCTACAAAATAAGCATAGTATGCCACACTCATTTCATTGTTGAAATGAGAACCAAGCAATGAGATACTATACAAATGAAAAATTTACATAATTTCTTGTGTGTATCCATAAATTCTTAGAAGATAATGCAAATACTCTGCCATACTTCTCATTCATCTCTCTACTCCTAGCATCACTACGAGTATGATATAATTCTAAGTATTCAACTATTCTTCAATTGAAATCTGGAGTCTCAAGCACAATTCAATTTAACAAGATTCACAATTAGAATTATATGAGTTAGAGTCATGACAAAATTAACTACTTGCTTGACAGAGATTCTTCATATAATCATGTTGAGCTTAATAATAGAAAAGCTTTGAATCAAGCATGATCAAGTGTTTTTCATCTACCCTTACCATACATGTCATACCTATATATGATTATGGGACACATTGAGGATGATATGAAATCTTTTATAAAATCATTTCATTTTGGCCCAATGAGCCATTTAGAATGACATCCTAACATATATGATAACATATCTAAATTATAAATCTACTGAGATAATTCTTGAAATTACTCTACAAATAATACATAACTGAATCTAGAATAATAAAACAAGGCATTCAACTAGAGAATTGAATAAAGCTAAAGTAATTAATAAAACATTCAATTTAGAATATGATCTTGGGGCTTTATTTACCTAGCATCAATATCTTCAAGAATAATTTTTTGAAAAACTTTTCTTTATATGTACTACAATTGTCTATGGATAGCCATAAAAAAAAAAGCAAGTATATTGATAGGTAGAGCAGAAGAACTTAGAGAATACCAATGATCCATGAGTCAAAGAGAAAGCAGGTGTAGTGGTTATTAAGATGATGAATGATAAATATGAACAACCAACTAAGCTTGTGGGGATTATTAGGAATAGGATCACCAAGGTCTAAAGGGAGAAGAGAAGGAATTTAAATTGAGGTTTTGGAGGCAAAGGCGATGGAGTAGAAGTATTTGAATTAGTATAATTGTCATTTATTAGTAAGGTAAATAATGATACTTTCATGAAGAAAATATTTGAAACAGGTTAACGAAAATGCATTAAAAGATGCACAAGGGAAAGCTAGAGCTAACTTATATATAGAAAAAGAAAAATCCTAAAAACAATAGCCCTCATTGTAGACCAGTCATATCTAAAGAACACTATTTGCTTCAAAAATATCTCCTAAGGTCAACCTTTAGACAGATCAAAATATGATCAAATTTGAGCGTAGAAGGTATAGAAATAATTGTACGAGATGAAATCCACCTTTATGAAATTGGTGCTCGGTCTTGTTCTCAATCAACTGAATCAATAGCTTCAACCACTGGTAATGAAATCACTAGATATGGCCCATTGTTTCTATAGGCACTAGAACTAAATATACATATGACCCTACTATCCTCAAATTTGACAATGGATTTTCTTGATCCCGATTTGAATAGGAATTGGTACCCTTGGTTACCTACTCCTGCAACTAGTTACTTAGCCACTCTGATAATGCCAACAAATTTCTGACATGCCATGTCTCGATCTTGAACAATAGTATAAAGCTTCTTGCAAATTCAATGCCCTAACAAAGGATATCATGAAAAAATGGTACACATCAATCAATGTTGCAAAAATAATGGTTTCGCTAGCAATTTAAAATAACCTGTTGAGAACTATATTGAATGGCAAGACATGTCTACTGTCGAATCTACACAATACAAGATTAATTGAGTCAAAACTGTCAATTGAGCCATTGATCTGTAAACTAGGATTTGCAAGTTTTATAACTTTAATCCAAATACATATTTAATCCCTGATCTAGCTAGTAATTGTGTGGTATGTAGTTTAAACCGTTGAAATTACAAGAAAAATCATGCTTAAACACTTAATTCAATAATGTGTTTAATATACATAAAAGAGAATAATATAAAAGAAACTTAAACGGATGAGAGAATAAAGAGACAAACAATTTGATACAGCATTCATCCTGTAGGACTACGTCTCTGGGTTCGCTTCTCAATCGGGGGACCACTTTATTAATTCTGCCAAGCAAAACACTTCATTACAGAATCCAAGCTTTGAGCATTCACAGTCTCTTCTATGCACTTGAAGACAATACACAACGTCTTTGTGCTTACAATCTCTCACAAGGAAAACTTATTCCTTCCTTTACAAAATTCCTTCTCCAATTTTTCTTCAAGACTATTTTTTTTCCCCAAGTACTAATTGTCCTTCATTAAGAAATTCATCCCCCTTTTATACTACAATATGTCTTATTAAGGTTTAACCACCAAAACCATAATAATAACCCCTTAACAAAATTTTGATTTTAAAACCACATAATCCCCTCAATTTAACTCTAAATCTTTAAAAATAACGGCCCTTATAATTTTGAGCTTACAAATGACAAAATTTGTTTAACAAACTTTGTTTTATGTGTTATTTTGGGGCCAATGGTTTTAAAAATAACCTTTATTTAATAAGGGCTATTAGTTATATAACGCTTTAGACAAGAAAACACCAATAATGATTTTAAGTGGTGTGCATGGTATAGTGGTGCCAATGCTATTTAAGTGAATGGGAGGTTGAGAGTGTAAACCACCTGACCCCCTTTTATAGGGATTTGCATGGTTTTGTAAGGATTTAAATAAAATAATGAGCAAGCTTGTTTAGTGGTATGGAGAGAAAGTAGGAAGTTATAGGTTATGGGTTCAAAAACCATAACAAAATTTTGAATAGACAAGCTAACTTGGACTACCACCTAGGTGCCATGTGGCACTATTTGTTTGCACACATCTTGACACTTGTCAGTCAACTATTGATCCAAAATCACTTTTGCCTTCCAAAATTCAAGTTATCATAACTTTCTCATACGACCTTCGTTTTCGATGAAATGAACATCATTAGAAAACTCTCGCTAAGATATTAAATTTGAAACCCATTGTTGACCACTTTTGAGATGGCCAAATTTCACTTTTTTTTTATTAAGTCAACCTCCAGTTCACTAGTTTGACCTAAAATTTGACCAATCATAACTTTTCACTATGCTCTCCTTTCGACACGATTCAAATTGTGTCAGGATTGCATCATCAAGCTCTAGTCACTAATGTTGATACTGTGAGATTTTGAGACTGTAAATTTTTCAAGTTCTTTAGATCCACCTGGATTAGCCATCATCACTAACTTGAAATGGCTCCCACACAAACCGCCACCAAACAATGCCAAATGCAAATGATGAAATCAAAAATTTCTTTTTGTTTTTAAAATTATGAACCCGATTTGGTCAAAATTTTGACCAAACTAGGAAACCCTAATTTGGTCAAAATTTTGAGTCAAAAAATTTGGTTGAAAAGGGAAATGTGCTAGTGTAAAATGACCAATAAATATGCCAATGACCTCGAAACAAGAGTTATCCCAATGTTGAAGGGGAAGATAGGGAAGCTGGGCCCACACTAAATGCACACTAGGTGGATTAGTTATTTTGTAATTTCATTAAATAGATATATTCATACTCAATCCATTTGTAGTTAGTACACTCCTAACACATTCCTTGATTACTCTCTATTATCTTTTAAGAGGATAAGTTGGATTTGTTGGGGAGAGGCAAGGTAGGTGAATTCTAAGATGGGGATAAGGACATGTATCTCTAAAATCTTGAGGGAGAAGTCCTGAGATGGGTATACATGTGTTCCTGAAACCTTGAGGGATCCTACTTGTGAATTTGTTTCTAGGCACCCTATGATAAGTACCCCATCTTTCTTAGGCTTGATGATTAAGAGTATCATTGATGATTACTATCAAATGCATTATGTATCATTAATTATTTCTTGATTTAAATGGGAAGAGATTTATGTTAATCTTGGGAATTGATAACCTCCTAGTAGTGGACATTACAAAGATCAAAGTAAATTGCCAATTTTAAGACCAATCCAAAGCTTAGTTGGGAATTTTAGGGTAAATCAAGTTAGTCCCTATTGGGGCCATTCCAATATGCCTATTAAAGAGTTGACCTTCACACGTTTTCTTTTTTTTTTATTGCCTCTATATTTCTAGCCCTTCATTAATCATGTGGAAAATTTGTATAGATATGATTCCTATGCCATTTCTAATAGGTTGTGGTTCTCACCCCAGATCCCAGGCTAGTATTTTCTCCACGCCTTGTCATTGGCGATTCAAAAGTTTCAATTTCTAGTAATAGGTTTTCTCACCTCCCTCCAAAGAATTCTCTCGGTGGACGAAGTTTGGTGTTTGGTCTAGGTTGAGAATGTGGATTTCTATCAAAGTCACATGTTGGTTTGTAGATTTACTAGTTTTTATTGTTCCCTTTTGGATCTGCATTGTTAGGTCTTTGATTCTTGGAGATCCGTAGTCTCTGGTAACATTGAGCTTTTCCGTTGTGTAAAGAGATTTTTTATTGCTCTTTTTATTTCTCTTAAAGACTTTGATCTAGTGCTAAGTTGTAGGGGTGGGGGAATCACTCTCTGTTGGCCAAACCTTGAATAGTCTCCTATAACCCTCTTACTAAATTGCTTAGTGTGAATCTAATATGGGTTCATCTCCAAAATCTTCTCCTTCATTTTTGGGAGAGTTCTTTCTGTGAGGCCGTTGGGAACTTTATTGGTCATTTCTTAAAGGTGGATAGGGCTATGACAACTATGGGCCTCACTACCTTTGCTTGAATTTTGACGAACATTGACATTTCCTCACTCCTTCTAGAGTATGTAGTTCTCATGGTTGGGAACAAGTCTTGGACTCAACTGCTAAATTATAAGGGTGTTTTTGATGTTGATAATGCTTCTCTATTGGTCATTTGGCTAGTAATTATTCCCTTCCATGTTGTAAAAGTGCTTCCACTTTGTTGAAGGATGCAAATGATGATCATTTGATTGTCCTAGCTTTTGATTCTTCTTTTGATAGTTTTTTACTATTGATGACTCTCCCTAAGGCGATGTTCCTAGTGTTTCAATAGACTTGATGCACCTAATTTCTGTTGGTAGTGATGTCCCCTCTGGCTGTGCAAGCCCTCCTCTAGTGGCCACTCGCAATCTTCTTCAACCTTTGGTTGTGGAGGCACAACATTGTCCACACTATGTAGTGTTGTTTTTCTTGAGAAGGGGATTTGAGAACCTTCCCTTGGCGATGGAGACCCTACTAAAATAAAGAAAAGCATCTTGGAAAACCATCAAACTTTTAGGATCCATCTGATCCGAGGATCATTTCCTCATATACACAACTTTTTAGAGGCATGTAAACACACAAAAATCCTTTCATGAACACCCAAAGGATGGGTTTGAGACATCTAATAAGGCTTACCTTCCAATAATATTTAACCTTTCTCTAGTATTCAATTTGAAACAACAATTAAATGGAAACTCTTTGGGGCAATGTCATAACTAACATACAACCTTCTATCGACAACCTTTTCTCATTCGTCTTTGTCCATTCGAGTCCTGCTCACACCAATTTTTAGATCAACATCCTTTAATGAACATCATGTGCTAACCCTTCACATTACTTTGCATATACAAACATTAGTACTCTACCCATCCTTCACGCAACTTATTAGTTTCATTCAACAAAATATGCTCACCTTATCATTTTTTCTTGGTCATACTTGCTCACAACTTCAATTGTTCGATGTAGAATACATTCCTAGTAGTCCCAAAGCTATTTGGAAATCAAACACATCATTACTCTTATCTATTTTGATTAGAGATCAAACACAAGTTTATTTTAATCAAAACTGCCACCACTATCCATATACACAACACATGTTAGGATTAATGAGACAAATATTAAAATTGCATAAAAATGTAACCAATATCAGAAATAATAAATCACACAGAAGAGAACACAAGACACAAATATTTAACGTGGTTCACCCAATCCCTAGGCTGCGTCCACCAACAACGATTCCAATATTCTTACTTTTGATGATTACAACCTGATTCTAGTTTGTAATGCCTTACATCTCAATACCACTGCAAGAAGCTACAATCTCATCATACATTATAAAATCCTTATCCATAAGCCTTTTTATACAAGATTTTTCTGCTTAAAAAATTAAGGCTAGAATAAAGCGACAAATAGAAAAAATATAACTCTTGGTGTCTTTTACAATATTAATTTCATTTTTGTCTTTGGGGAGCTGCCCATAAACCTTGCAAAGGGCGTTGCCCCTTGACCCCTAGAGCTTGGGGGTGCTGCCTCCAAACCCCCGTAGTAAAATCTAGTGCAAAATTGCACCAAATAAAGTGGGAAAAAATTAACCTCTAAGTCTGCTTAGGGTCCACATCACAACAACACAATCCATTAATGATGACCAGCCATTGGTTAGAATGCTTCAAAACAAAAATTAAATCGTTAGATTATTGTATGCATAATTTCAAATGGTCTTGTATATCAAAGAATAGTACAATAAAAAAATTGATTGTCCATATTAATGTGACTATCATTTTGATGATAATTTTCTAGACCTATACTATGTAGTCAAGAACTTCCATTCTAGACATCATTAGAGAAATCACTCTAGTTAGGGTGTGGACAACTTGGTTTTCTTCAACATATCAAAAGCTAAGAAAAATCCAATGGTTCATTGAATAATTATTCCCCCTTTACAAAGTGTAATTTTGTTGTCATAAAAAACTTAGAAATATGTTGATTTGTGTTGCTAGGACATCAAAGTACTCATACATGCCAAAACCAAACACCAGGAAACCAATTCCATTAAGAAGTATAGTGGGTCTACTTTCAAACAAGCCAAGAAATAGAATTTCCCATTGGTTACAAAAAGATGTGTGATCAAACCCTCTTGGACCACTATGTTATAGAGGGTTTCATGACAATTTTCTCATTAGATCTTTCATTATACATCATGATTAACACTCAACCTTGATCCAAATGGAAGTGCATTCATCAATAAACAACTCCAATCGGTATTTGTTTGGAACCATACCATTTCACATAAAGAAATGCTCATGAACAGACAAAAATGTTATTGTCCTGTTATAAATGGATGACAGTTGTAGTTAAACACCAAAAAATGATCTTACAATTTGAGTAAGAATACATCACATCACTTTAGGGTGGAGCTAAAATCCACCTCTTG
Organism: Cupressus sempervirens; assembly: GCA_028749045.1. Taxonomy (NCBI): domain Eukaryota; kingdom Viridiplantae; phylum Streptophyta; class Pinopsida; order Cupressales; family Cupressaceae; genus Cupressus; species Cupressus sempervirens. The sequence goes on along the minus strand of CM053786.1, from coordinate 726,732,659 downwards.
CTTCTTAAGCTTCTAACATGGATTTATGCCTTCAACACTTGACTGACCCTTTACTCTTGTAGGAAAATATTGGGTAGTCATAGTTGTTTAATTATTTCCTTCTAATCACACCTTCAAACTTGATCCATGATTCCATTCGACATTAACTCACCATATTATAACATTCCATGATAGTTAAAACCATTACAACTTCCTCTGATCCTACAACTTCCCATTACAACTTCTTGGTGCAACATTTACAAAATTTGCAATTTTGCAAAGTTGCAAAGTTGCATAGTTGCACCTTTTACTTTTTTGATACTAAATGGATTCATAAATTTTAATGACGCCTTCAAATACACCTACAAGAAATCATAACATGTTTTACATTATATTTCCCTTCCATGGAAACACCATTTTGACCATTTGACCAACTCACAATATATATGGACAATTTCAACAACTTTTACAATTTGGCTTGCATAACGTTATGCATTGACTTGAACAGACTCAGGATGAAACATCATGATTTCAAACAAACTAAGTATCATTGATTTTGATCCTCTCATGGTCTTTAACCTCTTGGTTATGTTCCTGTGCTTGGTGCTCCTGCACTATGAAAGCATGATTTGTACAGTTGTTTATTGGCGAAGGAAAATTTTCCCCATAGTCCCTCACTCTCCCCCCATGATTCAAGGGAGTTGTTCCCTTGATGTGGGTTTCTTGTTGTGATATTAGTTTGTTGTTAATACACTATTCTAGATCTTATTTTTTTTTTTTTCCTTTGGACTTGTATTGCTTCTTTTATTGATAAAAATATTCAAATATAATATGTTGCAAATTAGTATTGATTCACAGATAAATTGTAACATACCAATTTGTTGTTATTGTTATACAATGCTTGCCAACAATAAAATAAGATTTATTTACCTTTTAATCTTTTCCATGGATGAGTGTGTTTGGTCTCCTTCATATCTTTATGTTCTTAGAGAGACCTCTCTTCAAGAGACACAACCGTTCTTTAGGTCATACATCTTCTTAATCTCGTCACTTAGAAAATAATTGATCATAGTAATTGGATTAATGTAGACATGTTTACTAATATGTAACTAGTAGCTCTCAATGATGCTTGATATCCATTACTATCTTGTTGACATACCACATAATTTGATCCTTCTGGATGACTAACTATATAATGTAATTGTTTGAATAATGATAATGACAAATCGGATAATATTTGTTGTTGATAGCTCCTTTCTTCCATATTAATATTAGTATTAACCAATAACAAGAGTCTTAAATCTTGATACTTCTTAATTGTTGATCCACAACCATCTTTGAGCAATGATGCTAGAGTAATCACAACAAAGGTGTTAATCATAATCTTGACTACCGCAAGAGTCTTTTGGCATCATCCAATAGCTATCCATCTATCTATATATTAGTATATCTAGTTATGACCATTTTGACTATGATAGATTTATTGATTGAGTCAACCTTGACCTTTCCATTGTTTACCCTACTCAATGTTGCATTTTCTACTCCATCTGTGTCACCTTCTCTCCAAGTTTCTCCTTTAGATGATTTGTCTATAACAAACATATCATGTTATGATCAATACTTCATGCAAGATCTTTTTGACTCCTCATTTCTATTTTGTTTCTTAGACTTAATGAACATTGACGTGAAAAATATGAGGAGATCACAATTAGGATTTCAAACAAGAAACATGACACAAACTATAATTAGGAAGGGAAATGATCCATCCTAATTTAATGCATAGGCATCTATAACAAGCCTGTGAGAAAGGGAACCCTAGGAGCAGATGATCAGCTAATTTTTCCTTTTTCAAATATAAAACATGTCTCGAGGGGCCTTCAAAATTTGTTCACCTAAATATTTATATAATTAAGATTTTATCTTGAAGAGACACTCAAGAAAAGAACTCATCTATTAGCAAGAAAAGCCTAATCCATCATAGATGAACCAAAATCATAGTTATGATGTGATGTCTTGCTTGAGCCATGATATAATTGTTAGTGTAGTTTTTTATTTTTCCTATTTTGCTAGGTTTTTCCTACACTTTTAATAATCTCGCTTAGGTTAATAAAGCATGTCTTATTAGGTGAATGGTTGTGAGGTGTCACCTTCCTACATGTGAGCATCTATTAGCTATCTTGGGAAGATACTTTGCTATCTTTAGTCTGATAGATGGTTGCTCCTCATTGGTTGGTGTTGCCACCTCCTCCCTCTTCCTAGCCTATATAAGCATGCTACCTGGCTTGTATTTGCATCTCTTGTTTTTTGCATCCTCTTAATGCTATTTTGCTTCTAGCATTTGCATTACTCTCTTGGAGACTAACTCTATGTTGCTATTTTGATTTTGTATCATTTGCATTCATAGTTTAGAAATTTATTCTTTGCACTAGTTTTCTAGGTTATTAATCTTTTCAGATTCTAACATGGTATCAAACCTTTTCTATGTGCAAGAGTAGATTTTAGTTTCTTTATTTGAGAGATTCGGGGGGGGGGGGGGGGGGGCGGCTAATAAATTTTATTGTAGTTTTTTGAAAAACAAAGTATGCTCTTCTCTTGCATCTTTGGATGATCTTGAAAATCAGAAAAGTTTTGACAAAAACGATTTTTCTTTGGGGTTTCAATATCAAATCTGACAACCAACTTGCATATTTGGAGTTTTCAATCAGTATTGTAGGTTCCAGCATGCCATTTATGGATTTAGGAAGCTGATCCAGCATTTGCATGTCATATTTTGGTTGTTGGGGTCGTTTCTTGATTTTTGGAGCCATTTTTTACTGTTAAAGGTGTCTGATTTACACTACAGCAACATCTTCTGTACATCAGCAAGAAAAACGCTTTCTGGGTTTTGTTCGCAGCCTCGAAGAACCATCTGGGCATCTTTTAGATTTTGCATGCAATCTATATATTTTGTAAGATTGAGTGTGGAAAGCTACAACCGTACTCCTCTCCGTTGGCAGTCGCAAATTTGAATGCAGTTTTCAAATGTCTCGTTCTTGCTCATATGGACTCTGATTTTGACGATTCTTGTTATGAACTTAGCTATTTTTTTGTGCTCTATCCACAAATGGAGTTGTGTTTTGATTTTCATGCATAAATTTTTCAAAAATTGTAGACTCTTGGCCGTAATTGTGCATAGTTCTCATGTTGAAAACTTCGGAGGATCATAACTTTCTTATACGACCTCGTATCGAGGCGATTCTTTTTTTGAAAGTGCATGATTTTTTGAGTAGATCACAGTGGTGCTATTTGTTTGATTATTGTGCATAAGTTTCACTTTCAACATATGCTCTTCATGAGGGTTTGTAATGCATTGAAATCAAGACCACTAAGTATTTATTTCTAGTGGTAGTTGTAAATGCACTAAAATAAAGTGCCAAATCATATTTCTTTTGGGGGGGGGTTCTTTGATTGAGTAAAAAGGGGGGGCATTGTCGTGGTTGGGTTCTCTTCTTTTTAGCATTTCTTCTCTACATTTCTTCATCATGGATCAAACAAATATGCCCATCCTAACTCCATACAATTACTTTGAGTGGAAATCACGCATGACAATTCACTTAAGGAAAGTGGGATTAAATAGGATAATTATGAGACTTGAAACTGAACCTAATAAAGATGAAGATAAGCCTAAATGGTTTAACAAATGTGATGAGGCATATGGAACATTGTGTTTGTCTGTTTCTCCTGACTTGCTATTTCACATTGAGTCTTTGGATACAACAAATAAAGTATGGACAAAGCTAGAAACACTATTTGGCACACAAGATTCAATGAGGGGTCATATGTTGGAAAATGAAGTAATTAGTTTAAGTCCAAGCAATTTCAACACAATCCAAGATTTCTTCACCAAATTGAAATCACTAAGGTTGCAGTTAAAAAAATGTGGAATTGAAAAGAAAGATGAACAACTGATTCTTAGTATTCTCTATAAGCTAAGTTCAAAATATTCTGTGTTTGTCTCTACCTTCTATGCTACTAAGGGTGCACTTGGTACTCAATTCACCATGCCATCTCTAGATGATTTTGCTGTCAATCTCACTCGATAACAGGACAAGCTAATCCAAATGGGCACTTTTAAGTCCTCTAAGTCACATGCCTTAGCAACCAACCAAGGCACAAAAGAACAAAAAGGACAAAGTAGTAACAACAATAGTAAGGATGAGAAACAAAATAATAGTGAGGAAAAGAAGGATCAGATACCAATTGCTTCTAAAGCAACTATTGATACCTCATCCTCTAAGGGCGATAAGCCTAAGAAAGAAAAGGTTAAATGTGCCTATTGTAAAAGACTCGGTCATGATGAACATAAATGTTTGAAGAAACGAATTGATCACTTGACATACATTCTTGAGAAGAATAATACTAGTGTTCCTGAGTCTATCAAACAAAGTTCTAATGAAGAGTCTAACAAGGAAAAAAAAACAACAAGGGGAAAGGAAAGGACAAGGCTCTTGTTGCAGTTGCTTCCTCACCATCCACTTGGGTTCTTGATTCAGGTGCTTCACACCACATGGATTCATCTAAGGAAGAACTTGCATCCTTGGAGCCATGTACTATGCCTTCTATTTTGATGGGTGATGACACTCCTATTGAGGTGTGTGGGAGAGGGTCTGTTGATGTGGGGGATGGTACATTCCATGATGTTCTTTGTGTACCCTCATTATCAACTAATCTCCTATCAATATACCAGATCACTCAGAAAGGCTTAGGCAAGTGGGTTGAGTTCACTCCTGATTCAGTGGAGATACGTGAGTTGCATAGTGATTTTGTAGTTGCAGTTGGGAGAGAAGATCATTAGTCACGACTCTATCTATTTTCTCACTTTGTTCTTGATCCTCCTTCATCTATTTTGCTCACTCACTCTAATGATGTGAGTAAATTATGGCATGAGCAGTTTGGCCATCTTAACTTTCGCTATTTGCATCAGCTCAACCAGCAGAGCATGGTCACAGGGTTGCCTTCGGTTCAATTCTCAGGAAGTTTTTGCCAAGGTTGCTTTCTTGATAAGCATCCTAAGGAAAATTTTGACAAAAGTAAGGCATGGAGAGCTTCACAGATACTAGAGTTAGCTCACAATGATTTGGCTGGTTCATTTCAACATCCTTCTTTCAGCAGGGCCCAATATGTCCTCACATTCATTGATGACCTTTCTCAATATACATGGGTGTACTTTCTCAAATAGAAGTCAGAGGTATTTGATCATTTTCAAGACTTCAAAAATTTTGTAGAAAAGCAATCTGGGAAAGCCATCAAGGTTTTGCGCACAGACAATGGTGGCAAGTATGTCAACCGTTGGTTTGAAAGATTTTGCACTTCAGAGGGGATTGATTTATAGCATTCAGTTCCATACAATCCTCAGAAAAATGGTGTTGCAGAATGGAAGAATAGATCCTTGAAGGAAATGGAAAACTGTATGATTCACTCTAGATCTCTTGCACCACAGTATTGGGCAGAAGCCATTAACTGTGCTTGTTATATCTAGAACCATGTTCCTCACCGAGCCTTGAAGGGAGTTACTCCTTTTGAAGCTTGGAGCGATCAGAAACCATTAGTTAAGAACTTTCAAGTTTTTGGCTCCCCTGCATGGGCCCACATTCCTACAGAGAAATGTAAGGCCTTGGATCGACAAAGCAGACCTTGCATATTTGTAGGTTATCCTGATGGTGTAAAGGGTTATCGGTTGCTCCACCCTACTACACATGAGTTATTCATTGAGAGGAGTGTTCAGTTTGAGGAGGTATCTTCAAGCTCGCTTTCTATCATTTCTCCAACTCCTTCTACCTTGACATTAGAGTCACTTGGAATACATGACAGATCTTCTGATGAGTCAGATTCGCCTGAACAGTCTTCTACCTCTACTTCTGATGCAGAAAGTGATTCAGAGAACTCACCTCCTTCCTCTCCTAGTCATCATTTAGAGGTTAATGATTCCCCTCCAGATTCTCCATCTTCTTGTCCACTTTGGGCTAGACAGACCTTGTAGTCTGCAGGTGATTGGGTTGGGGATCCATCAGACACTAGGCAAACTCGTTCACAATTCCAGGATGCTCCACATGTCTTTATTGCTACTGCCTCAGATCCACAGTCCTTTCATGAGGCTTCTGGTATTCCTGAGTGGGATACAACTATGTAGGAAGAGTATAATTCCTTGATGAGGAACCATACTTGGGATCTTCTCCCTCTTCCTAAAGGAAGAAAACTTGTTCGATGTAAGTGGATCTATCGAACAAAATTTGTAGCAGATGGGTCAGTTGACAAACACAAGGCTCGCTTGGTCGCCAAAGGATTCTCCCAAGTTCCTGGGATTGACTATTCTGAGACTTTTGCGCCAGTTGCCCGAATGAATTCCATTCAAATTGTTCTTGCCATTGTTACAACTAATCGTTGGGAAGTACATTAGATGGATGTGAAGAGTGCTTTTCTTCATGGTGACCTTCATGAGGAGATCTACATGGAGCAGCCACAAGGCTTCCTTCAGGATTCTTCACTTGTGTGCCATCTTTGAAAGTCTCTCTATGGCCTCAAATAGGCTCCTCGGGCCTGGTATGCCAAGATGGAATCCTTCCTTCTATCAGTTGGGTTCACTCGGTGCCATTCTGATCCTAATGTCTACATTTTGCAACAGGGTGATTCACTTGTATTTTTGGTTTTGTATGTTGATGACTTGCTGATCACAGGAAGTTCTTCACCCACCATTAAGGCTATCAAAGTGGCCCTTTAGGACAGTTTTTTGATGACTGACTTGGGCTTGTTGCATTACTTTCTTGGGATTGAGATCCTTTAGTTTGCTTCTGGGATCACCATCATAGAATCCAAGTATGCTCTAGATTTACTCTGGAGGTTTCATATGGCTGACTGTAAGCCTGCTCTGACTCCCTTCCTTTTTGGAGTCAAACTTGAGGCTCAATGTTCTTCTCCACTTGTTGATGGCACTTTGTACCGCCAACTTGTTGGGAGTCTCATTTATCTGACTCATATGAGACCTGCCATCTCCTATGCTGTAGGCATTCATACAAGAGCCCCATGAGTTGCACTGGAAAGTAGCCAAGTGGATCCTTCACTACATTCAGGGTTCTCATAGTTGTGGGATTCACTACACAACAGGTATTGAGCTTGATTTGGTGGGCTACACAGATTCAGATTGGGTAGGTGATTCTAAGGATCGCAAGTCTACTTCAGGGTATAGATTCTCACTTGGGTCAAGTCCTGTTTGTTGGTCGAGCAAAAAGCAGTCTGCTATTGCTCTATCTTCTATTGAGGCTGAGTATCGGGGGGCTGTAAATGCCGCCACTGAGGCCATTTGGCTTCAACATCTTCTCACTAAGTTTGGTATCCAGATTAGATGACCATCAGTCATATTTTGTGACAACCAGAGTGCCATTCAGATCTCACAGAATCCGGTTCATCATCAGCGGACCAAACACATAGAGGTCCACATGCACTACATCCGGGAGCTCATCCATGGTCATGTCATTGACCTTCACTATTGTCTGACTTCTGAGCAAGTTGCTGATATCTTTACCAAACCCTTCACTAAGAGAAAGTTCCTTCATTTGCGAGCTTTGCTGGGGGTGCGGGATGCTTCATCTTTTGGGGGGGCCTCTTCCTCTCACTCGGAGTCCTGACTTTTTTTTTTGGGGGGTCTCTTTTCTCTCTCTTTTGGGAAATCTTATGTACATGGGTACCTCATCAAGCTTGACTTTTCGGGACCCATTTCTACATCCACCTAAGCTTCGCTTATGGGGGGGTGTTAGTGTAGTTTTTTATTTTTCCTATTTTGCTAGGTTTTTTCTACACTTTTAATAATCTCGCTTATGTTAATAAAGCATGTCTTATTAGGTGAATGGTTGTGAGTTGTCACCTTCCTACATGTGAGCATCCATTAGCTATTTTGGGAAGATACTTTGCTATCTTTAGTCCGATAGATGGTTGCTCCTCATTGGTTGGTGTTGCCACCTCCTCCCTCTTCCTTGCCTATATAAGCATGCTACCTAGCTTGTATTTGCATCTGTTTTTTTTTGCATCCTCTTAATGCTATTTTGCTTCTAGCATTTGCATTAATCTCTTGGAGACTAACTCTATGTTGCTATTTTGATTTTGTATCATTTGCATTCATAGTTTATATATTTATTCTTTGCACTAGTTTTCTGGGTTATTAATCTTTTCAGATTCTAACAATAATAACCATCCTTAGTATTGAGTTGCCCATTCTTTGAGCCTACCCAAATCAATGTGTCCATCCCCCTATAAATACACCAACTATGTTTGTGGGTGTCTCTAGTACACGATTTACCTCAACAACCAAGAGTGCATTGAAATACTTCTACTTCTAGTGTCATTGCAATAAAAATCGTCATCAAAAAATTCCACACAATCTTTTACTAACCATGCCCATCATTGCTTTAAAAAGGCCTTAGTTTGCTTTGGCTAGGATTTGCAATTGAGTAAGAAGTTCCATAGTTTAGATCTATGAGGGTATTAGGGGTTTTAAAAATACAAGTTGAGTCATTATATATCCTTCAACTACCTTAGCCTCTAAGACTCTATTTCGTCATCGATTTTTATGGAAGCCAACCCCCACACTCCTTGGACTTGCTACCTTTTCCCTTTAATAACATACATGGTTTTCTTTTTTCTTTTTAAAATGCTCTTCTTTTTATGTATAAATAGTCATATGCAACTATATTTTAAATGAAATTTATGATTATAAAGTTGAATATATTTCATCAATATTAAAGAATTATATTATATTATTAATGTTATAAACTATTAATTTTTTTCATCTATTAATTTTTTATTTTTAAAATTTTAAAACTATTATTAAAAAATATCTTAGTAGACAAGTTTTTTAAAAAATAAATTATCTTCTTATATATAAATAATTATTTTCATATATTTATTTTAAAATAAAATTTTAATAATTAAATAGAAAATATGTTTTCAATATTTGAAAACATATTATATTATTTTATGAATTTTCTAAGCTATTACTTTTAGTCATCTATTTGTTTTAATTAATTATAAAAATTTAGATTGTAATTTTTTTCAAATATTTTGATTTTCAATATATAGAATATAAATATTTTTAAAATTTTGTAGAAATTTTAACAAAACTATCTTGAGTATCTTTTAATATCAAATAATATATATTTTTTTATATAAATGCTTTTGGATAGTATTGAAAGTTCTAAGCTAATGACATTTGCCATAAAAAAATATTTTCATAAAATAAAAAAATAGATGTCTTACATCTCTACATCTATGGTTTACAAAAGTCTAGTATATTAAGAAAGTACAAAACTGAATTAAGATTGTCTACCTTTTAAATGAGTTCTACACATTTTGCATGTAAACTCTTATTTAAACTATATGCATCCTATGTTTCTTTTACGTCATTGAAGACCAAACCATCTTTGTGAGTGTATTTTTATAAGTATAAGACTTAAAATTTCATATTCAATTGTTTGTGCATATTTATTCAAGGTCATTTACTTTGTTTTATTATTATTTGATTTTCTTGAAGTTTTAGATTCTCTATGTTCAGTTTATGATTAGAGTTTTGTTGCATTGCCTGTATGAGATTGTATCCGTTGAATTGGAGAATCCACTAATATGCACTAACATTGTATGTGGAGAGCATGAATGATATACAATGTTCTAAATACAATTTTAAAAAAAACTTTAAATATGAATGCACGGGTTTTTAGCGTTTAGTCAATTCTCTATGTCTACTATGAATCAAATGTTTATAACTTACAATATTTTTTTCCAAAACTATTCAAATCTCCTTATGCACTAGAGTAAGTCATATTATATATTTATTTTCTATTAGAATTTGTGCCCCATCTCAGTTGATATTATTTAAACCTAGGTGGTTTTAAGGATATGAATTCTAGCCTTTATTTGATAGATATTTAAACCTCGCTCTTTGGATTTAAAATGTAATCTAATTTAAGAAGTATTAAAAGTTGTGTTATAACTAAAATTTCAATCATGATTTTTTGAGATACATATATTTACAATTTTAAATTACTGCTTAAGATATTTTTGTCAATTTTTTGAAATCAACTAATAATTATTGAACACAATTTTAAGAATGCTTATGCTATACCATTTGCATAGAACCTTTAGCTTAGTTTAAGTTGAATGTTGAATTGATGTTTGTAAATTTATGCTATAAATATATATAACATGGGAAAACTATCAAATATGGGAAATCATGGATATAGTTACTAGTAAAACACAATTATTAGTACACTATGACTAGACATCAGTAATGATAATTTGAAATTTTTAATTAAAGTATGGTGCAAATTGTATGTCTATTCTATTTGCTCATGGATTGAAGTAAGTACTAGTAGTTTTGTGGTATTTTAGAATTAATGGTGAGTGAAGGGCATTTAATTGGAAACTTTATTTTTGGCATTTCCTTGTAAGAATTTGCCTTAGGGCAAAATCATCCAAGATCAAGAAGCTCAAGCACTAGCACAATATGGACCAACAAAGTATGACCAGAATAACAATATGAAATTGAATTGATGTTCATACACACTAGGAGTGCCTGAATATAAAGGCCTCAAGAATGACTAGGAGTTAGCAAAGTGAAGTCTCACAACTAAGCACATGTCCACCAAGAGTGGATTATCCTCCATTGAGCACAGAAGTTAGTGCAATGATGAGAGGATAATGCTCACATAGGTGTGTCACGAAAAAAGATGTTGTAGACATCATGTGCTTAATTAGAGTGCGAACAATTGTGTTGTCTACATGACAACTTAGTTGATTATGCAAACTCCTGTGTTGTAGACACCATGTGCTAAAATGAGATGCTAACTCCTGTGTTGTCAATAAGACAACTCATATGAGTATGCGTACTCCTAGACATCTAATCCAATAAATAATAAAATAATGCATTAACCTAAGTAAACTTAAGTAAAGTGTAATAATAATTAATTATTTACACTAACACCCCCCCTTAAGTGAAACTTAGGGGAATGCACTTAAGCTCACAAAAGCTATAATGAAAATGCATGATGGGTCCCGACTACTAGGCCATGTTAGATACGTATGTACAAATGCAATGCAATCTCTCTAAAAATGGAGAAAGAGGGAAAACCTCATGGGAAAAAACCCTTCCCCAAAAAAAGAGATGAAAAAAAAATGCATGGGTGGATGGAGTAATTAAGACCCCCCCCCCCCGCCCCCCCTCCCATACACATCATGTATATACAATAGAGAAGTATGAGAAGAAAAAAATCCCATAAGAAGAAAAAGTCCTCCCCATAAGAGAGAAGAAGAAGAAAGGAGACAATGTAGTCCCTCCCAAATGTAGAATGCCAATTAGTGATAGCTGCTCCAAGATGATTGTAGAAGTTGATCCATGACCGCAGGATAATGTTCCTTCCTTTAGGAAGAAACAATGTCATAGGTACATATGAGATGATTTCCCAATGTGTATAAAGAATCCTAAAGATGAATGGTATCTCTAAAACCTGCTCAACTATCCCTGTGTCAATAATAGTAGTTGCCCCTTCCAACACTACTAAAAATATCAAGTTCAGATCTAGCAAGGATGGATGTAGAACATATCCCAAAGAACCAACTGTCTACTCGAATGATAAAGAGACCTCCTCCAACTGTTGTATGTAAGGATCCACAATCATATCAATCTTGATAGATTGATCATGTAGAGAATGGACAAGAGGGTTAGATTGTTCCCTCGCAACAACTGAAGAAGGATTTTCTTCATCAAAGAAAAGATGTATATCATCAATGATGTCTTCCAAATCTGCTATGTATGACTCCACAAACAAACTTGAAATATCTGTTATGTAGTCATCCCCTGATTCTAGAATTGGAAGACAAGGTGTACCCAACTGTATTGAATTACATGGACCTATCACTGTAGCAATATATGCATGTGGGATATGCTGATGCAATGACCGTGTTCTGAATCTGTCAATAGGATCCCCCATATCTGAACCTCATGAATCACTATCACCGTTGTCACTATCAGTTTTGACAATGCATGAAGTATGGAGAGGATTAGAGGATAAGCTAGGTGAACTTTCCTAAAAGTGAACATTCCTCTCTATGAATATCTCATGAGTCTTAGGATCCATACATCTATATGTCTTAACACTGTCGTCATGTCCAATGAAAGTAAAAGGCCTTGGCGGTGGTGCCTTGCATTCCCTTGAAGCTATGTGTGCCCATGTTGGACAACCAAAATTTTTGAAGAGTTTCACAACTGGTTTTCTTCCACACCATGCCTCAAAAGGAGTCATTCCATCTAAGACATTATGAGAAGAGCTATTAAGAATTTGATTGGCACTACTTATAGCTTCGACTTCAAGTGATGGATCAAGAGACTTAGCTTAAATCATGCAACTTGCCATTGACTTAAGAGTTCTAATCCTCATTGCTGCAACACTTGTCTTTTGTGGACTAAATGCTATAGGATTCTGAAGATCAATACCCTCAAGTTTACAAAAGTCTCCAAGTCTTGAGTTCACATATCTACTTTCATTGTCCATATGAAGAACCTTGATGGCTTTACTTGATTGCTTCTCAACATGACTCTTGAAGGCTAGAAACTTATCAAACACTTCATTCTTGTGATTAAGAAAGTAGATCCATGTGTAGCGTGAAAAGTTATCAATGAAAGTGAGGACATAACGACCCTTGCTAATGAATATCACTAAAAAAGGGCCTGCTAGAACCGTGTGAACCAACTCAAGGACAACTGATGCTCTCCAAGACTTCCCTTTATCATACTTTTCTTCTAGATGCATATCCATTGAACAAGTTGAACATTCACCCATAGAAAAGTTGATTGTAGGTAGACCTTTGACCATATTTTTTGAGCTAAGTTGATGAAGATAGCAGAAGGAAAGATGGCCATAGGGCTCATGCCATAATTTACTTTGTGATTGTGAATGTGTCAACAAGGCATTTGAAGGAGACTTAGGCACAAAGTGGGAGAAAGAATAAATCCTTGTGTCATGATTGACTTTACCCAATGAACCAATGAATCATCTTTAAGATTGTGCACCATTACTGAATCAAGAAGGAACTCAACTTTATTTCCACCTCCACAATGAGTAATTTGGTAAATTGAAAGGAGATTAGTGCTAAGGTTAGGAACATAGAGAACGTATTTGAACTATCCATTTTCCATCTCAACTTGTCCTTTCCCTTCAACTTCCACTTGTGTATCATTCCCTACAAAGATGTGAGGTACCTTAGACTGCTTCAATGAAGAAAAGTGTCCTTTTGAAGAAACCATATGATATGAGGCACCTGAGTCAATAATCCATTCCCTTGAAGAACTTGAACTTGTCATAAATGCTTTCCCATTTCCCTATGAAGTGGATGGATTTGAATCCTTGGAAGCATTTGGCACATTGATTTTATTCTTCCTAAGTAAGTTTTTCAACTCATCTATTCACTTTGTCTTGCAGTGATGCTCATCATGATTTGGTTTCTTGCAATATGCACAAAATAGTTTATCGTTCTTGTTGTTGTTTCCCTTCTTGTTGGAAGAAGAATTGCCTTGTTGTGAGGAGGAAGATTGTCGTGTCTCTGATTGTGATTTGGGCTTCCACTACTTTTTCTTGCTATTGGTAAAACTTTTTCCACCTTGATTTGATTGGTTCTCGTTACTAGACACCAATGATGTAGATTTGGATGACTTGAGAATTCCCATATCTATCAACTTGGATTGTTCCAACATCAACATTTCTGCAAATGCATCAAATGTAGGCTTAGTGAAGGCACTTCCCATGGTCAACCTGTGAGTGTTGTAACTCAAAACAAAAGATGCAGACTCTGAAGGTAGCCTCTTCAATATGTGATGAATCAATCTACCATCCTTCATGGGATTACCACAATCCTTAAGTAGTGCTCTCAATTCATTGGCTTTGTTGACATAATCTTGAATTGTGTTGAAATTCTTAGGATCCATTAGAAGTAGATCATCCTCAATCTAGAATCCATTTTCCTCATCCACCTTACCATACAAACCTTCAAGTTTCTTCCAAGCACTTTTGGCATCCTTAAAGTTGGAAATGTGGTAGAAGAGATCTCTATGAACATAACTCCTAATAATTCCTAAAGCCTGGTTGTATTTAACTTGGCAATCAACTTGTGCATCAACATCAGTGGGTTTTACAATTGTACCATCAACATACAGATTTAAACCTTTTTCCATTAGTCTACTCCATACAATATCTTTCCATGTAGTATAATTGTGTGAAGTTAAAAGTGGAGTTTTAGGTGAACCCATGATGCAAAAAATTAAAAGAGCATAATAGAGAAAGAGAGACACAAGAACACATGACACACCCCTCTTATTCCCTCAATCAAAGAACCCCCCCAAAAATGATGCTTTTGGCACTTTATATGTAGTGCATTTACAATAGGCCACTTGTCAAAATGGACAAAAGTAAACTTCTGATTTTGCTGTTTACAACCTCCTCTTGTAGTTCAAATCTGGTACTTAGCAATGTAGCTTAGATGTACAACAATTTTGAAGTTTAATTAAAGCAATACAATGCAAAAAAGGACCTATTTCTGAAAGTAATATTTCTGTCCACACAAGCATATAATCTGATTGCATATTTGGAAAGTAGACAAAAAATTAAGCACTTTCAAAAAAATGGAACCTGAATATGTGTCTAGATGAGCCCAAATTAAGCCTTTAAAGTTGCAAAAATCGAGATTTGCGATCTGTAGAAAAATTCAGGAACATAGATCTCAAACATCCTGCGCCAATGTGTAGACCACGAAATTCTACCCAAAACAAAAAAAAATTCTTGGAAACAGGAGTCTGTATGAGGGAGATATCGTTGTTTGAAAATCACCTTTGCAATTATTTATCCTGAATCGCCGCCGTCACACCTCCAAAAATCAATTGACTCTAGATTTCACCTCAGATGTCCAATTTTGATGAAACAAAAGTTGATTTAGGGGTTTTTTGACTTTTTGAATATGATGCCAATATTTGATTTGTACCAGCAAGCTCCAATCTTGTCCTGCAAAAAAAAAATCTTTCCTACTGGCCTAAAAGGACAAATTTTTCATAGAATTTCAGAAATAAAATGCAAAAAATGCAGAGATGCAAAAATAGTTAGATCTTAAAAATTAATTGCACAAATCTAAAAAGATCATACCAAATTCACAAATCGGACCTTTGGGTTCCGGTTTGCAAAATTTTTTTTGCCTTAGATTTGACTATGGCCTAGGGTAGGCAAATTTATAGTCAAAATTTATCAAATTGATTCTTCGAACGCAATGGTGAGGTCCACTTTGGCTCTAGACGCTCCCAATAATTGTAGATACTCTAGATCTGAATCATAGTCCTCCAAGAGGTGAAGCAAGAACGATCTTCAATGGCTATGTGAAGAGAAGCTCCCTCAACTCTGATACCATGTAAGAATTTTCCTTAGGGTAAAATCACCCAAGATCAAGAAGCTCAAGCACTAGCACAATATGGACCAATAAAGTATGATCAAAATAACAATATAAAATTGAATTGATGTTCATATACACTAGGACTGCCTGAATATAAAGGCCTCTAGAATGACCAGGAGTCAGCAAAGTGATAAGTCTCACAACTAAACACATGTCCACCAAGAGTGAATTATCCTCCATTGAGTATAGAAGTTAGTGCGATGATGAGAGGATAATGCTCACACAGGTGTGTCATGTAAAAAGATGTTATAGACACCATGTGCTTAATTAGTGTGTGAACAATTGTGTTGTCTACATGACAACTCAGTTGACTATGCAAACCCTTGTGTTGTAGGCACCATGTGCTAAAATGAGATGCCAACTCCCATGTTGTCAATAAGACAACTCATATGAGTGCACATACTCCTAGGTGTCTAATCTAATAAATAATAAAATAATGCATTAACCTAAGTAAACTTAAGTAAAGTGTAATAATAATTAATTATTTACACTAACATTTCTTTATATATTGCCATAATAACAATTGGTGGCTCATGATTGATGATTATCCTAATTTAACATAAACATTCTTTATTTAATTTTGATAGTCTCTAATACTTTAACACACTTTCCATAGTAGTTTATACTTACCTATTTATTAAAATCGAGTTACTAATTCTTCATTCGTTGATGGCAGTGATTAATCAGGAAAATGTTGTATACTTGTCATGTATCCTCATTGAGGTTTGGGTATAGTAGCCTTTGTAGAATTATTTTAGGGTTAGGGTTTAAATTTTGTTAACCAACCTTGTAAACTGCCTCAAAAAGGCTTGATAAATAAATGACCCTATGATGATTTTCTCTCCATTAGATAATAAAATAAGTGTACAATTATTTTTCTCGTGGATGTAGTCCATATTGAATGAATCAAATTAAATCTATGTGTTATTATATTTTTGTCTTCTCTTATTTTTTCATTATCTTAATGCTATTTATTGGTCATATTTGCTTGAAAATTAGATGATTGTGATGGATGGTGAAAGTGATTTGACTTATTAGAGTTGATTTATAATATGTTTGTCCCATTTAAAAGAGAAGTGGATGACAACTTGAAGATACATCTTAATTATTGTTATGGTCTCATTCTTATGTCTAAGTAATTCTATGGAAATAAAAAATACAAAAGAAGGTAATCTTTAAAGTTTGAGAGAGTGCTTTATTGTCAAGGGGAGGCACACATAAGTATTGTTGGAATTTAGAACCTGAATGAGTTGCAACTTTACATTTACGATGTTAATCTAATTGTAATTTCTAAATTATTCAATTCTATATTGTAAGTTGTTATTTTCCAGCCTTTGTTAATGGACTATATACTATTTATGTTTAGTTTGAGTTGTCATATCTTGCTTGCTCCTTTTATATAGTACGTGGCTAAGTGATATTTGCTAGAACTTCAAAAAAAAAAAATCTATCTTAAGAAAATAAATGGTGCTAGTTATTTGATATTATGAAATAAATGACGGTATTAGTTTTGCATGTTATATATATATATTTGAAATGCAAATACACTAATATTTACAATACTTGAAATAAAATAAAATTTAAAGATTATGTCAAACCTTTATAAAAAATTTGCTATGTTTAGAATTTAAATATGTTACTATTGTTTAAAATGTTCAATGTATTGAATTTAAATATGATAGTATTGTTTGATTTCAACTATCCTATGTGTCAATTTGCTCATGTTTAATGCACAATAATGCATGACAAAACAACACATTGATTAAGATAAAGATAAAATATTTAGTCTTTTCATAATAAAAATATTTAAATATATGATAAATATATTTTTTAGGATATGAATATGTTAATATTAATTATATTTAAAAAAATAATATTAATATTTTTTTATATACATATTATATATTTTAAAAAATATTCTATTTAAAGAACTTTATGTGTCTGTCTATATATATATATATAATCTTTCCATGTTTAATGTAAAAGAATACATGATTAAACAATTATTTTTATTTTCGCAAGGAGATTTGAACCCAAGACCTCTTCGATAAGAGACTCACAATTTACCATTGTGTTATAAGCTCTTGCCTAATTAAAAAATACATTTATTAACAATTGTAGAACAACTACAACATGCAATATTTCTAAACTTATATTATATAATATTTTTAAGAATATAAATATTTATTATATTTATTTTTAAAAAAAAATCTAAATGCTACATGTACACATTCTATATAAAATAACTCTTCTATTTATAGAACTTAACAAACATCAATAAACATATAAGAATTTATAGTAACATGTAAAAATAAGCAATTTCAGTTTTATTAATTTATAATAACATTTAAAAATAAATAATTTCAGTTTTATCAAGTTAGAAAAATCTTGACCCAAATCTTTGAGGAGTTTGCTTAAGTTACATGTGACAAAACGTGTTTCTTTTCGTGGAAGACAATAAATCCTTCAACCCACGGTTTAAACCTTATTTTACTCCTCCTCTTCTTCATTCTGAATTCTTCTGTAGCGATGGATCCGCTTACATTTGCTCTGCAGGACTTGGATTCAGCGTCTCCAATGGCCCTCGACGAACACAGTTCGAATCCACGGCTCAATTCTGGCGACATTTTACCCGACTGCAGATTCATGTCCCCGTATTCGATCCCGCGACCTGCCGACTCCGTTACGGGAAACCCTAGCGAGAAGGAAACCCTAATTGCGGATGCGGACATGGAATTTGACGAAAATCCGTGGAATTTCTGCGTGTGGGATCTGAACACGGCGAATCCAGAGCTGGAGATCGGAACCCTAGCGGAGATGTTGACGTCGATTCTCGCACAGACGGAGGATTGTATGTCCTACGACGCCTTCGACCTGTTCGGCGGCCGATCTCGGTCAGTTGACGCTTTTGATTTCAGAGACATGAAGTCGGCGTTGGAAGAGCGCAACGTTGACCGCCTCTCCGAAATTTTGGGACGCTTCGGTATTTCTGGACGGGATTCGAAAGCCTGACGCAATTTCTGTCACTCACTGTCTTCTACCTATATTCTTTCCCCAAATTCAGGGTATGTTCAAAATTCCCATTTTTAGTTTAGACCTTTCTTTGCCTTCACTCTAAGTTAATGCTTGGTTCAAAATTCCCAGTTTTAGTTTAGACCTTTCCTTTCCTTCAAGTTAGTGTTTGGTTCATTGACAAACTTTTTCCCTATTGGTATGGATCATTATGATTCGTCCCCACTTGCATAAAACAAATTGTGATTTTGTTGTTATTATCTTCTACCCACCTGAAATACATAATTGCTAAGTATAATAATAGTAGTTGGTGGTTATGATTCAAAAGGAAATGGAATTGGAGTTATGAGAGTGGTTGGAATAAGCTAAGGATATGTGGTGGGGAATATTGAAGTGGGATTAAAAGTGGTAAATAAGGGGGTGTAGTTGGTTTAGGTTGTTTAATATGGATTTTAAGGTTGATTTTTGTTGCTTTAAGTTATTGGAGGGTGGTGGTTGTTTGACTATTTTTGTTATCATTAAGGGAATTAGTCTCATTGTTGAATACATTTAGGTTGAATTGAGTCATGAGGATAATCATGAGTTATAAAAAATAGAAAAGGAAGTAAATAGAATGTAGGATATATAATTAAAAATATATATTAACATTTGAAGATCTTATCATTTTTTAAAGTTATAAGAATAGTTTAGTATATTTCTATAAAATGTATTTGTTAATTAGTTAAGGTTTCTATCTTACATGAATATATCAATCAAATCTTGTAAGATAAAGTTTTTGTTGATTATATGTGGATTAATATTACAATTGTCTTGGTCATCTAAATTATTTTTAATACAACTATGATTAATTATATTGTTGTTACTGGACTATGCAATGTCAACAATATTATTTAAACAAGCACTTTTTGAAAACATCAAATATAATATGTCAAGAGTAAACCAATCTTAGATAAGGAAAACTAGAGGTATATCAAATATGACAAGAAGTGAGAAACATAAACCTTAATGTCAAAGCAAGGGTATGTTAGGTGGCTGATAAAAAAGAAGTATAAATAAGCATCAAGTCCTAACATAAAAATTGAGCATAGTGATAATGGAATTTTAGGTTTGAAAACCCTAATCTACTTGAAATAAATAAACTTAGGTTTTTTAGGATTGAGTAGGTTCAACGAGTTATGAATGAAAATAGTTTGTTTATACGTTTAATATAGGTGTATCCATGTAGATGCACACAAATAAGCATAACTTAACCTAAATTAAATGATGATAATTATGACCACTAATTTTCTAGTTTGAAATTATTAGTTTAGGAAACAAAAGTATAGGGAGGGGATGAAGAGGGAGGCGAGGTGTAAAACAAGGTGAGTGATTGTACTTCATTTCTATTACCAGAGAGTGTGTTTCAAATGAAGATGGCTTTGGATTTGGGTTATATATACTCAAAATTTAAATACTCTCTTAGTGAGGTAAAATGTCACATAAAATGTATTGAATTTGTATTATGTTAGAGGGCAATTTTGGACACATTCATGGTTGTAGACTAGTCATGTAAGTCTACATTCATTCCTACACACAATGAAAATTCTCTTATTTTTTGCACATTGAATAAGCATCTACGTTACTTTCAACAAAGGTATAAAGATAAGTTATTTTAAGAATACCCTAAAAGGCTATTATGTTGAACCCTATAGAGTAAAGAGATCAAAGAGAACATGTACGAGCCTCAGATTATTATTTAATTAATCTTTCTAGTGCATCAAATTCAATGTATCACTATTTTTTGTTGCTTCAATTCTCATGGAGAATAAGTATTTTGTATTTTCACTTGATATTAGAAAAAAAATGCATTAAAGATTGAATAGAAAATGTCTTTGGATTCAGATTCATGTCTCCATTTTTGCATGAATGAAAAAATTGAGATATAATTGAATCAAAAAATATTTGCTATCCATTCATAGATTATGGAAATCTTATTAATTTAATTGGATTAAAGATTTTCTATATCTAGCACACAACATCAAATTGTAAGTTGTCTTATGACGAGAAAATTAAAAAAGAAAAAGATATTGTATATATAGCATACAACATTAATAGATCACATGGTAATATTGGGAGTATTGAATTTGAGCCTCAAAATTTCCTTAATAGTTTATGTATTGTCCCCACTCGGTAGGGAGAATTGTATTAGTAAAACCTGCAAGCAAACTTATCAGAGTCACAATAATAAAAATTATATTTACATTACTCTACCCTCTAAGCAACCCCAATCTTAAGGATGTCTCCAGATCGGGCTTCCTAGCTCATATCTACCTCGCGGACTTCCCAGGAGCGCACCCCTTAAGATTCTTCTTGGACGAGACATCCTCTATCCAAGGCCACTCACATATGCATATGTTGACATTGTTAGAATATTCTGACACATCGATAGCAGACATGTTGGCCAGATGGAGATTATATCAATGTCACATACTAATATTATAGAGATGATGCCAATATCAAGCATGTCAATTAGATGGAGATCATTAATCTCACATACCAACATTATAGAGATTACAAAAAATATAGTTGTATCAGTCAGATGAAGATTATATCAATCTCTCATACCAATACACTAGCATTTTAGATCAATTTATTTTTCCATAAGAAATACATCAACATCAAGATACTATTTATTTTATAATCTTTTATATGTACATTTCTATACATGAATATATAATCACATAATTTCATAATATCCATTTTACATATAAATAAATTAAAACATATAATGTTTCTTTAAAATGAAATAACATTAGAATAAACTAATACATATAACATACATACCTCTTAATGTAATTTTACCTTATCTTTTTGGAAAGGAAGCCTCTTAAATATTTTATCCATTAATAACTTGGAAATCATTCCTTTCTTTTTCCTTAAACATCTTTCTTTTGTTGACATTGCTAAGTCTTGTTTTTTCCCTATGTATATGCTCTTATTTAATAAATGTGACTCAAATTGTATTTCAGATTTGATCATATATGGTTGCTTGGACTTTCAAATGGCTTTTTGGTAAGATGTATGTTCTCCTTACTTATGCATGCCTCCTTTGAAGCATACTCCTAAACTTGATTAAATTTGATTGGCATCGGTGTTAAAATTATGTCCGCCGAATAATGAATGCTTTATAAGCCTACTTTAAATTGTACATGCTATGTTACATATAGGCGCTGTTGTTTCTATTTATAGTGTGTAGGCACAAGTGATGGGTCGCATCCCTCACGTGACCGGTTATTTCTTTTACATGGAAATGTTTATTTAGTGTATTTAGGAACTATTAGTGGAAGTCTATTATGATAAATAATGATTTATTAATATCTATTTTTATTAATTCATTTGTTTAGAAGTGATTATCAATTTCTATATTATTCTTTATATAAATTTTATTATTTGATAAATATTTTTAATTATGTTTAATAATTTAATAACTTAATGTTTATATATTGATTGATTGATTTATTATTAATAATATTTTAGTAGTAAGATATATATTTCTTTCTAATCAACCATTTAAATAATTTAGTAAATTCACTTTATAATTAGGCATGCAAATTTTTATTAGAAGGGATATTATAGTTTAATGAATTCATTTCATTTCCACTTTTATTATTTCGTACATGAAATCATAATTTTACTTATTACATTATTATGTTAGTTTAGACTTCTTTCTCATGTGTTCCTTGGTAGGGCTTTTCAAGCTACCTTTAATCAATACCAAAATACTAAATATTTCTTATTCATTCCTTATTATGTATGAGGTAAAATATAACGTTTCTAATACTAGCTTCAATAGACCTAACATTGAAATTTATATTCTAATTTGTACAATCTTACAAGATATTTCTACAAACAAATAGAAAAACTAAAGAACTCGCTATATGATTTCTACTTTTCATAATTAATTTACAAATGTTCAACTTACAAGCTTTTGGTAATTTAATATATTCCCAACTTGATACAAATAAAAATTCTTATTTCTCATACTCATCCATCTCTCATAAATATTGAGGAAGAAATGTCCTAGATGGAGAGTTCATCCACCAAATATTTAGTAGCTATAAATTAAAACAAACAATTAATACATTAAGATTTAAAATTTAATATGTTGTCAGACCTCATCACCTCTTATTCAATATAAATGCAAGGTTTCAAATCCATCAATCACATAATTTTAAATTTAGGATGGGAGATTTTTTATTAAAGTAATATATTGTGAAAGAAAGCCATTTACAATCTCATTGCATATAATCAAACACATCAAGAAGATCAAACCACAACTTCATATAGCTTGCATCTTTTTACTTATTGCCTATAGAGATGATCAAACTACATTAAATATCAAATTTTAAATAGTGTCAAGGTGTTATGGTTTTTTTAGTTTTCTTTATTTCTTCATTATGTTTTAACATGAGAGGAAATGAAAATGCCACTTTGGTAAACCTTTACTTGTGTAAATATTTCATCAGAATATTTAGAGGACCTCATGTGATACACTATAAATATTTGATGTTTTATTTGTAATTTAGTTGATAGCTTTACAAGAGAGTTATGGATGGTGGAGTTTCCTTCATTAATATTAGCAACAAACACTATTTGAGAAATATCAATTCAGATTGTTCACTCAAGTTATCTTGTATCACATGTAAGTAAAAGTTCTAGTCATAAGTAGGAGGATTTTTCATAGTAAGTTAAATTATAATATTTCTATTAGGATTCAACTATTTATTTTCTAAGAAAAACTAATTGACCCAATTTTCATAAGTAGTTGGTTCACAAAAAAGTGGATCATTTAAATTCTAGAAAGTGGAAAAGCTTTGAAATTATTTTGTCTATGCATTCCTTTAGTATTTCAGAGACCAACTTGGGAGGCGATTAAAGTCCATACCATTCTCATTATGAAAGAGGTCATTCTCCATAGAAGAATTCCAAAATGTATGTAGATGATATTGAACTTCACATAGTCAATCTTGCCTACAATGAAACTAATTAGACATGATCTAGGACAATTAGAAATCATTAAATGAATTTTTAATCCAAATATAAGCTTTCTTCACCTTCTAGACGGATAAAAGTTGAGGGATTAGTGTTTGCTTGTATGATTGATGAAAATGAGGAGAACAATAATAAGAAATTATACTCTTTTAACACATGATATGAAAAACCCCTAGTGACGAGGAAATGTAATAAGGGTTTATATAATGCGACCATGCTATACAACTCTACATTATGCAACGATGAAAAGTTTTCCAATTTAAAATGGTTAAATAATAAATTAATGTCAAGCATTGAATCATCATTCTAATCAAAATACATGCAATTCTTGTAGAATACAATATTGAGTGAAAAGTTTAGCAACACATATGAGCCTATAATTTTAAAGAAAATGCGAGAGTTGTGTCTATAGTGTCAAAAGTATGGAGTTGTGTCAAAAGTATGGAGTTGTTTTACTTAATAAAAAACACATATGAGCCTGTAATTTTAAAGCAAATGCGAGAGTTGTGTCTATAGTGTCAAAAGTATGGAGCCAAATGTTTGGAGAAATCCCTAATGCCTACAACTAATTTCCAAGTTTGCTAAAAAGTTTGTGTGGCTAGTGAATGTTTCTATATTTGCATACACATTAACATACATGTCACAAAGGGTCATTGGAACACCATCTAAAAAGTATCCATTTTACATTTTAAAGGATGTCCATAACTTGTTCCAATGCTCCTATTTTAGGATCATTCTATCGGGAATGTTTTTTGTGGTTGTAGAATTAGGTATTACACTAGCCAATTTACATTTGATTGAAAAAATTCAAGGCTTTCTCAACCAAATGATTGCATCTCTCTAAGATTTTTTTTAAATAGTTCATGTGCATTATGCATTCTTATACATGTTGCATAAATATCTACCGTGTCAATTGTAACTATTGTTAGAAATTGGGAATACCAGGGGTTGGGGAAGGGGTGAATCAGTGTTCCAAAATTTTTACCCAACTATGGATATCATTAAAAAACTCTAAACTTGCATATATGATCAAACTGAAAAGTAAACATAACCATAACATAATGCAACTCATAACACCATTATTTGTTATCTAGGGATATCCTGGCCAAGGGAAAACCTTGGTGAGGATGGTACTTAGAAAATGATCCACTAATCAAAAGTATCTTGTGAAAGATATTGAGCCTGTTAGGAGTCTATTACATCCATATGGTATATCTGTCCTTACTAGAGGACTAGGCCTTGTTAGAAGCTTTAACCCTGTTAGAAGTTGGTATTACAATACAAAAGTAGAAAGCTAAGTCCACTGCCCAAACATGCATATACAACAGTACAATATGTATACAAAAGATACATGTATAAAAACCTTTTACACAGTGTTGATATCTTCAATATCTAATTTATCCTTTAGGTGCCTTCTTCAAAAGTTGATCATACATCCGTATTGTACTGTACTATTATTAAATTCACATCAATATTGATTATACAAGTGCACATTTAAACACTAAATCATTACAATACAATGCCACACTTATTAAAAACAAAAAGTTCTTCCTTTATACCAAACTCTTTCATCTTGTCGGCCTTGTTGCTTGATACCTTGCTAAATTTTTGAATTTTTTCCCCAACATCTAGGATGTCGTCCCAACCTTGTTAAGTCATTGTTTTGGTAAACCAAAAAAATCCATTAACCAAAATGCCTTTACTACGTCATCTTCTTGGTTCTGCTTGTTATAACATGTACTTGGAAAAATGTCCATAACTCTATCCGTGCATCTCCAACTATTTAGCACTCTTGAAGATATGTTCTATATTTCCCATTATACCTCCCCTTAATTGTGCATGTGCTGAAGTGCTTCCAATGAGGCACAACAAAACAATTTGTACAAATGTTCATTATTTTCCTTCACAATACTAGACAATTTTCTAAGTTGCTGCTCACAAAAATTTGTAATATGTTTTTCCCTCTTCATACAAGGTATATGTTTCCATAAATGACAACTCCAATCATATCCTTAGCCATATTTCCAACAATCTCCCCCTTTGGCATTGATGACAACATATGGAAAAATTGGCTAAGTCCAAAATTACAAAACTTTACAAGATTATGAAGTAAATCACATGACCATCAAAATTCAAAAATTTGGATCATTTATATATTTAGTACCATCTTCTTCTACATACATATACCCCCGCTTAGACTATACTTATATTCTACCTTATATCTCCTTTTACAATATGCATTTATATACAATTTTCTTAGCTACTTCTCCCCCTTTAACATCAATGACAAAGGCGAGTCAAAAACTATATACAAGTCAAAATTTTGATCTACTTTTAATTCTTCTTGCTAATGATTTGGGTAGGAGTGAAATACAATTATCAAACTAGTTTTTGAGTTGAAAAACCCATTATTCCATACATCCTTAATTGAGTCAGATATACTTATCAATGCGCATAGTCTATATGATGCATATTCTGTTGCCTAAATACCTGAGTATGCAAATTTTGTATATGATTCTTTTTCCTTCAAGCATTCTTCAATTTGCTACTGCACTGGATCAATTTTTAGTGATAAATGCTCCCTAAGTAATGAGAACCTCTTTAAGCTATTTTCTCTATTTTTCTCAAGAAATCTTATCTCATCATGAGCCTTGTTGATTCTCTGCTCCAAGTCTATGACCAATCTGCCAGGCTCTAGAATTCATTTACCATGCTGACTAATTCATTCTCTTTACTCTTAATCTTAGTAAAGATGTTTTGGATGAAGTTGTGTGATAATGCACACTTCCCATATAGTTTGTTTCCTTCACTCACAAATTTCCTTTACTCTTTAATGCAAATATCCAAGTTTGATAAGTCATTCTTGATGCTATTGTAAATAGTGCTAAATAGCTTAGCATCATGTACAACATGTCTGTTAAACTTCCATGACCCACCCATCAACATATAAAAAATGTCTATAGGTATGATATCACAAAGCACCTCATTTTGGTAGGTTCAAATCTTGAAGTTCACTAGGCACTACACATTGACCATGACATTGTGGTCATCCTAAACCCAGGTAATGTGGTATGGGTGCGAGTGTTTCTACCTCTTAAGATTTAACTTTGTGACCATATTTTCTGACACCAGATTGTCAGTGCTTCCTCCATCAATGATCACATCACAACACTTATCTTCACATTTGTACCTTGTGTAAAGCAAATTCCTCCTTTGATTAGGTTCCTTCTCACCACTCAGAAATAATATTCTATTAATCAGGACTTCTCTTTCAACATCTTAAGAATGTGATGATTGAATTATTGGCCCACAATGTAGTGTGCTCATGTAATTGGTTGTAAAAGATATGAATTAACAAAATCGAATATGATTTGAGTGTTGTTGGACAGTTGGCAATAACTACTAGATTATGTTGTGAGAGAAATTCCCAACATGGATATCTCTAATATATTTATTTAATACCGAATGGATGATCCCATGTTCATTTTGGGATATTTCTATCATGTAAAGATCATGTTGAATTGTGCGTGGATTTAGAGGCCCATAATTAGCACTCACAACAACAACTTATAAAAATAACCCCTACTAACTATGAAAGCTAACAAGGTGCTCGGATTTGGATGGGCTAGAACTAGGGCATCAAAGTATACGCGTATCTCCATGAGATATGCACAAAATCTTCAGCTCTGAAAATAGCTCCCGCAATCCTAAAATCCCTAGATCTTATAATCCCCAGCTCCCATGAGACATGATTATTTAGCTTCCACAAACCTTAGCTCCAATACCTCTAATAACATGCGAAGACAAAATAACAAATTAACAAATTCAAAATTTTGGCTATCTTGTTAATACAACCCGAGTTGGTCAAAATTTTGACCAACTTGGGCATAAAAACAAAACAAAAGTATTGAACAAGTCTCTTCATATGTTGGTAAAAAATTTAGGTCAAAATTTGACCTATAATGTATTAGTGCCAAGTGGTTATTCCCTCGCTCGTACCTAACAATTTTTTTGCCCAGGGTGGAGGGTGAGAAAAAGAACATACTGTCACTATTGTTAATGATGTGTAGGCTCCTTTTAAGCCACCCTCTAACCCCATTGATGCATGGGGGTTTCATGATCGATACGATCCCCCTCCCTCGGTGGCACTGTTTTAGCCACTTGAGGGTTTCTTATATGTTGTTTTTTATGAATAGCTTTTAGTGTTTTCGACTTTGTCGATTGAACTCTTGTGGGATAATCTTGTATCCCTTGGCCCCTTTTTTGTGAATATGTACCTTTTATGGGACTATTCATAAAAAATAATTCAAATGAGACTACAAAGATAGAAAAGTCTTTTTAATACCCACTAGACAAGATTCAAGTCAAATTTGGGGCCAAACATCATGGGGGGAACACCATCTTGTTAAAAGTAGGGTTGTCATTGCACCAAAAATCAACCTATCAATGCTTGATACATCCACTAAACTTATAGAACATAGGAAGTGGTTAATCCATGTTATGAACCTTGAAGGGGAAATTTGGAAGTTAGTCCAACAATCCCCCCTTAGCATTAATTTAGCAGATTGAAACTTGTACCTAAGCTCTGATACCTCTTCTTAGAATCTAGGGTTGTCATTGCACCAAAAGATCGACTTGTCAATGCTTGATACAACCAATAGACTTATAGAACACATGAGGCTATTAATCCATGCCATGAATCATAAAGGGGAACATTGGTGGTTAGTCCAACAATCCCCCCCTTCAACATTATCTAAGGAGATTCAAACTCGTGTCCAAGCTTTGATACCATTTTTAAGAAGCTAGGCTTATTGTTGCACCAAAAGATTGACATGTCAATGGCAAAACAACTGCTAGGCTTATAAAATGTAGGACGCAATTAATCCATACATTGGAGGTTAGTCCAACACATGTTTCATTTTGAAGTGGCCCAAATTTAAATTGGAACTTAATAAGTAGGAAACAAAATCCAAAAATCAAGAAGTAGGTCATTGTATAGAATATATCTAACATGAAATCTTGAGAGCATTAAAATGGGGTCTAATTGAGCATTTAGTTATAGGTTCTTATCATTTAGGATGGTACACTTAGATTAATATTCAATATAGATACATCAAAATATATACCCATGTGTAAAAATAGTATATCTTCATCTATA
This sequence comes from Cupressus sempervirens, assembly GCA_028749045.1. Taxonomy (NCBI): domain Eukaryota; kingdom Viridiplantae; phylum Streptophyta; class Pinopsida; order Cupressales; family Cupressaceae; genus Cupressus; species Cupressus sempervirens. The sequence goes on along the minus strand of CM053786.1, from coordinate 726,703,969 downwards.
TTTAGCCAATATTTACATTAGATACACATACCCCCTCCCCCTTAAAAAAAAGAGCATTTCAAGGAGATAATTATATGAACAAATCATCTCACCTACTACCAAACATGAATGTCCATGACATATACTAAAAAACTTCACTAAATTGTTGCCAATAACCTCAAAAAACTAGAGTCCAGAACTAATACAGTGAAACCAAAAAATATCTACAAAATCATAGGGAATGACCAAAGAAGTCAAAAATTAGTCACACCATCCATTGGATATTGAGTACACAACAAGGGTAAACAAAGTCATTCACTCAATACTAATAATAAATTCACCATTTGTTCATATCCATCTCTTAATCAACCAAGGTGAGATCCCCAACTACTCTCATTCACAAAAGAAAACTTTCAGTATAGACAACCCAAACACCACTCCTACCATCCTTTCTTCCATGTCTGACTTGGCACTCCAAATAATGAAGGGGTAAATATCGCCATCATCATCCAGACAAACTGTCCAATATCCTTCTTGTACCCTAAGAGCTCTACTTATAATGATTGAAGTTGTCATTACTATGAGCTCACAGAACTGCTCCTCATCACCACACTTTTTTGTCACCGAAAGTGCATCTTCTATAGTCCCCAATTCAAGAGCCCAAGAGAAATAATATAGAAACTATAACTGCATTAATGTGGAACTTATGCTCAATGTTAACAAATTCTTCACCCAATAAAAATGTCTACACTTTAAAGAAACACAAGCTTCTAAAACTTGAAAATAACTGCTGGGCATTTATAATAATAAAAATACAAAGTAGACCAGTTGTCATTTTTCTTTACCATTGCAAACTCACTTCTTCTATGAGTAAACCGCTCCATATGTGCAAAGAAAAAATACAAAGAAAAAAAAGCTTAAATTGCTAAATGTAAATAGGACATAAGAATTTATAACAATGCCTTATTCTGCAATCATCAACTATACCTCAACTACATCGAATTCAAGACAGTAATGAAAATAGAGTGGTGCTCTTTGAGAACTCTAAAACAATAAATGAAGACGTGCAATATCCTCCTATTTGTCCTCACCACTATCTGTATTTAATTCAACTTCCCATTCATACAACAAATCCACCAATACATTGCTTGATCTTAGGATATGAGTTATTTTGAATTCACCAAATGAATTCAAAGCGTTGACAATAGGTTTGATGTATGTATTCATAGACTAAGCCAAAATCTCACCCTTTTTTAGAGCATTCCCAATATTTTGTGAATCTCCATTGCAATGTACCTTTTCTATCAAGAAAGTTTTGGCCATTTTCACGACATACCATATTGATTGAGGCTTCGACATATTATTTGATCCATCTTACAATCATTTTGCACCCAACACCACTTTATTCCCTTTGTAATCTCTAGCAACAACCCTACCCTGAACGATCTTGAATTACCGCTCAAAGCCCCATCAAAATCAACTTCCAACCATCCAAAGTATGGTTTGCATCATTCACTAACTTTTTAATAATATAAAGATGAATTAACACATCCCAAACCATTAACAAACATATTCACTCACTTGTTATTTTCCATCTACATTTTATGATTTTGTTGCAAAATAGTAGACATTAATTTTAATGAATATTATATTTACATACGATACACATCCTAAATTACGATTGACCTATTGCTTCAAACAATTAGAAAATGCACATAATCTCCTATGGCTTCTTTTGTATAATCTCATGGGTGATTGTTTTGAGTCTAGTTGTGCTTGAGGTTGCCCTAAGTTTGTCTCTAGCAATGTTTTATTCTCTTACATAGTTCCCCCAACTTGTGTACCATTGTCTCCTAATGATATATTTCATCTTTGTCGTAGGCAAATCCAAGTTCCCATCATTACGTGTATGAGAGAATGTTTTGGGCCTCATATTTATCCCAATTACTAAAGCCAAACTTGTAATGTCTCGAACACTTAAATGTCTTAAATGCATTAAAAACCCCAGACAAAATTAGTGTCTCCAAGCCATATCAAATACAGCTGGCATGTCTCACACGTTTTCATATATTTGGAATGGTCCAGAGGATATATACCAAACTTGGCTAGGCCACCATTTTTCATGCTTCTGGATAGGTCTACGTGGCATGATACCCAAGCCACAATATAAACGTGGAGTACAAGCATGAATTTTTATATTTCGATTATCTTGTAATTGTTTAGCGAGGAAATCCAAGGATAGTTTGGGTAGAGAGAATTTGGATTGAATTTTAAGTGGAATCTCAATGTTTATCCATTCTTGTGTATTCTATTCACTGCAATACCATCATCCAATCGCCACATTTATGAGTTTGTACATTTCAAGTGTTTTTATATTGAAAAGATCGCTGATATTTTTTCAAAATCTATTAGGTATAGTTTGAGAGTGTACACTTTGTCCTTCTACTGAAATAAACGTACTAAATGTTCCTCTAAAATAATATTTATTTATTTAGGCAATACTTTGTAGAAACAATGGGTTTTATAATCTAATAAAACAAATGTCTAGTTTTACTTTAGGTAATGTGTCCTAATTGTTGTGTCCATATTACTCTTGGATAAGCCTATGTTTTTTTAATGGAGGGCTATTATATACATGACACTATATTGATGTTAGATTTCATCAACCATATAGATTTGTATGAATATTAAGCTTAATCTCTTTGTTGTTGGATAAGTTGTTGATAAAGGTTATAACTTACAATATAAAGATATAATACACTCAATTGTTGATAATTGTAGAGTTGAGATAACATCAGGAAACAAGACTCGAGGTAATGGTTTTTACTTGAGTAATGCATAGAATAGATTCTTGATTTATAATATTGATGATAGTTAACTATGTCACAAAATATTTTTTCATGTAAACTTCAGTAACATTGTGAGGATAAGTATTGTAAAAATTATGAGAGACTTGCCTAGATTGTTGAAAACGACTAATCTAATCTGTAAGAAATGTCAATTGTGAAAGCTAACAAGATCTAGTTTTAAGAGAAAGATACATTTTCAAATGGATTGTTAGATTTGGTGCATACAAATCTACACGTCCTACAAAACTATGGAGTTATTATGGAGATAAGTATTTAATTCTTTTCATTGATGATTATTTTATAATAATGTGGTTTATATTTTTGAAAAAGAAACAAGAAGTTTTTGACTAATTCAAAACCTTTAGAGCTATGGTTGAGATAGGGACATGATTGAAATTGAAATTTCTAAGATTGGATAAAGGTGGAGAATCTACTTCAGGTGAGTTTATAAGTTAGAGTAAAGAGCATGAAATAATTAAAGAGACAACTATCAACCCTTGAAGCCCTCGGTAGAATGAAATTGCTGAGAAAAGTAACATAACTATTCTTAACATAGAAAAGATAATGATGTTGGAAGGAAGAGTACCTTGAATGTACTAGAGAGAGGCATTTGAGGCTATAGTCTACACATTGAACAAAGTTCAGATTAAGCATGAAACTAGTAAGACTCCTTATGAGCTATAGTATGGCCATTTCCCAACTGTAAAGTGTTTTAGAATATTTAGAAGTAAATGCTATATAAAGAGATATGATGATTTACGAAGTTTTGATCCTATAAGTGATGAAGGAATTTTTCTTGGATATTTGACTAGGAGTAAGGCCTACAAATGTTATAAAAATTGGTTGAAGAATTTTTTTGAAAGTGATAATATTAAAATTGGATGAAATATATCAAGTACATGAAATATTGTATAGTTATAACTTAGATGATGAAGAAGAGAATTAAATTGTGGCTATGCAAAATTATATCCAGAATCGGAATCAAAATGGATTGGTTGAATAGATTGAGGAAAGTGGTGACAAAGAGGTTAATACACAACTTGAATATACCACAATTTAGAAGACCCCAAGATATGTAAAGTTAAATCATGTAGAAAATTATATTATTGGTGATAGTGGGTTACACAGATAAACTTGCTAAATCTCATTCATGGGTAACACATCCACATACATGCTAAATCTCGTATATGGGTAACACGTACAAACTTGCTAAGTCCTATAATTACAGGACCATGACATGGTGATATAAAAAGATGTTGATCTATGGATGGAACTTTGATGGGTTGACTAGTGAGTCACCACCCCATTAGACTATTCAACACCATCTTTTTAAATCATCTTTTTCGATGATTTACCATAAGGTAGGCATCTTATTGGACGAGGTAATCATTCCTCTCTCCCTTCTCTCTCTTTTCCTTTCATGATAATAGAGATGGATCCAAAAGATATGTTGATTAATGATGTTGCTCTTACATTTCTTATGTCATAACTTATTCTCTTGTAATAGCTTTCCAAATATGATAGTAGTGAGTGAAACATTTCTTTAGTTGAGGGGTATATGTAGGATCATGGTCAACCAAACTATGCTCTTAAGTGGCAATGAGAAATCAACAAATCAGGGTTAGGTCAACTTAACGTGCAATTTTTAACTTGTTATGAAATTTCAATAAAAAAGTTGTTATAAAAGAATCTATAGGAAATTGAATTCAATTTTTGAACTACTAGGCCTTATTTGAAGAAAGAAAAATTTGATTGGTCGAAATGTTGAATTTTAATGCAATAGTACAAAAATTTCAGAAAAAAAATAAGTAGGTGTATGCCTGACCACCTTAATCAAAATCAAATGATAATATTTTTTTATAAGATTCTAGATATAAGAATTAGACTCATGCTTGGATGTGACACATATTTTTGGGTATTTTTATTCCAAATAAATAATTAATCATAAATTTTCTCCTATATTATTTTCAAAATAAAAAAATCCCGTGTCTGACCACCTTAACTAAGTCAAAACTTTACAAAATTTAATTTTTCTTTTAATTTCCTTATAGTAGAAGAAGTATATAATGTGACACATCTTTTGGATTTCAAGAATGTTATACCATTTGAAAGTTATATGTGTTTTTCAATCAGTTGGTCAATCAACACTTTATGCGTAACTCCATTAGAAAATAAATAATAATTATTTATTGAACTTGTAATTTTAAAAATATTACATTTATGGAAAGATAAGAACATTCTTAAGAAACCCTTTTATTTCATCAAATTTGGGTGAAATAAAGTCATCGGACACATGTTTGAAGTAAAAAACACACAAGAACAAGCCAAAAAGATGTTTTCAAGACATTTCTAAAGTTGACCATGTAGGGTTGGTATCCAAAGAAATACTAGGCCTTATAAAGGTATTAAATATTTTGGTTTGGTATCAAGATGGGTGGAAAAAAAGTCAAAATAGATTTTGAAATGCTTTGAGGCATTTCAGAGCTGCATAATTTTTAGATCGCCACTTTTTGGCACACCATGATCCTCCACATACCCTGAGGTCTCTTTCATTGGTTGATTTGAGTTTGTACTAACCCCTTATTATGTCTTTATTTTTTCTTTTTTTCTTTTTGTGGATGTATGTTTAGTTAGGACCCTTGGTCTTGGGGCTTATTCTCTTTGACTAAGTGATGTTCTATCTCATTGTAATTCGTCAGATTCTTCTTTTGTTCCTCTCTCTACTTTATACTGAGTGTGGGTTGATTCACACTCTTGCTAAAGTAGGGGCTAAATATGTTGTCTTAAATTGGAAACACCTCAATTTAATGATGATTTAGAACCCATTTAGTTCAAGGTCATCATTTGTTTGAATTCCTCTCCTTTCTTCCACTTTCTTTTCCTTTCTCCTAGGTGGAATTGGTGTAAGACCTGATTGGTCCTCTTTAAAGCTCCTCTTTTCATGGTGTAAAGCTTGAGGTAAGATCCAACCACCTAGGTCCCCTCTTCCTTTCATCCAATTGCTTGAAATCTCTTATCTGCACCATTACAACTATATCTCAAATCCTGTACCTAATTTTTGGGATCCGAGACTTATTTTGGGACCCCAAGGGAATCCTGGGCATTTTGGAACCTAGTTTATTAGGGACATGGTGTGTCCCAATTGAGCTAATCAAGAACACATTATGTCCCTTCTTGGTCCCTATTTTGGATCCCATTTTCAAGCCCTAAGTGTTAGAATTATTTAGAATAGCTAAGAGGGAGGTGAATTGGTTATCCTCGGGCCTAGATTTACCAATTCAACTTTTAACAGCTTCAAACAATCTCATAAAACCACTTGGAATATATAACATACCATTAGCAATTTAACATTCTTTAACTCTATGTTCTATCTATATGTGTTGACTAATAGTAAAATAAAAACTCATAAAAATAACATGCATAAAGTAACATTCACACAAGTAAATGACACTTTGACATGAGGATTTAATGTGGAAACTCAATTTGGGAATAACCACCAACATGTTACCAATTTTTCACTCTTTTGAAGTGAGCTTGGTTAAGAGCTAACCCTATTAAAAGTTACACAACACACTGTTAAATGTGATGTTGTTAAAGGATTTAATTACCCTGTTAGGAGTGGCCTTGTTAGAGGACTTTAGATCATACCATTAGAATATCACCTTGATTAAAGGATATACAAAATTATTGTTAGGTCAACTTTGATTAAAGGATTATGACTGCTACAATTCTTAGATTTAATAGTAGGTTTGATATGTATAATACAAGTCATGTCATGGTTCATTGAACCTCCATTAACATTTCTAGCACTGGTCTTCTTGGCATCCCTTCAAGCAATTAGACTTCACCAATCTCTTCACACTTATCTTCTACTACTCTTCTATTCACTTCTTCTCCTTAAAATCACCAATCAACCACAAACCAACCTTAGAAAACATCTCTTATGCATCCTTTAATAGGTAATTTTGATATTTTTCTGCTTAAACATCACCGTAGATCTTAGGATTAGATCATATTCATTGAATCCTTCCATTATTTTGTTCCCCTTCTCCTTATAGAAACTTCTGATCAAATCCTTTTCTTTGATCACATAAAACATTATCTTCTGGCATTAAAAATGCCAACTCATCAATTCTTATCATCTACTCTCTTTGACTAATCCAAAATTTCATCTATGTTAGCCTCAAACTCAATTCTCTTAGAAACTGTAACTTTTATTGTCACTCAACAATCATTATGTTCTTCTTTGTCAACACTATGGAGCTTGACATACACTGTCTTATCTCGCTCAGCCATTACTATGCTCAGTCACTACTAAGATTTCCTTCATCAACTTTCTAGACAATAACTATCTCTCGGCTTAAACTATTTATTTGACTTCTTCTTAAGTTCCTTAATCTTCTACTTCAATTACTTCATTGATTGACCAAAAACTTATATTCAGTCATGCTTAGAGTTTAACTCAATTCTCTGTCATTTCACTCATGCATCAATTCACTTGTCTTCTACAATTTATGTAATGATTAAAGACCACATTATTTTATCAATGACTAAATTATCAATTTCCAATTGTAATTCCTGTTGATAAAAATTATTCAATTGTATTTTCATTGATGTTACACTCTAACTGAGCACTGGTAGTAGTAACCGAGCACAAGTTCAAAGGAAGCCAAATTCAATGATCAAATGCAAACTGAACTAGGTCGTTCATTAAAGGATTCAAGTGTTAACTGAGTCAAGTTGGTTACCAAAGGGGTTCAGTATAAGTTGAGTAAGGTTGGTTACCAAAGAACTCAGTGGTAACCAAGTGACCCAGTTTTAGTATTAGCCAAACTACATCAAAACAATTTTGTTTATTATTTTGTTTATGTAAGATAACTTAGTGGATGTTAATTGTTTATTTGTAAAGGTATTCAAGCCGACTTGACATTGGGTTTCATATATATGAAAGGTCAAGTTGTGGATTAAGATATGGAAGTTGTGGAAGAAGATAAGATGTGAATAAATAAGGATATTTGATTAAGAGCAGAACATCCATATAGTTGTAAAGATTATTTTGATTAGGGAGGATCCAGAGGATAAGCCAGAAGAGCAATCTAAATTTGAAAAGTAGTTTCTTCATTAATCAGGTCAATCATTGTTACTCTCTAACAATTGTAGCAGTGAAGAAATCTCTTAACAAAGTTGACTTAACAATCATTTTGTAAATCCTCTAACAAGGCAGCATTTCTAGATTAAAGTGTCTTAATACCTCCAACCAAGCCACTCCTAACAGGGTGATTCAAATTCTTTAATAGGGTCACGCCTAACAGTGTGTTTTGTAACCTTTAATAGGGTTGGCTATTAACAGGGCTCACTTCAAAAGAGTGAAAAGTTGTAACTAGTTGCATTGGTGTTTACAATAAAAATCTAGTTCTAACTAAGCTGTGCAAGGATTTGAATTAATAAGAAGTTTGTTTTGACATCTAAGAGATTTGGAATTGTTTTAGTGGAAACTGATTCACCCCTCCCCTCTCAGTTATTCCTCTTATATTTTCAATAATTGGTATTAGAGTTGTTGGAACTTGTAGAAAAGGTTTCAAGGACCTAAGCTAAAGATCAAGATATCTTTTAGAAGAGAGATTCCTAAGTTAAACAAAGACAACTTCAAAGCATGACAATAACTCATGAAGTTGTATTTTGGAAAAATATGAGATACAGGCCTAAGATTCTTGAAGAACTAGTATGTGTCACCTCTTGATCTTTGATTGTACAACAAATGGTAGATAAAAATAATTACAACATAATGATGATTGGAATTGCTTCTTCTCTCAATTGTTCTAAATTTGATGAATTCAAAGACTTTCCTATTGCTCATGAAATGTGGAACAAGCTGCAAAAGATCTATGGAGGTCATGACAATGTGAGGAGAGCCAAAGCAAAAAGTTTAAGAGGCCAATTTGATCAAATACAAATGAAAGAAGATGAAAACATTGCCAAATACAGTGAAAGAATCAAGGAAAGTTTTAGTGCAATCAGAGCTGTAGGAGGAAAAATAGATGATGTGACACTAGTCAACAATATATTAAGAACTCTTCTTCCTGTTTATGCAATTAGAGTTTCAGCTATTCAAGAGATGAGATGTGATCTCAAAAATGATATAACTTTGGATGCACTAGTGGGAAGGTCAACAACTTTTGAGTTGGCTAACTTTGATAACTATCTTCCTAGATCTCAGAAAATAGAATTGACATTCAAAGCCAAACTAACTCTTGGTAGAAAGGGAGGAAACTCAAAAGGCAAATAGTTTGACAGTGAAGAAGAAGAAGAAGAAGATGATGACCTTGATGCTATTGAAGATCGGATTGCAAGAAGGTTACCAAAAGGAAAAGGTAAATATAAACAAAAAATCTCACTAATTTGTTTCTCTTGTGAAGAAGTTGGTCACATTGCTACATGGTGTCCAAATAAGGAAAGAAAAGATGACAAAAAATTCAACAAGTTCAAAGGAAAGAAAATTTCAAAAGCTACAAAGATTACAAAGACAAAGGTAAGAAATTTTGTTATATTTCTAAAGATTCTAACAGTGATGATGAGGATGAAATGGTATATATTTATATTAAAGATGAGGATAATGAAAAGATGGAACTTATTTCTCATGTTAGCATGAATGAAACATGGATAATAGATGGTGGTTGTTCTCATCACATGACTAGTGATAAACACTAAGTTTGATAAATATTTTATTTTTTTGTTGATGATTATTCTAGAATGATGACAATAATGTACTTGAAGGATAAATCTAAAGCTTTTCAAAAGTTCAAGTGGTATCTAGCTAAAGTTGAAAAAGAAATAGGGAAGAATTTAAAATGTTTAAGTTTAGATAGAGGAGGAGAATTCATCTCTAACGAATTCAGTGAATTTTGCAATGAAAAAGAAATCAAAAGATAGGTATCTGCACCTAGTACACCTTAGCAGAATGACATAGCAGAAAGAAGGAATAGATCCATCATGGATTGTGCAAGAACACTGATGATAGAGAAAAATGTTGCATCTAAATATTGGAAAGAAGCAATCAACATAACAGTTCATACCTTGAATTGAGTTTAACTAAAGAAAGGCATAGATCATACATCTTATGAATTATGGTATGGCCATAAACCTATTTTCTGTTATTTCAAAGTATTTGGAAGCAAGTTTTATATCTTGAAAGAGACAAGGAAAAAAAAAAATTGATGCAAAAAGTGATGAAGGCATATTTCTAGGCTATTCCAACAAGAGCAAAGCATATAAATGTTTGAATCTTGCTACTCACAAGGTTATAAAAAGTGTACATATAAAAATTGACGAGTATGTAGAAAAGAGTGAATAATAAAGAAAAAAGAAACCTTAAGACTACATAAATTTTGTTTACTTTGAGCCTCATACTTTACCAAAGGTACAAACAAGTGTGATTAGGCAACAACATATAGCATCACCCCAACAGTCCACACCACCCAAATCAACTAAATCTATAGTTCAACCCAACTTGTAGCTAGTGCAACTTGAGTTGTAGCCAGAGTAACTCAAGTTAGAGATAGTTTGAATTGAGTCCCATAAAGAGGAACCCAAGTCATAGATTCTGGGAACCGAGTCTCAAACAAAGTAGAGTTTAGACTTTCATAGAACGTTTGAGCATGGTGAACCAAGTGAAACAATTCTAGAATCTAGAAGAAAGGTACCCATACTTGCTAGATATGTTAGAAGGCATCATGCACTTGAACAAACAATTGGAGATCAGATAGAAGACACAATGACAAGGAAAAAATTAAAAGGTACATGTCTGCTTATTGAATTTGAATTTATAACTGTTAAAGATGCATTGAATATTGAAAATTGGATAGAGGAAATGAATGAAGAGATTCAACAAATTAAAAAGAACAATACTTGGAATCTTGTTCCTAGACACAAGGAAAAAAATGTAATTGGAACAAAGTGGGTATTTAGAAACAAATTGAACAAAAATGGTGAAGTGTCAAAGAATAAGGCAAGGCTAGTGTGCAAAGGATATGCTCAAGAAGAAGGTCTATGGAGAAACATTTTCTCCTGTTGCTAGACTTGAAGGGGTCATAACACTACTTGCATATGCTACACTCAAAGGATTCAAAGTGTATCAAATGGATGTAAAATCAGCTTTCTTGAATGGAAATTTAGAGGAAGAAGTTTACATTGATCAACTTGTTTCATTGATCCAAAAAAAAGAGACATGATCCGTAAGTTACACAAAGCTTTGTATGGTCTAAAACAAGCTCCTAGAGCATGGTATGAGAGGCTACATGGATATCTGGTAAAGATTGGTTTTCAGAGAACCAATGATAACAATAGTCTGTTTATTAAAGAAGGACCACAAAATAAGATATTGTTAGCAGAAATATTTCTGAATGATATATTATTCACAAGTCATGATGACTTATGTAAATCATTCTTTGAAGAAATGAGGAAAGAATTTTAAATGTCAATGTTTGGAGAGATAAAATTCTTTGTTGGTTTACAAGTTCATAAAATGAAGGATGTCATTTACCTTACTCAGTCAAAATATATCAAGAAGATATTGAGGAACTTTGGAATGGAAGATTATAAACCAGTTGGAACACCTATGTCTACTGGACACAAACTATCCAAGAAAGATGATTCAGAAGAGGTAAATTAGACTACCTACAGATCTATGATTAGGAAACTTTAGTATGTTGTTCACACAAGACCTGATATTGCATTGGCAGTTGGTATAGTTGCAAGGTTTTTTGCAAATCCCAGAGAAAATCATATGATGGCAGTCAAAAGAATTATGAGATATCTAAAAGGTACTCAAGACTATGGTCTATGGTCTATGGTACAAGAAAGGAGGAAACCTTGAGTTAAAAGTTGTTCCTGATGCAGATGGGTTGGAAGCATTGATGAAAGAAAAAGCACCAGTGAAGGAGCATTCTTTGTTGGAAAGACACTAGTGTCATGGACTAGTAAGAAGAAAAATTACATCTCTTAGTCTACGATAGTGGCAAAATATGTTGCTATAGCAGTTAATTGTTCCAACACAGTTTGGATCAAACAACTGTTGTTAGGAATAAAGGAAGAAATCAAGGACCTAGTAGTTATCTCCTGTGATAAAAGAAGTGCAATCAACATATCCCAAAATCTAGTGATGCACTCTATGAAAAAACACATTGTAATCAAGTATCATTTTTTGAGAGAATTAGTTCAAGATAAAGAGGTTAGATTGGAATATGTGAACACAAAGGAGTAGGTTGCTAACATATTAAAAAAAACCATTACCTAAGGATGTATTTTTTTATCTCAGAGGAAATCTAGGGGTCATTTCCCTATCTGATGCTCACTAGAGTACAGATTAGTGATGCATCAACGAAACTACATTGAAGATCTATCAAGTTTATGTAAAGAATTCAAAGCTCATTACATATGAATCAATACATTAGGTACATTGAAATTTGTGTTATGAAGTCTTTGGAATTTAATGTCAAAGAGGGAGAGATTGAATATTTCATATTCATATCAAAAGAAAAGAAGGAGAACTTGATTAGATGGTGTTTGAAGTTAAAGATGAATCTTAGAGGGAGTTTTTATGGATAAAGAATCATAATGGAACTATGGATATTATTAAATCTTATAAATCATTTTGATTTCTCTAAGTGTCATTTTCTTATGACATGTGTTTTCATCAATGACAAAGAAGGATATTTTTGAAAACAATTATTCAATTGTATATTTTCATTGATGTTACAAAATGTTACACTCTAACCAAGCACTGTCAATAGTAACCGAGATTAGAAGCCTCCAATATCATTTGAATAGAAGCTTAGAGGAAGCCAAGTTTAGTGATCAAATGCAAATTGAGCCAGTTCAGTCATTAAAGGATTCAAGTGTTAATTGAGTCAGGTTAGTTACCAAACAGGTTCAGTATAAGCTGAGTTAGTTCGGTTACCAAGGAACTTAGTGGTAATCAAATAACCCAGTTTTAGTATTAGTTGACCTATAGTAGAATAATTTTGTTTATTATTTTATTTATCTAAGCTGACTTAGTGGATGTTAATTGTTTATTTTTAAAGGTATTCAAGCCGAATTGACATTGGGTTTCATATATATGAAAGGTCAAGTTGTGGATTGAAATATGAAAGTTGTGGAAGAAGATAAGATGTGAATAAAGAAGGATATCTGATTAAGAGTAGAACATTTGTAGAGATGCAAAGATTATTCTAATCAATGAGGATCCAGAGGGTAAGCCAGAAGAATGATCGAAATCTGAAAATCAGTTATTTCATTAATCAGGTCAATCATTGTTACTCTCTAATAATTATCGCAGTGAAGAAATCTCCTAACAGAGTTGACTTAACGGTCATTTTGTAAATCCTCTAACAACGTGGCATTTCTAGATTGATGTTTCTTAAGACCTCTAACCATGCCACTCCTAACTGGGTTATTCAAATTCTTTAATAAGGTCACACCTAATAGTGTGTTTTGTAACCTTTAACAGGGTTGGCTCCTAACAAGGGTCACTTCAAAAGAGTGAAAAGTTATAACTAGTTGCATTGGTGGTTTTCCCAAATTGGGTTTCCACATTAAATATTGGTGTCTTGTGTGTTCATGTTATTTTCTTACTACTTTATCTTTGTGCAACTAGGTTACTAAAGGTTAATACACATTAATAGCCCAAAATTTCTCTGTTAACCAAGTTACAGTGAATATCTAGTTCTAACCAAGTTGTGCAAGGATTTGCGTTAATAAGAATTTTTTCTTACATCTAAGGAATTTGAAATTGTTTTAGTGGTAACTGATTCACCCCTCCCCTCTTAGTTACTCCTCTTATATTTCTAATAATTCCATGATACTTAAATTCTCATATCAACAACTTCACTAGCTCACCTTATACTTAAATTCTCATATCAACAACTTCAATAGCTCACCTTTCTATCTCTTCTTTCCAAATCATCTTCATCAGTCAAATGAAATAGAATGTATCTCAACACAACAATTGTTCATATTGTAGTTTCCAACAATCTCCATCTTTATCATTGATGACAGCATCTCTAGTTACCATGAAATCCAAAAATCTTCAAATAAGCTCCCTTTGCATTTTTATTCTCTCTTTCTTAGTTTCATTCTGATTCTCATCCAATGCAATCTCTAGATTATCCCTCTATCATTTCAGCACATACTCTTTCTGATCTCTAGATGACAACACCTCTAGCAAAATATGTCTCCCTCCTTTATTTCTTAACATCTCTCCCTCTAAAATTGAACACTCTCTCCTTCTTTCATATAGGAATGGTAACTAATATTCTCTCCCTCTTTGAAAAAATACCAAAGACATAAACATATTGGATACATCTTACTTCATAACTCCTTGTACAATTATCTACTCATAGTTTAGTTTCTTTCTTTTCACACCTTTAGGAAGCTCCTAAAGTGTGACCTTCTGCATAAATGTGTAAGATATTTTGATCACAACATTTGATAAAATGCAAGATTGGTGCAGAAGCACCCGCAATCAATCAATATCAAACCTCAGATCCACATATAAAACCTTAGATCTCAAGATAAAACCTTGGAAAACCTCAGAAAGATTAATCAAGACCAAATTTTATGGCCTAGTTCCAAGATTGGCACTAGCCCTTGGTCAACTATGGTAAAAAATAGTCAAAGGGCCTAGAATCTTAGGATTTTGGATTCTTTCATGTTTAATCATGTGTAAGATTTATTTGGGTCATCAGGATTAAGTTTTCATAACATTTTCTTGTAAAGTGAAAAAACTGCAAAAATGCAAAATTGCTTGAAAATTTGTCTAGCAACTTTTCGTAAATCAAAACAAAAACTTCCCCAATGGCCATAAAAAGTTTGAAATGTTGTTATGACTATTGTAAGGCCTATAATCATCCCTTTCAGGTGGGTAATAGGCAGTGAGAAGGAGAGATGAAGTAATTTTAACTTTCAATCAATAAAATACCCTATTTTTACTGCAAACAAGCCTGTTGTTATGAGTTGTACAGATTTGTACGAATTCATCTGGTGTTAAAAAATAAATTTTTGGATAGGTGGATGAAATAAATTTCCAATGCTTCTATTTTTAAGTCTCCATCTATTCCCTAACTTAGGATATTCACATTTTTGTGTAAGTAGGTCCAGATTTCTTGCTAACCTAGGGTTTGAAGCATTTTCAAGCATAGAGGAGGATTTTACAATGGAATTTGATGGCCTCTAGTGAAATCCTATTATTGGATAGGTATTTTAAGATGCAAATGGTTTTAATTTTGTACTTGCAGGGATCCATGAGAAATTTGATGCCCTAGTCATGCAATTCCCATGTACATGCTAGGAAAAGGATGCAATATCTTCCACAACTCCAACCAAACTTGGCACCAAAGTTTGAAATCAAGTTTCTAACTTTTCTAGGGTTTTCCTCACATGTTCCCATCATTTTTTTCAGGATGGAGTCCTAGAACGTGTACTTCCTTTGCAAATGGAGGCCTAATTGCCCTAGTTGCCTAAGCGAGCAAGTGAACAAAAGCCCATTTGTTTGTGTAATCAAACATTGGTGTCTTAATATGTTCTGTAAGTCCCAAAAGGGTGTCCAAAACTGATTTTTTTCCCTAGTTTGTGTGGAGATATTTTCTTTAAAATCTAATTTTCATCAAAAAGGGCTACTAGTCTTTTTTGGATGGCTTATCAAAGCAACTATGTGGAAAAAACTTACATAGTTTGGTTTTAACCATTGTTTCATGTCATTGGTGACCTAAATAGACTATTCCCATGTTTTTGAGTCTTTCTCGATCATTTGAATAAGTTTAAGGTTGTTTTCACAAAATTGGTCAATTTGTGCATTGTGAGCAACTTGTGATAAGTTGTCTTGTTCATAGGGTTCCCTAGTGATTAGAGTTTTCCTTGTTTGGGTGTAGGGTTGTGATAACATGGTATCATCCTTGTAGCACTTGTGATTGGTGCTTACACATTTGATCATGTTTACAAAGAGATTTGGTTGAAGGACTTTAATGAAGAGGATTTTTGGACCAGTTGATCACCTTAGGATCAGTCCCACTAGGCTCCACTGCATCAAGTGTTATCAGAGAAACAATAATCAAGGGGAAAGAAGAGCAAAAATTTTGGATGAAGAGAAATTTGATTGCAGAGAACTTGAACTTGAGGAAGGAGCGTGTCTAATGATGAGGCAAGAATTTTTGCGGATCCCTCACACCCAAGAGCCACCTCAAAGAAAGAATCTTTTTAGGACAAGGATCAAGTTCCAAAGCAAGGTATGCAATTTTTTAGTTGATTTAGGTTCTACTCAAAATATAGTTTCCAATAAAATTGTAGAAAAACTCAAACTACCTGAGAAACCCCACCCCTTTCCATATCATATTTCTTGGCTAACAAAGGGTCAAAAAACCTTACTGATAGAATAAGCATGGGCATAATTTTCTCTAGAAGACTTCAAGGGTAAGGTACTTTGTGATATTGTAGAAATGGATGCATCTCATCTAATTCTAGGAAGACCCTGGCAATATAATGTTTATACTATCCACCATTGCAAGAAGAATACCTATTCTATAACTAGGAATGGTGTAACCTTCACCATGAAGTCCATGCCCGATCCTAAACCAGAACCTACTATTGTAACCATAGGGGAGAGAGAAATGAGTAAATCATTGAAGGAACCTGATGCCCAAGGTTTTATTTTGGTCTCTAAGCCAAAGGAAAACATAACTTCTAAGGACAAGGGCCCTATCCCTAAGGAAATACAAGATCTACTGCAAAAGTATGGTCAAGTTATTGTTATTGATCTGCCCACAAGCCTCCCTCCCATTAGAGATATATGTCACCAAATTGACTTAATACCTAGTTCTTCCCTATTGTTGGTAAACAAATTGTTCTTTTGATTCAACTCTTAAATGCCCAAATTTATGAACAAAATCTAGTTACAACAGTTGGAAAGTTGTTTTGAAATGACTAACTTGCCTCCAAATTCTTAGATATAGCTCCCTATTGCATAGTGATTTGCAATGAATTATGTTTGTTTCTAAATCTAAAATGGGGTGTGTTCTTAACCTTAGAACAGGAGAAGTAATCTAAGCTAGGCTTAAACAGGAACTAGCTTAGGCAAGAGTTGGTATTTTAAGATTAGTTAAGTCTATGAATTCACACATCTTATGAACTTGCTAGGCTTAACGATTCAATAATGTATGCTAACTAAAACTAAACCGATATCAACAAAAAATAACTATAGAAATGGAAAGAGAAAAAATAACTATAGTCAAGTGCCAAGTTGTGTTCATGTGTCGAGCATCAGAAAGTCAAAAGTGCCGAGCTGCCGCATTATTTGAAAAGTCAACGATTTGCCAGATCTAAGCTGACATGGTTGTTATCTAGAATTTTGTGAACCAGATAGAAGATAAGAATGATGATTTGGTGGCATAGAACACTATGTAAAATATTTTTTGGCGAATACAACTGGATTCTAGACGAAGTTTCTAGATAAAAACAAGATATGGGACAAATACATTGTATCCTACCTAATCTTTTGAAACCCTAAAGTTGGAGAGGGAGAATCGAGTGGGAAAATTATTCTAGATTTCTATTTAAGGAGTCATAAGGTCACAAAGCTAAGAGGTTGGTCAAGTATGAAAGCATGAAGTGCTAAAGAAGGAGCTAAGGAGGAAGAGAGCACATGAACTTTGTTTCGATAGGTGACCACAGAGATGATTGCATTGGTATGATGAGCAAGACGACTCAAGGAGATGAAGCTTGAGAGGAAGACAAGCTGTTAGAGCCACGGTGATTGAAGCCAAGCAAAGGATTGAACTGAAGTATGATCTAAAATCTGCAAGATATGTTGTGAGTTGTATTAGATCAGAAGCCCTTATTGTTACTCTCTAGTAATTGTAACAGTTAGTATAAATCCTATGGACTTAGGTTGGTTTAATAGCCATGTTGTAAATCCCTTAACAGGGTAACATTCCAAGTGAATGTTCCAAAGTCCTTTGATTAGGCCCATTCCTAATAGTATGGTGAAATCCTCTAACAATGTCACATTTAACAGTGTGTTGTAAGCTTTTAACAGGGCATCACTTCAGAAGAGTGAGAATTGAGTAGCATGTTACTGGTGGTTTTTCCCAAATTGGGTTTCCATGTAAATCACTGTATCATGTGTTGATCTTGCATGTTTTATTCCTGCATGTTGATTTGTTGTAACTTGCTAAGATGATTGTTTTAAGCTTGGATGCATGAATAGTTTAATGGGCTCATTATAATTGGTGAAAAAGTATTATTAGGGCATTTAGACCTTGGATAACTGATTCACCCCCCCCTTAGTTATTCTAAAACAATCCCAACAATTGGTATCAGAGCACTGCTGCTGATTTAGTTTAAAGGAACTAGAAGTGGAAAAGATTAAAATGCCTAAGAGAGAAGTTTCCAAGCTCAACAAAGACAAATTTTTTGCATGAAAAAGTTTGATGAAGCTGCATGTTGGATCCATAGGTGATTATGCCCAAAATTCAATTGTTATTGAATATGTTGATCCAACTGGTACTCTTATTGCCGAAGATTTGAAAAATAAATTAGAACACAATCAGACAATGCTGAAGATTGCTTCTGTAATCAACTACACTGAATTCGATGATATCAAAGGATGTAACACTGCATTCAAGATGTGGAAAGGCCTATTTGACATTTATGGAGGAGATCATAATGTCCAAAGAGCAAAAAGGGAAAGCCTCAGAGGAAAGTTTGATGACATGAAAATAGAGAAAAGTGAGAATGCTGCTTAGTATGCCTCTAGAATAAAGGAAGTGGTAAGGGCAATAAGATGTTTGAATGGTCAATTAGATGATGATATTGTTAATAGTAAGTTCTTAAGAACCTTGCTCCCTATCTATGCTATTAGAGTATCAACTATACAAGAGCTAAGATGTGTACTAAGAAAAAATCTAAGTTTTGAAGATATAATGGGTAGACTTATTGCGTTTGAGTTATCTAACTTTGGTAACTACAGATCTGAGAATGTTCAATCTGCTTTGAAGGCTAAGCTATCATTGAAAGACACTGAATAGGTGAAATCGAAGAAGGGAAGAAAGATGAAATATGTATCCAGTGACAATAGCACTGATGAGGAAGATGTGGAACAATTGGAAGCATTATTGGCTAGAAGATTTCATAGAGGCAAAGAAAAATTCAAGGGTAAGTTGCCTATCATTTGTTTCAATTGCAATGAAGTAGGACATATTGCTGCAAAGTGCACACAAAAAAAGGAATACAAGGAAGGCAACAAGTACAAAGATAGAGGAGAAGATGATAAGAGATATTACAAAGACAAAGGCAGGAAGTGCTGTATTGCTGAAGAGGATTCCAATGATAATGATGATGAAATTGTTTATGTGGCCATGAAGGACTAGTCTGATGAAGAAGATCCTATAGCACTAGTAACATGTATGAACAAGAATGCAAAATGGATCATAGACAGTGGGTGCTCACATCACATGATAGGAGACAAAAGTAAGTTTGTTAACTTTACTTAGTATGATGGAAATAATGTTAGATTTGGAAATGACGCTCCATGTCAAATCAAAGGAAAAGGCTCCATTAAGCTTATAGAGCAAATTTCATGTGATAATGCATACTATGTTGAAGGACTAAACTACAATTTGCTAAGTGTCTCGCAGTTAAGCAATGTAGGGTGCAAAGTAGAATTTGGAAGCAAAACTGCAAAAATCTATGATACTGATGGAAAATTGATAGGAAAAGGAGATTAAACGAGAAGTAATCTATTTTATCTTGATATGGAAAATGCTTCTTATTTTGTTGCAAAATTTGATGATGTGTGGTTATGGCATAGAAGGCTATGTCATGTCAACTTTGATAATCTGGTCAATATAAGTAAAATGAAGAAAGTCAGAGGTTTACCTAAATTGAAGAAGCCTGACAACATCATGTGCAAACAATGTCAACTAGGAAAGATGACTAAGTCAAGTTTCAAGAGTAAAAACTATACATCTAAAGAAGTACTTGAGTTAGTCCATACTGATTGATGTGGTCCAATAGAAGTGCAAAGCTACAAAGGAGATAAATATATAATGTTGTTTGTTGATGACTATTCCAGGATGATGACTGTTATGTTCTTAAAGCAAAAATTTGATGCTTTTCAAATGTTTAAGTGGTATGTGGCTAGAGTTGAAAAGGAAACAGGAAAGTGTTTGAAATCCCTGAGATCAGACCGAGGTGGAGAATTCACATCAAATGAATTTGAGATATTTAGCAATGACAAAGGAATCAAGAGACAAACATCAGCTCCTAGAACTCCCCCATAGAATGGAATTGTTGAGAAAAGAAATAGATCTGTGATTGACTGTGCCAGAACATTGATGATGGAAAAGACTGCTGTTCTAAAATATTGGAGAGAAGCTGTAAGTGTAGCTGTTCATAAACTAAACTGAGTACAAGTCAAGAAAGGTACAAATGCAACACCTTTTGAATTATGGTATAGTCACTCACCCAATGTAAAGCATTTCAAAGTATTTGGTTGCAAATTCTTTATCCTTAAAAATACTAGAAATGGAAAATTTGATGCAAAAAGTGATGAAGGCAAATTCCTTGGTTACTCCACTAGAAGTAAAGCATATAAGTGTTTAAATACTAACACTGACAAAATTGTGGAAAGTGCAAATGTAAACTTTGATGAGCATACAGAAGTCCAAGTTGAAGAACCAAAGAGAATGGATGAATACATAACCTTTGTGTATTCTTATGAAGGAATGCTTGTTGACAAGGATGCTATCAATCAAATTGGGATTCAACAGCAAGTTTTAGTTTCAGCCGAGTCATAACCAAGCAATGCCGAGCTGCATTCAGAAGCCAAGTTGCAGAATGAAGAAAATGCACATTCTGACTCTGAAGTCAGTGCACATGAAAGAGATATAGAACTACCTGACAATGATGTGCATAGTGAACCTGAATCTGAAAGATCAAACATGGAAACAAGGACATAACCAAGATTATCCAAATATGTGAAGAGACATCACCCTGCTAAACAGATAATTGGTGACAAAGATGCAAGACCAATGACAAAAAATAGACTAAGAAATGAATCATGTATGTTAAGAAAATTTGATTCTAAGACAATGTATGATGCATTGCAAGATGGTGACTGGTATAAAACTATGGAAGAAGAGATTGATCAAATAAGGAAGAAAAAAACCTAGAGTTTGGTTCCTAGACCAGCTGACAAGAATGTGATTGGCACCAAGTGGGTATTCAGAAACAAGCTAGATGAGAATGGTGAGATTACTGAAAAAAAAGCCAGACTAGTATGCAAGGGTTATGCTCAAAAAGAAGGATTAGACTATGGGGAAACATTTGCCCCTGTTGCTAGAATGGAAGGAGTAAGAACGTTACTTGCATATGCTGCATATAAAGGTTTTAAAGTCTATCAGATGGATGTAAAGTCTACTTTTTTGAATGGTATATTGGAAGAGGAAGTCTATATTGAACAACCAGAGGGATTTGTTGATGAGAACAATAGGGATATGATTTGTAAACTACATAAAGAACTCTATGGTTTGAAACAAGCACCCAGAGCATGGTATGAAAGATTTCACAAATATCTTGTCAAGATAGGATTTGAGAAAATAGTTGACAACAACAATCTATATATCAAGGAAGAGAAAGGTAAAGATTTTTTGATATCTAAGATCTTTGTTAATGATATAATATTTGGAGGAAAAGATGCTCTATGCAAAGATTTCACTGATCAGATGAAACATGAATTTGAGATGTCAATGTTTGGAGAGATCAAATTTTTATTGCATTGCAAGTACATCAATTAAAAGATGGTATATTTGTAACCAAATCAAAATATATCAAGGATATACTCAAAACATTTGGTTTAGATGAATCAAAACCAATAAGTACACCAATGGCAATAGGACATAAGTTATCTAAGAATAATGATTCAGCTGAAGTAAATCAGAAAATGTATAGATCCATGATTGGAAAGCTACAATATGTTGTACACAGTAGACTAGATATTGTTTTATCTATTGGAATAGTGGCAAGATTTTTTGCAAACCCAAAATAAAATCATCTTATGGCTGTCAAGAGAATAATGAGGTATCTAAAAGGTACAGAAGATTTTGGTTTGTACTACAAGAGGACTGAAAATTTTGATTTAAAGGCCTACACTAATGCAAATTGGGGAGGTAACATAGATGATAGAAAAAGGACCAGTGGAGGAGAACTTTTCTTAGGAAAAAGATTAGTCACTTGGACTAGTAAAAAGCAAGTTGTACATCACAGTCCACAACAGAAGCCGAGTATGTTGGTTCTGCTATAAATTGTTCAAATATTGTGTGGATCAAGCATCTATTGAAAGGAATGAAGGAAGAAATAACTAAACCTATGATAATTTATTGTGATAACACAAGTGCTATCAACATATCCAAGAACCCTATGATGCATGCCAAAACAAAGCATATTTCAATCAAGTATCACTATGTAAGAGAATTGGTGGAAGACAAGCAAGTGAAGATGGAATATATCAATATAAAAGAACAAACTTCTGACATCTTCACAAAACCATTACCTAAAGATGCATTTGAATATCTTAGAGGTAAGTTAGGGGTGATACCCCTAACCAAGGCTACTTAAGTAACAACAAGACAACCCTGCATCAAATAAGTTGATTGATCAGATGATATAAGTTGATGCAGAGGGTACTTACTTTAGGTTTAGCTTGAAGTAATTAGAGTACGAACATTCCAAACAAGTGACAAGCAAGATGGTAGAGGGAGATATTGGAAGTTTTTGTAAATGCTACAGTTGCATGATAAGATGCTGAAATAATGTGTCTTTGGCATTGTTGTCAAAGAGGGAGAAATAGCAGAAACTGATCAAAGCAAAGAAAGAGGGAGAAAGTAGAAAGAAGAGGAAACTGATCAAAGTAAAGAAAGAGGGAGAAATAGCTACAATTGGTCAAATCTCTAAAATAGAGGAATAGAAAAAACTAATCAGTTCATGAAGTGAAAAGGATAGGAGTTATGAAAGGGAGGAGCAGAAGCAAAGAAAGAACTCAAGATGATAGATCTCGAAGGAGTAGCTCAGGAGATTCAGTAAAAAGATAGATCAGAAGGAATAAGATTAGAGGGAAAATACAAAAGTCAACAAGTTTTCTTTTTGGAATTTGACTTACTGTTTTAGCCTAGGTAGAATTTTGTTAACTTGGTTGATCAGTTAGTTTTGGTTTGGTTGATCAGTTTGGTTTGCCATCAATGCCAAAGAGGGAGATTGTTGTAATCTGATTGAAAAAGATCATTGTATGAAAGATATTGTTGCTACAGAATATGTTCAATCATTATTTTGTCATTGATGTCAAACCTGCTATTTGTTGGAATGGCAATTGCTTATAAGATCCAAGCACTATCACTTAGTTGATTGACGAAGAATTAATAAGATGTAACGAAAGCACCTAAGGGAAAGGTTGAGTTATGGTTTTGGAATGAAGTGGAAAGATTAGTTAAGACAATGATAAAGTGATGTATTGACAATATACTTGAAGATGAAGAGGTTGGCTACACTTAGAAATTGTAGAAGAAGAAGTCATAATAAGACTGTCTGCAAAGCTTGATTAAATTCATCAGAGGGAGTTGAGCAAACTAGTTCAAGCTGAGTAAAGATCAAGTGCCGAGTGAAGATCAAGTGCTGAGTGAAGATCAAGTGCCGAGTGAAGATCAAGTGCTGAGTAAAGATCAAGTGTCGAGTTGTGTTCATGTGCTGAGCATCAAAAAGTCAAAAGTGCCGAGCTGCTACATTATTTGAAAAGTCAAAGATTCGCCAGATCTGAGCCAACATGGTTGTTATCTAGAATTTTTTGAACCAGATAGAAGATAAGAATGATGAGCTAGTGGCACAAAACACTATATAAAACATTTTTTGGCAAATACAACTAGATTCTAGATGAAGTTTCTAGATAAAAACAAGATATGGGACAAATACATTGTATCCTACCCAATCTTTTCAAACCCTAAAGTTGGAGAGGGAGAATCAAGTGGGAAATGATTCTAGATTTCTATTTAAGGAGTCATAAGGTCACAAATCTAAGAGGTTGGTCATGTATGAAAGCATGAAGTGTTAAAGAAGGAGCTAAGGAGGAAGAGAGCATAGAAACTTTGTTTCGATAGGTGACCATAGAGATGGTTGCATTGGTATGATGAGCAAGAAGACTCAAGGAGACGAAGCTTGAGAGGAAGACAAGCTGTTAGAGCCACGATGATTGAAGCCAAGCAAAGGATTGAATTGAAGTATGATTTGAAATTTGCAAGATATGTTGCGAGTTTTATCAGATCAAAAGCCCTTATTGTTACTCTCTAGCAATTGTAACAGTTAGTATAAATCCTATGGACTTAGGTTGGTTTAATAGCCATGTTGTAA
Organism: Cupressus sempervirens; assembly: GCA_028749045.1. NCBI lineage: Eukaryota > Viridiplantae > Streptophyta > Pinopsida > Cupressales > Cupressaceae > Cupressus > Cupressus sempervirens. Next base: position 726,679,700 of record CM053786.1, on the reverse strand, counting down.
ATCCCTTAATAAGGTAACATTCCAAGTGAATGTTCCAATGTCCTTTGACCAGGCCCATTCCTAACAATATGGTGAAATCCTCTAACAAGGTCACATTTAACAGTGTGTTGTAAGCCTTTAACAAGGCAGGCCTTTAACAAGGCAAGCCTTTAATAGGGCATCACTTCAGAAGAGTGAGAATTGAGTAACATGTTACTGGTGGTTTTTTCCAAATTGGGTTTCTACGTAAATCACCATGTCATGTGTTGATCTTGTATGTTTTATGCTTGCATGTTGATTTGCTATAACTTGCTAAGATGGTTGTTTTAAGCTTGGATGCATGAATAGTTTAATGGGCTCATTATAATTGGTGAAAAAGTATTATTAGGGCATTTAGACCTTGGCCCTCCCCCTCTCAGTTATTCTAAAACAATCCCAACACAAAGATGAGTGCTTGGACATCAGTAGTAGTAGGATCACTTGTGATTGACATTCCGAAGATGCTCGCCAATGAGGTGACTAACTGCCTGATTCAACCATTAAGATTGTGGATTTTTGCCTTCATTCTGACTTTTGATAATTTAAGGCTTTCAAGTTGCCCCTCTATTACATCATTTATTGACTTCCATAAGCCAACCTTGGTGTCATGTCTAGCTTCCCTGAGATCCACTGAATGTAGGGAAAAATCGTTCATAGATATATCTTCAATTCTTCCTTCCTTAGTGGGTTTGGCAATCTCCATCGTCAGATGCCCTATGTTAGGATCTTGTCCAAGGATGGACAAGGTCTTCTACTTTTTGACTTTGCTCAGTGCTAATCCAGAGCAAATAGCTAGAGATAAAGTCTCTTTGTTAGGAGCTCCTTCCTCTCTCCTCGTTCTTTTTCTATCCAAAGTGTCCTCTAGCCATGAATCTGCACCAATCACCTTGGATGTAGTCCCAAGTGTGTTTACACTAAACATCTTCCTCTTGGCTGGGGTGAGTGTTTTTATGGCCATAGAGAAATGATTCCTCGGGGCTAATGAGATGAGCTTTGAAGATTCCTAGCCCTTCTCTACCTCTAAAGTCTTCTCTGTTGCCTCATCAGATTTAGTCGACTCACTCTCATAACTCCCACCATCTCCTTGATCCACTACTTGCACTTGGGGACTACTCAGAAGGATAAGTGCAACACTTACAGATGGGACTAGACTACTATGAGGCAAGAGGACAAGAGTAGCTACACCATCATTTAATTCCTCTGCCTTCTTCTTCTCGGCCTCTGCTAGAGTTTTGATCACTAGAAGGGAGCCATCTTGACAAGTTCTAGCTAGGGGAATTCTTTTGTCGAGAGGTTGATCACATCCATTTGATGGTTGTGCTAGCCCTTGGGTAATGGTCAAGTTTGCACCTGATGTACCATGCTAGGAGGAGGAAGCTACTGCAACTGTTGGGGAAGCTTGAGAGTCATTTTTTCCCATAGATACTTGTTCTTGTTGTTGAATTTGAACAATGAACTTTCTTGTTTAGAGTTCATAGGTTCACCATGTTTATAAATTTTGTTGTGTTAAGAGCATAGTTTCCAACATTTCTTAACTTTTGAGCTTGAACCTTGAGCTATTGTTGTAGTTTAATGGTTCACATACACTTGGTTAGAGAGGCTTATATCATCAGTGACACATGTCCAAGAAAGTGGCAGAATGAAAAGTAACTCTTCTTTATCGAGATCTACAAGAAAGATACATATTAATTGGGAGTTAATGGTAATGATGGAAAGACATGTTTTAGTATGTGTGGAGTCTGAATGATCTTTTAATGATGGAAATTACAAGTCCCACCACTAGTATTGTTAGCTATTTGCATGTTTTTGATCCAAGTTTTATGTTTTAAAAGAAGTGACCTCACTTTCATACCTTTTTCGATTGTTCTTTTAAGTAAACATTTGTCTAATCTTGTCTAGAGATACACAAAGGTAGCTTAAAAATTTCTTTCAGCAAAGCTTGCATACACCCGACATGGTGAGTTTATTGCCTTCCATTGTTAGGTGTTATTTATTTTCTTGCATTATTTTAATCATTGTGAATTCTTTTTGTCTTGTTCTATTATGGTTAACCTTTCTTTCCATGGTTGTATTTCATCCTAAGTTACTTGATAAGGTTAAAGCATCTGTCATAAGTAGTGTCTTGCCTAATATTGAGGATACATTCCTTGAAGAAAAAGACATGAGTAAGTTATTAGCTAGATTTTCAAACCCAAAGACCAGTTGATCTATATCCTAGAAGGTCTCAGAGAGTAGGTTGTTACAAGCGTCTTATTCCCCTAAAGAGTTTCCTTGCCCTAAATTGGTCCTATCATGTAGAGATAGGTATGATGTAGCTAAAAAATGTATCTATGTCTTTATGGTGAGGTACTAGCATATGTCAACCAAATTGTCATAATGGGTGCATTGAGGATTCCTCTACACAAAGTCTATGAGGATTGGACTATCAGATCTTCCCACACACAGTTCTCTATAGATGTCACTAAATTTAACAATATAATTTCTAAAGGTTGGCTTTTCAAATCCGAGAGAGGAGGTTCCTACCTTGCACTTCCATTAACCAGAGAGCATATGATTCCTAAGATTAAAGATGTCATTACACTACTAAATACAGTGAAAGGAAACCCACACGCATTTTTTTGGGAGAATTAGATGTACTTTTTCATCCAAATGATCTTGGGAGATGATAGATTTATCAACTGGGCAAATATCATAGCAACTAGACTTTAAGAAGAACTTTCTCAAGTTTTTGAAATTTTTGGTTTTTATAGGTCTTCCTATTTATTTAATATTTTAGCTTGTGGCAGAGAATGGAAGGGTTTGTTGGAAATATGAGTTAGAAAAGGTTATAATGGGGGGGGGGGGGGGGGGGGGGGGGTGGTTGGTTGTGTAATGCCCCACCCAAAGATCCTTCGAAACAAGGAGGAAATACAAGCAAGAATTTTTTTTTTAAAACAAATGTAAGTGTACATGATAACAACATACACGGATCACAAAGATTGCAACAGAAGATTGGCAATCATCGAAACACCAATGGATCTCCAAACACCACTACTAACCAAAAACACAACAAGAAAAATATCAAAAATCAACAAGCTAAAAGACAAAAGCTGACTCCTGAAAATTGGCTAAGTCTGAAATCTTGAAGCTCTAAAATTTGGCTGTCTAAATTTCTAAAGCCCTAAAATTTCCTAGAATCTTTATCTTAGCCTGTAGAGGTCTGGAACCTCAACCTATCTCAAAAGATTCATCACATATATTAAAATATAACAATATATTTTAAACCCCTTAGGAAATCTGTTTTGAACTAGGAAGGTGTAAAACCAAAAAGGGTATCCAAAACCAACTTTCAAACTTTTCTCTAACAAGCCTGGATAGCCCCTGTTTTCCATGCAAGACCAAGAATACCAAATTCTCGTGCAAAGAAGTGCCACATGCCACATGAAGAAGTGCATTTTCACACAAGAAATTGCATTTCCCTTTGAGGAAGCACCTTTCCAACAACATAACCTGATGTTGGGCTTTGTGCGAAGAAGTGCAAAGCTGTGCAAAGAAAACCAACATGCCTCCCAACCACGTGGCACCCATAGGTCCACATCTGGCATGCTGATGGAGATAATGATCCAACCAAAAACACACAAAAACAACATCCATGGCCAACACACATGCCAAGTAGTATGATGACTGAATCCAAGACAAAGACAAAGCATAACTATAGGTCCTGGTCATACATCTCAATAGGCTACTAAGTAGGGGCTGACATCATGGAGAGTCACTTGGAATCCACAAGCCCAAGCTAGTACTAGTAGCTCTCCACTTCCCAATAGAAGGAGCACATCCCGAATCATTTTATTATCTTTAAGTTTTATTACCACCCAATGTTTAAATTTAGTTATCACTTGTTTACAAAGCTTCTACATGCCAACCCTTAGGAAAAAAGCACCGAGTTACGGAGATAGAAGCCCCCTCCATATGCTACCCTACCCTACCCATGCTCATCCAATGATGAGTGCCCATAGGCATGCAAATTCCCAACCCAACCCCAATGATCATAACTTCCAGAAGTACCACGAAAGATCGGGCCCCGCAAGTCACCCAAAAAATGAACGTGCATGTACTCTTGTGTGGCACACCACCATCACGAAGATCAAGCACAAGGACTAGATGAGAACACAAGTAGAAATTCACTCAACCAAAAATAGACTTGGGAGGATGGATGTAACATGCATCCCAATGCAACATAAAAGTGTAATAAAGGTTCGACCAATGTCCAAACAGATACTCTAGGTCCACGACCCAACTCATGCCAAGAAAACCTAAGAAAATAAGGCAGCACACAAAATGAGGTAAAAACCTCAAATTTTGGAAAAATTCCAAAATTAAAACCCATTTGACCTTTGGGTACAAAAACCCCCAAAAATCCAAAAATAAATGAATTTGGATATCGTATGCAAAAATGGCCAACATAATGGCTCAAAATCCCAAATCCCCATCTCAAAAATAGGGAAAGCATTCATACCCGATCAACCGGGCAGAACCAACAAACATAAATGGAGGGGAACACTAGTTCTCAGCCTCTTAACAAATTGCTACAAGAAATAGAAGCTAAAACAAAGTGAAAACAATAAAATGAGAAAGCCCTACCTCACAACAAAAGGGGAAGAAACTTAAACTTGTGCAATAAAATAAATCACCAACTGAATCTACTAAAAATCATGGCAAAGCATGGTCTACCCAAGTTGAATTGAACGAGACCAACCTTGTGAAGATCCCACGCTCATAGCTCCCAAAATGAACAAAAGTTCAATCCTTCAGAAGATGATTTTGGAAAATGATCTCCAAATTGGCAAATCCAAAATAAAAAGTGAGGAATTAAATTCCTCTTTCAACACTTATTTACTTTTTGAGTGAATAGTCGATTAGGCGAAACATCCAACTATAGCAGCTAGACTCTGAATCGACCCAAATGAAAATAGATTATTCTCCATAACAAGAATTCACCTAAGGCAAAGCTGGTAGAAATTAAATCTAAAAAGATTTAAAGCCTAAAAATCCAAAATCATAGAAAAACTCTTAACACTTTCATGACAATGCGAACTTCTAAATGCATAGACACACTCACTAGTCTAATCACATAATGCAGATGAGTTTGGATTTACTAACCACCGAAAGGTTTTAATTAAAATAATTAAAAAAAGGATAAGTCGACCATATAGGGACGACATTGGTAAAATATGAACAATTGAATCACTAACTCCATGTGCCATTGTGAGGGATATAATTCCTGCACACTAAAATACACAATCAAGTGCAATTGCATATAATATCATAGCTGAAGCAACATGTATTAAAATACCTATTTAATCCATTTACATCACTCACATTCATAGAAAGTGTAAAGATACAAGAATGAAGTAAATAACCATGGCATAAAATTCATCTCATAACATAACCAACAAATATGTCCAATAAACCATATAACTAGATATCATCATAGATCTATCGTCATCTCAAAATAGCATCAACATGCAAATATGATAAATTGAACAATATAGCAGTAAAGCATCTATGGTATTGAATCAAAGTATAACATCTAAACCTCAGGTCATCTCAAGGTACAAATAACAATAAGAGTATCAAGTATCTCTCAAATCAAAAAAGGACAAGGTACAAACTACAAACACGAGAGGCACTACATCCTCCCCCACTAGCATAGGCTTATTCTTGGAAGCCAGCAAAAAGATAGGGGTACAATCCCCTCAGTCATATAACATCTTCCCAAGTTGTAAGGGTCTCATCACTCGGGTCCCATTGGACCCTTACCTAGTGTATGTCCTGACCTCGCAAGGTCAACCTTCGGTGTTGTAGGATATGAATGGGCTCCAAAGTAAGCTACCCATCCGCTACCTACAAAGCATCCCAATCAAGAACATGGGTCACATCTAGAATATACTATCTCAACATAGAAACATGAAAAAAATCATGGATGTACAATAAGCTAGGTGGAAACGCATACTGTCTCAACATAGAAACATGAAAAACATCGTGGATGCACACTAAGCTAGGTGGCAACACTAGTTGACAAGCAACAGGACCAATCCTCTTGAGGATCTCAAAAGGTCCGACAAAACATGGTGCCAACTTAGAGCCTTTCCCATAATGGATGTGACTCTTCTTTGGACACACTCTCAAAAAAACCCTGTCACCAACAAAAAAGTGACGATCCAACCTATGGGCATCTGCATACTTCTTCTGCCTGTCCTAAGTAGTAACCAAATGCTCCCTAATGTGAACAACCTACTGCTCTATATCCTGAATCATCTCTAGACCCAAAAGAACTCAATCCTCTAAACAATTCCAATCAAAGGGGTACGACATGGTCTACCATACAAGGCCTAAAAAGGTGACATGCTAAGGGAACTATGATACTCATTGTCGTATGCAAACTCAATAAGGTACAAATAGTCCTCCCACTTCACCTGCCTATCCATAACATACATGCGAAGCATATCCTCCAAAACTTGATTCACTCTCTTAGTCTGACCATTAGTCTCTAGGTGATAAGCCAAACTGAAATTGAGCTGCATGCCCAAAGCATGCGGGAGAGATGTCCATAGTGCATAAGTAAACACTGGATCTCTATCCAAAATAATCTGACAAGGAATCCCATGCAAAAGAACAATATCTACCAAGAAAACATGCACTATAGAAGAAGCTGTGTAGGATGCTCTCATGGGTGAAAAATGTGCTACCTTGGACAACTTGTCCACTGTCACCATGATATAATCATGTCTCTGTGATGACATAGGCAACCCTATGATAAAATCAATAGATATCGTATCCCACTTCTACTCTAGAATGGTATGTGGTTGCAAAAGACTTGCTAGATGTTGATGCTCTACCTTCACTCTTTGGCACTCAAGGCATCTAGCAAAAAAATTAGCAACATCACACCTCATCCCTGCCCAAAAGTATAGCTATTTGAGATCAGCATGCATCTTCTTGACTCTGGGATGTGCGGAATATGGTCCATAATGTGCTTCCAACAAAACCAAGGTACAAAGATTACCCAAAATAGGTACATAGATACGCCTCATGTGATGCAGTAGTCCATCAGACTATGGAAAATAACCTAAAATTCTCCCTTCAAGGGTACATTCGAACTCGATCTCTGCCCTCACCTCTTGATACCAAGTGTCACTAGGCAAAGCCCCCAAGATATGGCCTCGCAAATCCACTCTCAATGACAACACTGATACCTCATGTTGCCTTCTGCTCAAAGCATCCATGATGACATTCTCCTTCCCTTTAATGTAATGAACATCAAAGTCATACTCACACAAGAAATCCATCCAATGATATTGTTGCGCATTTAGGTTTGGCTGAGTAAAGATATACTGTAAGCTCCTATGATTGTTATGCAACTCAAACCTGTATCCCAAAAGAAATTGCCTCCAATGGATAGGGGCATGCACTATGAACACAAGTTTCAAATCATGAGTGGGGTAGTTAAGCTCATGGTCTTTGAGTTTCCTAGATTCATATGCAATTAAATGACCATCCCGTATCAACACCACAGCCATGCCTTCTAATGAAGCATCTGTGCAAACTATGAAATCACCTACAGGATTAGGCACTGCAAGGACTGGTGCATAGGTCAAAGACTCCTTAAGAGTATTAAATGTTTCCTTGTATAGTCTGACCAAATAAACTTCTTCCCTTTCCTTTGAAGAGAAGTGATGGGATGAGCTACTCATGAGAAGTCCTTCAGAAAGTGACGGTAGTAACCTACCAAACCCATAAAACTATGAACTTCTGAGACATTAGTGGGTATCGACCAATCCATGATAGCATAAATCTTCTCTAGATCCATTGCAATTCCATCACCTGTAATGATGTGTCCCAAATACTTCACCTCTAATTGGAAGAACCCACATTTACTCAAGTTTCCATACAACTGATGGTCTCTCAAGCACTGCAATACCTGACATAAATGGACTTCATGCTCCTCCACAGTCTTCAAATAGATGAATATGTCATCCAGGAATACAATGACACACTGATCAAGGTAAGTAAAAAATACACCATTCATCAAACTCATAAATACTGATAGTGCATTGGTTAACGCAAAGGGTACAACCATGAACTCATAATGTCCATATCGTGTATGAAAAGTTGTTCAATGAATATCAGCCTCCTAAATATGAAGCTAATGGTATCTCAACTTAAGATCAATCTTTGAGAACACTTGAGCTCCCTTCATCTGATCAAACAAGTCATCTATCCTTGGAAAAGGATAACGGTTCTTCACCATCACCTTATTCAACTATCGGTAGTCAATGCATAAACACAAAGAACCATCCTTCTTCTTCACGAAGATGACTAGTGCACCCCAAGGGGATACACTAGGACAAATATATCCCTTGGCCTATAATTCATCCAACCACAATCTAAGCTCACTCAACTCTTGAGTAGTCATGCAGTAAGGAGCTTGTGAAATTGGCTCTACTCCTTGTACAAGATCAATCCAACAATCAATGTCACACTGCGGTGGCATACCCGAAATCTCATCAAGAAACTCATCTGCATACTCATGAAGGAGTGGATGATCATCAAGTATTACCATACGGCTCTCGACTTCCTTGAGATCATTGACAAAACAAGAAACAACTTGCAACCCTTCCACACACTCTGCTTTAGGTGATTAGCTGAGATCATATGAAGCGAGACTAGTCTCTGGACTCCCAAAAGTTCCACCTGCCTACCTCTGTCATCAACACACTATACCACCTTACGATGGAAATCAATATTTTTCTGATGGGCTGCTAACCAATCCATGCCCAACACAATGTCATACGATCCCAGATGTAGAATGCATAAATCCACTATGGTGGTGAAGGTTCCCAAATTCAAAACACAACTCCTAACAAATGAGTCAAAAACCACCTTAGAACATGTGGCTAACTCAACCTGCCACCTATCAACCTGATGCATTGCCACTAGCTCACATTGCTGAACAAGATGGTGGTACAAAAGAATCTAAAGCACCAGAGTCAAACAAAACTAAAGTTGAAATACCATGTAATGTACCTATAGCCTCAACTATCGTACCTTGATGCTAGCTTGATGGTTGTCAACTACCACAAAGACTCTATGATTCCTACTAGCATCTCCTATAGTAGGCTTAGATCTTGATGTGCCTTTACCAGGTCCTATAGATGGTTTGATGGAACACTCAAATGATTTATGGCCAAGCTAGCCACAAGAATAATAGTTCCTAGTAAAGTTAGCACCTGTCCCACGACCACCCTAAGTAGTGCTAGGATATGGTGCACTACCTCTGCTGGAATTTTGCTGACCACCTTATGGAGGACGATCCTATTGAGATTTTCATCCTCGATTCTAGTTATCTCCTTTCTTACCTAAGGTACCATAATCCTGTCCACCCTTGGCCCAAAACCCTTTCTTAAACTTATGGTGAGATCCGCCTTGAGAGGGTGCTGATTGGGTCTGACCCTTCCTTGAGGACTAAGAATATTGTGCATCCTGCCTTGAATTATTTGCACTCTGGTACTGCGAACTAGATCTGCTACTGACACCTCTAGCTAGATTTTCCTCAACAATTCATCCCTTCTCTACAATGAGAACAAGAGTCCTAGGTTGATGCATACAAACTTCTCCAATAAGGGAATCCTTAAGGCCTCGGATGAAATGGTGAGCTGGGAGAAAATCATCATTGTTGTAGCATGAATACTACCTAAGTTCAAAGAATCAGAATTTCGTATTGATCCACTATAATGTTTCCTTGCCAGATTGCATGGAACTCATCAGCACAAGCCTCTCTGAATTGAGGAGATAAGAATCTCTCTCAAAATATCTCCTCAAAGATCTCCTAGGTGAGATCTGTAACACTAACCTAAATCTTCTGACTCTCAATATTCCACCAAACGGATGTGTGCTCCCTCAACTGCATAATAGCACAATGGGCCCTCATGTTGGTTGAATAAGAATACATGGTGAAACAATGCTCCATGTCCAACAACCAAGTCTCAGCCTTGAGGCCACTTCCCTTACCATCATACACTAGTGGTCTGGATTGCTGAAGGGACTTCATAATATCCAACCAAATGGAATCCTCATTGTTGTAGTCCCTACCACACTGATGGTGCCTTCTTCCACCTAGTGGAGTACAGGAATGCTCATGTTCATGATCTTCCTCTCTATGCTCTAACTGATGGGAATATCCACGATGAGATCCTTCTTCTCGATCATGATCCTATTGGTGCTCCTCAACATGAGGGCCCAAATGAGCAAGAATCTCCTAGAGTACTAGCAACAATACCCCCATGCCATCCTAATTCACATTATTACCTTGTTCTCCCTCTACATCCTGTCGCTTCTCTTCTTGATGTTCATTTCCAAGGTTGCCACTATGGGTATCACCATGACCACCAAGTCTACGTGCAGGAGGCATCATTGTGGAAACAACAAGGTGATGTTAGAAAAGTTAGATCACGAGCATAAGAGTCAAAAGCATGAACAAACAAGATATCAATTAATTAACATAATATAACAATACCCAACAGAAAAAAAAACCATAGTGGAAGCATAACGCAGAGATCCCAATGTTGCAACATGGGCTCTGATACCAAATGCAATGCCCTACCCAGAGATCCTTGGAAACAAGGATGAAATACAAGAAAGATTTTTTTTTAAAAACAAGTGTAAGTGTACATGATAACAACATACATAAATCACAAAGATCGTAGCGGAAGACTAACAATCATCCAAACACCAACAGATCTCCAAACACCACTACTAACTAAAAACACAACAAGAAAAACATCAGATATCAACCAAGCTAAAAGACAAAAATTGACTCCTAGAAATTGGGTAAGTTTGAAATCCTGAAGCCCTAAAATTTGGTTAAGTCTGAATTTCTAAAGTCTTGAAATTTCCTAGAATCTTTATCTTTGCCTGTACAGGTCTGGAACCTATCTCAAAAGATTCATCACATATATTAAAATATATCTTATGTATAAGGAATTCCTTATACTTAAATGATATATTTTAAACCCCTTAGGAAATTTTTTTTGAACTAGGAAGGTGTAAAACCAAAAAGGGTATCCAAAACCAACTTTCAAACTTCTCTCCGATAAGCCTGGATAGCCCCTGTTTTCGACGCGAGACCAATGAATACCAGATTCTAGTGTGAATAAGTGCCACACACTATGCAAAGAAGTACATTTGTGCACAAGAATTACATTTCCATGCGCGGAAGCACCTTTCCAAAAACATAACCTGATGTTGGGTTTCATGCGAAGAAGTGCAAAGCTGTGCAAAGAAACCCAACATGCCACGTGAGGACTTGCATTCTTGCACGAGATCCAAAATCAACATGCAAGAAAAAAAAGAAATAAAAAGATAAGGAAACTACAAAAAAAAGTTCCTCCACATTGGGGATTACTGGATCCACATTTTGAGGCAAGAACACACGAACCATAGTTGAAGAACGAAAAGCTAGAAATAACATCTAACCATCTAATCAAATAACAAAGGAAAAAATAGAAGGAAAACAATGTAGATTATAGAGAACACCATCCTAGTGAATGGAAATAACAAACTAAGTATGTGGTTCCTCCCAACCATCAATGGCATCATAAGACCATCGTGGGTCCTAGCTATCCCCCACGAGTAACATCCCAAGCCACCGAACAAATCATTGGTACTATCATAATAGGGATGTCACTACTAAACATGCTACAACATAAGCATAAGGGAATCTAACATGCTAGTAACAAAGCATAAGATAATCCTACATGTAAATAACATCACCTATCACATGCTAATCATCATAATAAGGAAATGCATTAGTAACTAATATCATCAAAACATGATATACAAGCATCCCAATAAAAGCATAAGTCACTATAAAGTATACTCCGAAAACCAAAGTACCAAGTGAAACATCCAGCCACAGTTGTGCTAGAACAATATACTATCTCTGTACACTGGTCCCTAGCTGTGGTGTAGGTAGCTATGCCTCCCAACTATGTGGCACCAATAGGTCACACCCACTATGCTGATGGAGATAATGATCCAACCACAAACACACAAAAACAACATCCATGGCTAACACACATGCTAAGCAGTATGATGACTAAATCCAAGACAAAGACAATTCATTACTATAGGTCCTGCTTAGACATCTCAATGGGCTACTAAGTAAAATTTGACATCATGGAGAGTTGCTTGGCATTGACAAGCCCAAGCTGGTACTGTTAGCTCTCCACTTCCCAATGGAAGGAGCACATCTCAAATCATTTTATTATCTTTAAGTTTTATTACAACCCAATGTTTAAATTTAGTTATCACTTGTTTACAAAGCTTCTACATGCCAACCCTTGGGAAATAAGCACTGGGCTAAGGAGATAGAAGCCCCATCCATATGCTACCTTACCCTAACCATGCTCATCCAACGATGAGTGCTTGTAGGCATGCAAATCCCAACCCAACCCCAATGATCATAACTTTTGGAAGTACCATGAAAGATCGGGCTCCATAGGTCACCCGAAAAATGAACGTGCACGTACTCATGTGTGATGTATTTCCATCACAAAGATCAAACACAAGGACTAGATGAGAACACAAGTAGAAAGTCACTCAATCGAAAATAGACTTGGGAGGACGGACACAACACAAATCCCAATGCAACATAAAAGTGCAATAAAGGTTCGATCGATATCCAAATGGATACTCCAGGCCTATGACCCAACTCATGCCAGGAAAACCCAAGAGAATAGGGCAACATGCAAAACGAGGTAAAAACCCCAAATTTTGAAAAAATTCTAAAATTAAAATCCATTTGACCTTTAGGTACAAAAACCCTATAAAAAAAAAAAAAAGAATTTGCACACCGTATGCAAAAATGGCCAGCATAAAGGCTCAAAATTCCAAACCCCCATCCTGAAAACAAGGAAAACATTCATCCCTGACCAACCAAGTAAAACCAACAAATAGAAACAGAGAGTAACACTAGTTCTTAGCCTCCTAACAAATTGCTACAAGAAATGGAAGCTGAAATAGAGTGAAAAAAATAAAATGAGAAAGCCCTACCTGACAACAAAAGGGGCAAAAATTGAAACTCATGCAATAAAATAAATCACCTGTTGAATCTGTCAAAAATCATGGCAAAGCACGGTCTACCCGAGCTGAATCCAATTAGACCAACCTCACGATGATCCCACACTCATAGCTCCTAGAACAAACAAAAGTCCAATCCTTCAGAAGAGGATTTTGGAAAATGCTCTCCAAATTCTCAAATTCAAAATAAAAAGTGAGGAATTAAATTCCTCTTTCAACACTAATTCACTTTTTGAGTTAATAGTCGATTAGGGCAAACAACCAACTATAGAAGCTAGACTCTGAATTGATTCAAACGAAAACAAATTATTCTTCGTAACGAGAATTCACCTAAGGCAAAGCTGCCAAAAATTAAATATGAAAATATTTAAAACCTAAAAACCCAAAATCACAGAAAAACTCTTAACACTTTCGCGACAATGTGAACTTCTAAATGCATAGACACGCTCACTAGTCTAATCACATAATGCAGATGAGTTTAGAATTACTAATCACCAAAAGATTTTAATTAAAATAATTAAAATAAGGATACGTCGACAATGTAGGGATGACATTGGTAAAATATGAACAACTAAATCACTAACTTCATGTTCCACTACTAGGGATATAAATCCTACACACTAAAATACATGATCAAGTGCAATTGCATATAATATCATAAGCGAAGCAACATGTATTAAAATAAATGTTCATAGAAAGCGTAAAGATACAAGAATGAAGTAAATAACCATGGCATAAAATTCATCTCATAACATAACCAAAAAATATGTGCAATGAACCATATAACCAGATATCATCATAGATCTACTATCATCTCAAAATAACATCAACATGCAAATATGATAAACTAAACAATATAGTAGTAAAGCATCTATGGTATCAAATCAAAGTATAACATCTGACCCTCAGGTCATCTCAAGGTACAAATAACAATAAGAGTATCAATTATCTCTCGAATCAAAAAAAGGACAAGGTGCAGACTACAAACACGAGAGGCACTACAAGGTGAATTAGGAACCAATAAAACTTAATCTTATTTCACTGATTAATCCTTCATATAATATTCTAATCTAATTGCATGCATGAAAGGTTGAAAAAAAATAAACATTCATAGCAAATTGACACAAGATATGGTGACCTAGAAACCTTTCAAATAGAAAGCAAAATAGGGGTGGAGATGATATCCACAAGCTTTAGTACTATAGTATAAAATTGGCCTATTAAGGCTTATAATTGATCACTTCTGATGATATTCCCTGTTAGGAGAAATAATGACTATGAAGTCCACCTTGTGAAAGGATTTACAAACATATAATGAAGTATGCACTCGATAAAGAGATTTATCAAAGACTGTTAAGTCTACACTGTTAAAGGATTTGACTGATGCACCTGTTAGGGTGAACCAGTGGCTAATCTCTAATTTGCAACTCTAGTTTTTTGGTTGAGATTCCTTTAATTGTAATGATCACCTTGCTATGATAGATAATACTTTGTTGTCCCTTATATTTCTTGTAGCCTTCTTTAACTCGCACTTATGCTCATCATATGCTCATGCTTCTTGTTCGGATATGATACAATGCATTACATATATACCAGTCAAATCACAACTTACTAGAGTCGGCTACAATATAAATTTCACCAAAATACACAAAGTCAACCCAAGTGCTATAACTCAGGATTTGAAGACAAACTTGGTGATGTGTTGATACTCGAAAACCATGGTCAACACTTGGCATTATCTAACACTTGATTGACAAAGAGGCTCAGTTCATATTGATCACTTCCAAGTAGCTTGAACTCAGTTAGCATTGGGTGACTCAGTGAACACTATGAAACTTAGCATATACTGAATCACTCGATTGACACTTTATGGCTCAGTTAACACTAGATTCACATCACTAACATTGCTAGTTTGGTAGACACTAGAGAACACAGTTAACACTATGGAACTTGGTTAACACTATGGAACTTGACTGACACTAGATTTTCCATCACTTGTATTAAACAACTCAATAAATACTATTACACTTGGCATAAACTATACATAGGTTCTGAAGCTCATTAGCAACTAAGAAACTTGGTAGCAACCTAACCAATTAACAAAGTGTGAGTCACGAATAAAAAAATTGACCTTAATGTCAACAATCTCCCCCTTTCGCATCAGTGAATAAAATGCTTATCATCCAAAAACTGAATATACAAAATTACAAGTCAAAAAATATTCTTTTATCTCCATTTTGTGTCTACAACTCAATAACATACTCTATTTTTAAGATTTTTCAAAAATTGCTTTTGTAAAGATGTTTATTGTTTATTTGTTCAATATAGTATTATTCTCCCATACATATATCTGGAGTACTACTCCCTCATACATGTATACTTTACACATCTTTACATATACTTCTCCTTCTTTATATATATATATATATATTCTCCCTCATACATGTATTTTGTACATATCTATATATATATATACTTCTCCCCCTTTTTGACATAAATGCCAAACGTGTATCTATACGTTAATACCAAAATATGACAAGAATTCAGAGTGTACCTTCAAGATTAATGGCATTATCTTGTCCCAATTTTCTTGTAGCACCTTGCTTTCATGCAATGCAATTTGAACTTCTGCTAATAGTTCCATCATACGATTAGCTATGGAGAAGTTATTGTCATGGATGAGTGTCTTAGCATGTGCAATGTGTGTTTATAGTGCATCCATGTTTGGAAGAATCATGCCTTGGATTTTTGCAAGTGTGGCCTTGATCCTAGCTTCTTCCTTTAGTATCTTTGCTTGCAAATTTTTTCGAAATCTAATCTTTGAATAGTGAGAAGAACTATAGCTCGAGTCAAGTGATAGCTATTGTGCACTTGCCTTCATGTCTTCATTTATCTTAGATAGTTTATTTTTTAATTTCTTGTGTGAAGATAGTTGTGTCACACAACTTAACAAATAATGAAGTGACATTATTTACAGATGTCTCCAATGAAACAAGAGTAGGAGACAATTCTACTTGGTGTATTGCAATTTTCTATGCCACTTGTGCCAATACCTTATTCTCAAATTTTATTTCTTCTCTTTGTAGAAACTTATCTTGTCCATTCAAGTCTTCATTGAATTTTTGCACACTTTCTACCAACTAATCCAAAATAAGTTGTGTATTATCAACTTCAATACTTAGTGCATTGACAAATCTGTCCTTTGCATCTTCAAGCACTTGGGTTTTCTTTTTCTTCTCTTCTCTAAGCTTCTATTACTTAGCTCTATTTTGCAATAACTCACCCATGATGTTCATTTTATTAGGATTGAGAGTAGATATATCCCAATTCAGAATAACTATATCCTCATCTAGATCAATATCTTCTTCTTTACCCTTATCCTTATCCTTAATTGAAACTTCAATACTCAATTGAGTGTTATTCTCAACTTTCATTGTACTAGCTATATGTGGAATAGAAACAATAGTAGAAACAAAGTGGCTAGAAAAAAATGTAGATATGACACCAATACTAGAAATATCTTGTTGCTGCATGATAAAACTTGATGATGGAGGTGCTTTTTTCTTGGTAAATGAAGTGCTGGCCACTTCAGTTGATGGAATGCCCAGCAGAACAGGTCCTGAGCTTGGTTGGGTGCACGGTGTTGTAGTGGTAGTCACAACCAACTTGGTAGAAGCTTTCTTAGAGCTAGTTTGCACTAAAAATTTTCTCGAAGAATGAGGAAATGACACCATTACTGCTACTGCAATCTTTTCTACATCAGTTTCCTCAATGCTTTGAATCTCTAGAAGACTTCCTCCAGTAGCTTTCTATTCTTCCTCCTCATCACCCAAATATAATTCATCATCTTTTATTTCCACATTCTCTTCCTCATTGTCATCATTTTTGTCATTAATATGGACAATAAAATCAATGTGTAAGAACCCCCTTGCAAAGGAGTAAGAACCTAGAAGGTTTCAAAATAGTTCAAGACACCTTCTTGGCCAAACCGATGTTCAAGCTTTAGGGAAAAGATAACACAAGAATAAAAAAGGAAGCTTCTCAATTGATTGACATTTATTATAGTTTCTTTACTTAATTCCCAAAGTTCACCTACCTGATAGTCAAAGGATATAAAGGAAAATTCCTAAGATTGCCTCGACATTGCCTAGATCATTTTGTGTTGATTGAAATATGTAGACAACTAGCTAAGGTAGAAAAGAGTTGTAAAACTCAGAATGGCTCTAGCTACACATTCCCTATTGAACTCAGGCACTACAAATGCAAGACAATCCATGATGCTCTAAAGCTTAAGGCTGAAATTAAATCTATGAACCTATTGACCTATTCTGCTAGACCTAACTTTTATAATAAAGAATTTTCCCTAAGATATTCTAAGCTAGGTTCATCTGTTCTCCATGTTCCCTATTTAGAGGACTTATGTTCCAACTATAAGGATGATTTTGAGGTTAGAAGAAGGCTATGGTCTAGATTATTACTAGCTTAGATCAAATATTTTGGTCTCTCTCTAGATACCTCTAGAGTAGTCAAAGAGGAAAATGAAGAAACTATCGAGCCAATGTATATTGAACAAGTGGAGGCTTACTCGTTGCCATAAATTGACTAGGAAATTCCATAAGAAGATAACTTCCATGCAAGAACCATGTCCATCCTAACCAGAATAGAACAATGTCTCTTAAACAAAAGACAGTCAAAATCAGTGGCTCGTAGTGTTCAACAAGTTCATGCTAGCCCCAGTTCACCCATAGTTTTTCTTAATACTAATGAAGTTTTTCCCACTTCCACTACATGAAAACTAAAGTTGAGAGTTAAACTTGAACTCCTTGTTCAAGGTTCAATTCAACTTCCTCCTTCTATCAAGTGGACTCACTCTCATAGTAGGAAGAAGCAAGAATAGTCAATAAGTTTAAAAGAAACTTGTGACGAGTCAGTTACAATTAATATTGTAATGTAGAAAGGGGATCAACAAGTGATGGAGGAAGCCAATACTCTAAGTTTAATGGCACTCAGTTCATCCTATGTTATACAAACTTCTCCTCCTAAGGAAAATCCATCCATTCCTAATTGGTTTGACTTGTTTGTGAGTAAGAAAAGGAGTATAATTCTAGCAGCTCTTCCAGTAGGTGATGTGGTAAGAAAATGTCTTGGAAAGACTCCTAAAACTATGAAAGAAAATATTGAGACCATACTAAATGTTGATGAGAATATAGGGCAATGGATAGCTAAAGTGATGAAGCCAATGGCTGACAAGAATATAGATGATGTTCTTCCCTAAGATTTTACAATACAAAAAATGATCCTTGGTCCTACTTCTAGATCAGCAACTAAGATTTTACAATACAAGAATATGGACTACCAGAAATTCAAGGGTTTCTCACCGCATATGGAAGGATCAAAGGTATAAACAACAGCTAAAAGGTCCTTGTGAAAGAGGGTTGAATATATTCATGAGATTCAAAATCCAAATATAAAGGCTCTATCAACTACTATCTATGACGTCATTGATGTCACTTCTCCCCTTAATAAAATTTTTACTGAACAATTCAAGAGATATCATTCTATTTCTCAAGCCTATGGTGAGGGTTGAACACAGTTCATGCCTAGACAACCAATTACTTCTCCCACTTTATTAATACTAATATAAGACCTAAAAAATTGGTGACTACTCTAGAATCATAAATGAATGCTTGGGAAGCTGAGAAAATTAAGTGGGATGAATATGTCATTGAAATTTTAGAGGTTCAAGAATATGGAATAGATAGGTTCTTGACTAAAAATTCAAAGGCCAAATTCGATGTTGATTTTCTATTCATCACCAAAGCTAACCAGTAATGGAGGAATATAGTTATTGAACAAGGAATGGAGGAATGCTCTGAACTACTGAAAGAAGTGGAGTGTCTAAAGGAAATCCTAGTAGCTAACATTAAGTGCATTGATGTTAAAATCATGGATAATGAGGATCGAAACAAGAAACTCTCAGAATAAGTGGAAACAACCTTTTTCTCTAAGCTGAAATTGTTGAGAGAAATGAATGAGGTCTCTGTTAAAGACTTAACCATCATTGCCAAGGAATATTCCATGATGATCATCTACACAAATCATTTAGAAGTACAGGATAAGAAGCTTGATCATATCTGCGCAATCATGAAGATGTGGAAACTTCAACTGGAGCAGCTTGGCGTCCCACATTAATGGGGATTGATCAATTTCCTTGCAGTGCATAAGGCCTAGAAAGAAGCTAGTGGTGGTTACTCTAACTCTTAGGGTCTGCATGATGACATTCATGATATAGCTAGAGTTTAGAAGATGATCATGAGGCCACATATCTTAGTTTCTTATTTTCTTTTAGTTTACGCTTTGAAACTAGATTTTGTTTAAATAGTTAGTAAATCTTTGTGAGTTAGTTTTGAAATTGATTCGGAAAGCCCTATGTAGCTATATAAACTTTTTTTTAATTGACCTGATGGGTTGACTCTCTGGACTTAGATATTTTGTTATTTTAATTAAGTTGTTGTTTCCTTTTGTTTGAAGACAACAAGTTGATGTAATAGAATTAATCATATGGTTATCTCCTGGGAATCTCTTCAATAATTCTATGATTATCTTGCTTGATGGTAGTTTCATATGAAATTCATTCTTGCATTGATCTTCTTTAGTTAACTATGTTGGAGTTGCAATTTTCTTTTGTTAAATTTGGTGAGCTTGATCATAAATATTGAATCTTTAAATATGTGTCATTTGGTATGTATCAAATATAAAATATTGAATCTACAACATTCTTTTGTAGTTATAAGAGAATTTTTTTTCTTTCCTTAAGTTATTCCAAGTTAAAAGAGAAAAATTTATAATTCATTTACAATAAGAGCATATTTATAAATCATTATAGAAGGGCATTGTGCCTTTAAAACATAGATAGTCTTTGTGAATTTTCAAGACTCATTTGTGGTGAAAATTTTTTTTCTTATTAATGTTAACATAAATAGATGGGAAGGAAAAATGATCCACTAACAATAACCATTTGTTTGCTCGGCTCGAACTAAATGCTTGGCTTACACTATTTTCTTGGTTTGGCTTGGTAGACACATTCTTTTTGCTCGGTCTTCTTGTTTTTTCTTAAGTATCCTTTCATTGTAGCCTTAAGTAGATAAAAAATACACTATATCATCAAAATCTTACCCGGTCTTAGTGATCCTTTATACACCATATAACTCAACCTTTCTCTAAGTACTATTTTTATCCTTTCTTTTCAAATCCTCTTTATCAATCAATCAAATGATAACACTTAGACCAAAGTTAGCATCTGCCTTACCAGAAAGTAGTAGGTTTGACATTAGTGAAAAAATAATGGTATGATAGATTTCAACAATCTTCTTATTCAACACCCTCCTCTCAATTGTATTGGTGGACTTTAATTTTTAACAACTACAAGAGGTTATATATCATACAATGTGTTATTTGAATCATATTTTGGTTTATATGATGATTATAGTCATCATGATGATGTTAGAAATAGGGAATACTAAGAGGGGGGATGAATGGGTATTTTACAAACTTTTACCCACAATAGGATGTTGTTACTTCCTTTAAATCATGCATGAGAAAGTAAACCAATAATGTTGAATAGTAAAGATAACCATACACAATGAGAACTCATATCACTATATTTTGTTAACTAGGGAAACCCTAGCCAAGGGAAAACCCTAGTGGGGATGGTACCCACAAAATGATCCACTAAAAAAAAGTATCTGGTTAAGGATATTGACCATGTTAGGAGTCTATTAAGTAGTGTCTTGGTCCTTATTAGAGAACTAGGCCCTGTTAAAAGCCTCAACCCTATTAGGATTTTCTTCAACCATGTTAGGAGTTGGTGATACAAATACAATGTATACAGGATGATCCCACTGTCCAAACATCCAATATACAATTAAGCTTGTTTATAAAATAGAGATACATACAACATTCTCTCACTATTGTACTTCATAGTTCCTTTGATCATACATCAAACTTCACATTATACAAGGCTTTCATATCACAAATACAATATTTACATAATTTTTCATATTATGTACAACCAACACATAACCTCACAAGTTATGATCTTTACTTATACCTCTTCCTTTTAGCAAAACTCTATCCTGTTGGCCTTGATGCTTCCACACACTTGGATAATTATAAAATTAGCATTTTCTAACTCAAGGTTAACATCTAAGATATCGTTCCATTAAATTTAAGTAATTATTTTGTTACCAAAATAATTCCTTAAGCCGTCATACTCAATCTTCTGTTGTGCTCTGTTCTACCTTGCTAATTACTTGTACTAGTAAATCCTTTGTAACTATTGTCGTACTATCTGTACACATATGTGCATTAACACATGTCATCATGACACTGTCAACTATCTTTCCTCAACTACATACTTTTCAACTCTGACTCTGTCATCCTTACTCACAAAATCTATCTCTGTGTTGATGCAAACTATCTAACACTTAGGCAATTTTTTGTCTCTGATCTCACAATGAAATACCAAAATATATGTTTCCATAAATGATAACACAAAATTAACTAAATACTCTACTGACTTCAAACCATATTTCCAACAAACTCCCCTTTTGGCATTGATGGCAACATATGGGAAAATTGGCTAAGTCCCAAAATGTTGATCAAAACTGTGGCCTTAACAAAATTTCAAAAACTTCAAAATTTATTACAATACTTGGATCAATACATATTACCATCTTTCCTTATCTCTCCTATTACAATGATTTCCTATATACATAGCTAAGCTCCCCCTTACAAATATATGCATCTTTTACATTCCTTCTTTTCTTTATACATATATCATCTATATCATTTTCCTTTACATTCTTCTCCCCCTTTGACATCAATGACAAAGATGTCCAAAATTATATGTACAAGACAAAATTGTGTTGCCTTTCTCTGTTCTAACTTGAGATTCTTGGTAGGAAATCAAAAAAATCAAGTTTTAGACTCTCAAGTTTCTTCCTCCAATTATCTTTCACTGCATCTAAAATTCTAAGAAGTGCACATAAGGGATATGATGCCAATTCCAATGTATTTAAGTCTGTATAGGAAAATTTGTCATAAGATGTCTTTGTTGTAAGACACTCCTCCAATTGCCTCTGAAAAATGATAACCTTAGGAGATAAATATTCTCTAAGGACATATGATCTCTTTATTACTGTTAGGATTAAACCACAGATAGAAAATAAAAATTACATGCAAATATAACCAATAAAAAAAAATAATAGATCACACAAAAAAGAACACAAGGCACCAAGATTTAACGTGGTTCACCCAATCCTTGGGCTATGTCCACCAAACAACAAGTCCAATATTATTACAATCCAGTGATTATAGCCTGATTACAATCCATAATCCCTTACAGCTCAATACCACCACAAGAACCAATTTTACATCAAAGCTTAATGAAAAATACCTAACCCTAAGCCCTTTTATACAAGTGATTTTATGCCGCTTTAGGGTTACAACATATTGGCCATATGTACATTACTTTCCTGATCAATCACCACAAACTAACAATTACCTTCTCCTTGTCAAGTTTAATGCCTCTGATAACATCATGAACTGCCTTCATTTTTGCTTCAATGTCTTCAATGCTCTCATCTGGCTACTGCAATCTAATAGTGAGTGTTTAAAGCTCAATCATTCTAAATTTGATCTTATCATCAAATTCCTTCAAATAATTGTATGACATAGCACAATGTCCATACAATTTCTTTCCTTCATATATAGTCTTCCTCATCTACTTTATGCAAAAATTCAAAGTCTACAAATCATTTCTAACATTTGTGCATACTATATCAAATAGTAGTGTATCATGCTTAATCTAAGTTTACACTAAGGAAAGAAGTGAACTTTGCATCAAAGGTTCTCACCATTTCCTTTTCCTTCTTCTAAATGTCTAGCTCTGCAACACTAGCCTGCACTATCTTTTGGACCCTCTCCAGAACTTCTGACAAAGTTCTCTTTAAAGTCTTGACAAACTTGTTTTACATTAAGGTAAAAATGGGTTTTGAAGGGACCTAAAACCCTTGAACAAAAGCAAAAGACAAGGTAAAAAACACAAAAAAAAGGTTTTACAAGGATTTGAAACCACAAGTTTAAACCAAACAAACCCAAGTTTTACAAGGACCTAGAACCTAAAGTTTTTAAAATAGAAAGCTAGAAAAATATAAAAAATAGAACCAGCTACACCACCCAAACTAGCAACCAGCACACTAGCGACCACAACAAGCACCTACACTAGTTCTTTGATGCTCTTCTTGACCTCCTTACCAACTTCAGTTGTAGCCTAGATAATATCAATCATGGTAGAAATAGGAACCTCAGGAGCTTCAACAATCTTTTTTCTCATTCTCTTGCTAGGCCCTCTTAGACTCCTCACCACAACAATGTCTAAAGAAATGATCTCCTTGTTCCTTTTATTTCCTCGACTGGCCAGAGCAATGCACAAACTAGAAGTGACATACTCCATTCTTTTCTTACTTTCCTTAATAAGTTGATAGAGTTCTAGCTCATAATCCTTTAGTTTGTTAGGAATGTCACTGTCAAGTTTCTTTAGGTGGGCTCTCATAACATGTTCATGGTCCAACTCTTTTTGAATGACTCTAACCTTTTTCTTGAGCACCATTATTTCATTTTATAGCCATGAATATTCTTGTAGAGAAGTCTCTACTTTAAGTTTAGTAGTATGAAGAAAGGAGAGTTTTGCATGGTGGGACTCATCCCTAGTATCTTCTTTAGTTCTAATCGCAACATCAATGGTAGTGTTATTGACTTGGATGTTAGTGTTAGCTGTATGCATGAATATGCGGCCTATGCCAACACACACACTTCAACACGGTCCTTATTTGTGAATTCATCCCAGAATGAACATTGGATTGTTCAACCGAAAATCAGCCGGCAAGGCGACCTGTTGCCTTCTATCTAAAGAGAATTGCTTGTTAGATATCCTCAGATTTGAGGTGTTAAGCAACTAGACCCTTTACGAAAGAAGGATTTAAAAGAAAATGTGACTAATCTATTTGAGAATGCGAATTAATCTAGAATAGAGCATGCACATTTAATCTAAGAACATGTAAAATAAAGCTATGCTAAAATGTATGCATATTATGCTAAATGAGATTAAACTAGAAAATGAATATCTTATGAAAATAATGAGCTCAAATGAATGCACAATCTAGCAGCAATTTAATGCAAATTCTTATTCAACCCCTCCGAAAATGAAGAGATGAAGGTCTCTTAAATAGACTTTCTTGGAATCCATCAACGGTTGTGATCGATTTCAATCAACGGTCAGGATTAAAGGTGAAATTCAGTCATAAAGGAAGATTCCCAAATTAAAGGGAGTTAACTAACTCAAATATGAGTGTAAGAGTCAGTCAACTCATATAGACTTTAGTGTAAAAGCAAGTGATCTGGGTCACTTCTAATTTGATCAGCAGTGAACTGGGAATTTCCTTTTTTGAATTGAAGAGAGATTTTGGTGAGATATTTAATTTAATAAAATGAGATATGCTCTCATAATTACCTTTTCTATTAGATTAAATAATTCTATTTAATTAATTAGAGACACTTTTCTTATTTAATTAAATAACTTCATTTAATTAATTAGGAATGGCTTCCCATTTAATTAGATAACTTTGTTTAGTTAATTAGAAGTAAGATCTCCATTTAATTAAATAATTTTGTTTAATTAATTAAAATAGGCACATTTATTAAATTAAATAAATTTAATTTCATAGTACATTAGCCTTAGGATATAATTTAATTTAATTAAAGTATAAATACTTAGTAATTAAATTAAATATTAATCAATAGGTTTGATGTGACTAATATGAGTAAATACTATAGGAATTAAATAATAAGCATGATGAATGTAGATTAGAGTTTTCTGCATCTGACAATTAAGTCAAGTAGCGAGTAGCCGAATAAAAATTTGCCTAGTGACATAGGACTTAAGATTGATAAAAAATATACCAGAATTGGTATCATGGCAATGAGCCAATTTTGGGGTATTACATTAGCATCCTACTTCTCCTTTAACTCCTCTTCCTTCTCCTTACTCGGGCATTGCAATTTCATAACAAGGACATTGCCCTAATTTTTCTTTATTGTATCAATGTCCATATTCTACTCACTAGATTTAGTTAGAGGAGGAGAAGAAAGAACTTTATCTTTCCCCTCATCATCCTTTAAAGCTTTAGACCCAGCATTTGATTTAGTTTTTATGTCTTTACTTTCCTCCACTTGGTCCTTACTAGTCAACATGCCCTTACTTCTAGAGTATCCTTCTAGGTTCGAGCTAAGGTTTCCCATTTTAGTCTTATTGTCATCCTCGACATAATTCTCAAAATCCATCACTTCCTCAACATTCTTCTTTTTAATCTCCTTCTTATGACCCTTCTTAGTTATTTTACTATCGCTGGTACCTTCTTCACTTTTAACCTTTTTATTTGAGGGTTCATTACCAGAAACTTTCCTTTTTTTCTCCAAAGTTGGAGAGGGTTTAACAACCTTAATTTTATAATACTTTTCAATAAGAAGGATTAAGACTTCGTGGAGTACAAGATGAGAATCCTTCTTCCTATGTGCTTGGAGGCTTTGTATTAGAGAGTACTTTAGGTAGAATGGGAAAGAAATTCTATCTTTATACCTAAAATGATTTAGGAACACAAAATGAAACTTGTGGACTCTCTTAGCTCTATCATCAAGGATAAAATACTCACAGATGCACCCAAAAACATCCCTCTATATTACCTTTATTTGGCTGAGATCATAAAAATCTCCATTCTTCTCCAACCTTTTCTCCTCCTCATCAATTTTAGGAAATTTTTTGAAGGCCGCATTCGAGATACTAGTGTCCCTATGTAATTTGATACCCTCCACTAGAAGACTTGTAATCTTAGTGATGAACTCCTTCGACAACCTCATAGTAACCCCATGCAATGTTACCCTGTTCTAAATTCAATTCTTGAAGAAAGTCTCTGTAATGTGTGGCTTATACCCTTGAAGTTTCTCAATATAAGTCATGAATTTCCCTTTTTTCAGTATTTCCAAAACATTTGAATTCACCCTCCATTCCTTGTAGTTATTTGGATCTTTCTTTCTTGGTTCCCCTCCCATCTTATATTTGGCTCTGCACCTACAACTAGACTGAAAAATAGTCACCAAAAAGTAGAGTAAATTGTTAATGATTTTCAAGAAGCCTTTAACCTTGCATGTGTGCCAAGTACAATCCATAATTATGCAAATTTACCACATAGGGATACTCAAAAAATCCACCACAAACCCATCACTTCCCTTAATAAATTCCTCAATCTTGCATGATCTTTCCTTCATTAGCATGTATCATATCATAATTAATAGTTTTCATCAGCTCAAAATCCTTTCTTAGGTCATCTTGCCAACTCAACCTAGTTTTCTTATAGACTACTTGATTAGCAATCTAGTAGCAATTTTGTTGCCCTCCTAAAAAATAAGAGAAATTTAAACATTATCAAATTTATTCATAAGGTCTTTTATTTCAAATATACTTCCCTCTATACTCAAAGTAATAGGACTCTTGTTCTTCAACATGTTAATGATTTTAAGATAGTCTCCTTCCAACTAAAGATTTCAAAAACTAGATTCCACTGCCATCCTTATAGTGAAAAGAGAAATTGTTGTCTCAGCTTTATGACTAGTAGACTTCCCTATAGGGATAGCAAAAACATCCACAACCATACTGTAGTGGTTTCTCAAAACACCTTTACATCTAGCTTTTCCTGAATTCCCTTTAGTAGAGCCATCAAAATTACCTTTAATCCAACCCATAGGTGGAGATCTCTACTTAACATTTTGTCTCTGATCCTTTTGTTTAGTTGTAATACCTTTAGCATTCATAGGATTACTTATTAGAATCTCATTAGACATATTTCTCTAAACGTTGAAATTCTCTTTTATACCTCTGATTATATTATGAACTAAAACCCAATCACCTCCTTTATGGGGAAATTTTATGCACTTTTGAATTGGAGAGGCTACAACTTGCATACAAGAGATCCATGAAATACCAATCTAAACTTGAAATGATTCGAAGTAACAATAAAGGTATTATAAACAAATTTACTAGAAAGGGTGACAAGGAGATTGATAGAACCACAAGGACAATAAAGAAACCAATTACAAGTTTTAATCCAAACATTAGATAAATCATAGGTATCCTTATGCAATCCTTTATTAAAAATATTTTCTTCACTAATAAGATTCATGGAGGAAGATAGATAAATAAAAACACCATAGGAAGGGATATGAGAAATCCTAGAGGTAATGTAAAGAGGACTATTAGGTTCTTTAACCATATTGGTATGATCAAAGGTGATAGGAGGTGTAGATTTAAGTTCATGTGCGAAGGTAAAACCAAAGGTTGAGGTTGAGACTCAACATGATTAACCACATTATTAGCTTCTGTAGTGCCTACCCCTACTTCACATTTTTGCTTTAATTGCCAAACTCTTTTAGGCCAGTTTTATACTTGATGTTTAGTAGCATTACTTTCAAATTATCAGATGTTGTTTTACACTCAATTTATTATATGATGAGATTACTTGGTACTCTATATTTCATGCATGTATGATGATTATTCAATGTTTTCAATTATCGATGATGATTAGTTAGATGGTTTATTATCACATGTGCTTTCTTATGGATACTTACACCATACTGCATGTGTATGGTGTGTGTGTTTGTTTTCTTTATGTATGGTGTTTCTGATGTGGTTAAGGAAGGGAGTCGTAGTCACCTGCTAGTCGGGATCTACACGATGCACCACTTCCTACCAGTGTCTGTTTAGCTTAGAATATTGTGTCTGTACATGCGTGGATTTTATGCAGGTTGCAGGTACCGGGTATCGACTTCCCTGAATTGCCAAGATGAGCGTACCCTATCGCATTATCTCAATGGTAAGAGAGGGGAGATAAACTCTTAAGTCCAATTCCTAAACCCTTTAGCCAATTGTCCTAATTGATAATTAGGGCAAGTATCTAAGTTAAGTACCCTCCGAATGCATCAAATGATGGTATTTCGTGATTATAACCCTTTTGTTTGATTTAGTATGTATTTTTCTATGATGGGTTTTTGTATGTTGCTTTATGAGTCCTTGATGTATTTTCTATTAATTAAGTTTAATTAAAAGGATTAATTAATGATTTAATTTAATAGAAAATTATTATGATATTTTAATATTTAATTATATTTAATTAATTGAGAAATTAATTAAATAAAAAGAAATAAATTTGGAAATAAAAATTTTAAGTATAATTTTAGAATGTGATAATATTTATTTAATTTAATAATAATATATATTTAGAGTTCATTTTTAAATAAATGCTAAATATTATTATTAATTGAATTAATAAATATTTTATCAATTAAAGTTTCTTAAATAAATTAAAAGTGGAAAAGATATTAAATTATTAAAAGTTTCTAGATCGCATGATCTAAGCATGAGTTTAAATATAAAAGAAATTAATTAAAACGATTAATTAATGATTTAATTTAATAGAAGATTATTATGATATTTTAATATTTGATTATATTTAATTAATTGAGAAATTAATTAAATAAAAAGAATTAGATTTGGAGATAAAAGTTTAAGGATAATTTAGAACATTATAATATTTATTTAATTTAATAATAATATATTTAGAGTTCATTTTTAAATAAATGCTAAATATTATTGTTATTTAAGTTAATTAAATATTTTATCAATTAAGTTCTAAAATAAATTAAAAAGTGAAAATATATTAATTATTAAAAGTTGTAAGATTGCATGATGCGAGCATGCGTTGAAAATAAAGAAATTAATTAAAAAGATAAAATAAGAGGAAATAATAATGTTATTTTTAATTTCATAAAGTGCGCATGGGATTAAAAGTAATAAAGATTAAAAATAGAAGTCAAGTGGAAAAATTAAATAAAGTTATTTAATGATTCATTTAATATGCATTAAAAAGATAAAGCAAAGATTAATAAAAGATAATTTTGAGTTAACTCAGTTGAGCAAAGAGTCTTCTCGAGTGAACGCACAATTAGTGCCCCGATTTGAGGAGAAGACTCCTTATCACAACTTGGGGGGTTCATTTTTGGGGGACACGAATTTGGACCGTGAATTTTGGAAACAGGAATTTTGGAGAGAGTTTTTGGAAGCAAATTTCAGAAGGAGAATTCTAGGAAAGATTTTCAGAAGAAAGTTATTGAAGAGGAGCGAGTTCTCTTACAGATTTTGGGGATTGCGTATTAGCATCAGGTTCAGGCAGGGTCTAGTATTTTGACCCCTAAATGATTTAAGAAATTTAATATGTTCTGTCTACTTCGTGATTGTAAGAATCTTGTCTTCTTGAATGTATCATTTATTCGTTCTAGATCTTTTGCTATTCGATTTCATTTGTAAATCTAGATTGAAAAATTGTTCAGGAACATCCTTCAACCAAATTAAATCAGGATTTAGGATTCTATTAAAATAGAGAAAAGAGAGAATTGATTTGGGGAGAGTTTTGAGATTAAAAAGAAAATTCGTAGGGTTGGAATTATTTTCTCTATTAGATTGCAATTGTTAATGTTTAAAAAAAAAAAAAAAAAAAATCTTAAAAAGAAATTCGATTGGTTCGATTTATTCTCCTATTAGATTAAATTGTAATCTTTCATAAATAAATAAATAAAAGAATAATAAATAAATTAAAAAATATATATATATATATATATGTATAAATAAATTTATATATATTATAATAATAAACCATATATTATTAAACCTTAATCAATATTGAAAGGAATTGTGTGTTAAATTCAATTTATTTAAAAAT
The DNA here is from genome assembly GCA_028749045.1 of Cupressus sempervirens. NCBI lineage: Eukaryota > Viridiplantae > Streptophyta > Pinopsida > Cupressales > Cupressaceae > Cupressus > Cupressus sempervirens. The sequence continues at coordinate 726,649,674 of CM053786.1, read as the reverse complement.
AAATAAAAATAAAAATAAAAGTTTATAAAATAAATAAATTTATTTTTAACTTTTTTGCAAGCATAATATTAATGATAAAATAAATTATTAAAATATATATATATATAAATCTGGGGGGGGGGAACCTGGCCCACCCCCCTACCTACCTGTCGGCCTGCTGCGTGTCACAGCAAGTACTGCTGCGGCAGCAGTACCTTGCTACGACAGCAGCCTGCGCTGCAGTCTCTGCAGTCAGAGACTTTGCCGTCAACGATTTAATATCGCTTGACGTGCATTTTTTTTTAATGTGTTTAAATTTTTTTTTAATTATTAATATAAGTTATTAAATTTTAAATAATGTTTAAAATTAAAAGATTTCATTGTTAATTTTATTAATTAATAGTTATTAAATATTATTTAATAAATGAATGTCAATTATAGTTATTGAATTAGTTAATAATTATAAATATTATTTATTAGAGATTTTTGTTAAAAGACATTGTTTATTAATTATTTATTTATTATTAAATAATTTATAATTATTATATTAGTAAGGTAAATTGGTATTGGGAATTAACTAAAACTAATAAGTAATATCATAATTATGTTAGTATTTAAAAATTTGATTGAGATTATTATTATTATTTAATAATCAATTATTATTATTTTTAATAATTAATAAATGATTATTATTGCTCTTTTAGTCATGATTTTCTAAAGATCGAGTATGAGTTTAACTCATAGGGTAATCTATGAAACTTAGTGTCTTGAAATAAAGATTAAACTGGAAAACTGGACTTTACTTTTAACTCAAACAATGTGTTTTCTAGATTAAACCCAACTATGACACTAGGATGTTTTCTATGTTTTATCTATGCTTTGAGGTGTTGGGGGTTGATTTAGTTTGACCAGTTTAGGTTGTTACCAGAGGCTCGGGGTTGTGAATGTGATGTTATGATGATTTGGTCTCGATCTTTCTTAACCCGACCATGGTAATGTGATGGAGTGCTCTATGACATGTTTGTGACTACTGTTTGTTATTGCTTTCCAGTTTCCTGGTGTGAAGCTGAAGTGTATGTATATAAGATACCTGACTTAACCATTTTTGAGTCATCGATCAGTTATATTGGATAACCATTTTTGAGTCATCGATTAGTTATATTTGATAACCATTTTTGAGTCTCGATCAGTTACACTTGGATTGCTTTTGGTCGCTTGAGAGGACTGAAGTGTTTGTTATGTTCTTGATGATGTCATGTGTTGACTTGACCATTTTGGAGTCTTTGATCAGTATTGTGAATTATCATTGATGCCTTCAGTTTCTGATAGAGAACTGTTGTGATCATATGATTATTATTTGATGCTTACCTGTTGCTCATGAAGAACTGATGTAAATTTCGTGGCTTATCTTTTCTGATATTTTTTAGTTGCTTGTATAGGACTGAGGTGATTTTATTATGATTCTTTAATTCATGATTTCATGAGCCTAGGGTAGGTTATCTATGTGTAGTGTCGAGAAGTGGCTTGCAATGGGGATCGGGGCCCTAAGAGGCTGCCTGGAGTAACCCATTGTAAGTTGTTTTAACAAGTGAAAACATCTCACCTAAATAATGACTTAAATGAACCTAATAAGATAATTGTATGTTCTCTCCCATGCCTTGAGTGCTAGTACAGGCTAGGCTGGGGTAGAGAGAATGCTTGGTTACGACCTTGCATTTCGCAGTATGCCTCGTTAGTACGAGAGGATACTAGTGGCCGCAGGAATCACTAGGGACCCGGGATTCCTAAGGGATTGCTCGGGTAACTTTTACGTGACTTTTGTGATGACACTTTCCCGCTTGCATAGCAGGTTTCCTACATGTCTTTGTGGTGCCTCTGGGTCTAGATGTCTTTCTATGTTGGAACCTTTGAGTTAGTATACTTTTAGGATTTCCCAGACTTAGAGAGTACTTGTGTTTTGTGTTTGATACCTTGTTTGGGACTTGAGACTATCTCCTCAGCGCAGTGGGAGTGGACCATTTAGGTTCCACGCGGTCGGGTGGTAGTGCTTTTTACTCTTACCATTGAGATCCGTCCGTGGTCACCGTGGCTGAAGCTTTCTTGGTTGGCATTTACCTTCACTATGTTCTTGGATTACTATGATGGATGGTTAGATTTTATGATAGATGTTTTATCATTATGGATGTATGGATGTATTAGATATGTTATTAGTTTCATTTATTTTACTGTACTTTGTATCATGGATTTGAGGATGATGTATCTTTATCTTTACATATGTATATTCTTATAAGCCTTTCATACCCTGTGACATGTACAGTGGATGATTGAGCATTCCGAATTAAATTTCCAAGAGGCATTCGAAACAAATGTATATTATGGACATTGGACTTTCTGATTATTCTTTCCTATGTATGTGGTAGTTGTTAGACTTAGAATTAATTAAATTTAAATGTGACTCAACGTCTTGGGATCCTTAAGGTGTAACTTGTGATGTATGTTTGATGATGATTACATGTTATTGCTTCCGCTACTATGTGTTTGATGTGTATGTTATACTTTCTTACTTTTAAAAAAAAAATGTTTTGCAAACTTAGTGAAACTTTAGGTTAATTCTTTTGGATCCCTTAGCGGGGCGTTACAGCTTCTCCTACCTTGTCATTATAACTAATATTAGTAATAGGAGAAGAAGGTTGATTAATGACATTACATGAGTGTGAAGGTAAAGGATTGGCATAGATTTTCAAATTTTGATTAAGATGTGCTATATATTTATTTATACTATTAACCTTATCATCAACAGATATAAATTTCAAATCAATTAGGTGTTTTATAGCATTTTCCAAACTATAATATTTTTTAGTATCATTACTAAGTTAATAGTGGTATTGAAAAAAAGCATTGTGATCAAATGACTTGAGCATTTTTTTTTCTAGTGTCACTAGGATGGATAGAAGGAAGTTTCAAATCGTTAGCATTAACCAACTTTTCCATCACCAGGTAAAGATTCAAATAAATGAGTGTATTTATGATTAGTATGATACACACAAGAAAAAGTAGCCATACCTTTGGATGTGGTAGGAACTTGAATATCAATTGTATTGGTTGACTTGTGAATTTTGATGTAGTTGTTAGGTTTAGATAACTTGTTTTGATAAACGACAATGTCCATCTTATTAACCATAACAAGAGCCATTGGAGTAGACCTCTCAAGATAGATTACTTGTAACTAATAATGGTGTAGCACTACACAAAGATGTGAAAATGAAGTATACTAAGTAAGAAGAATCTTATCTCTAATATATTTTTTCAAATTAGAAATAAATTATGTTTAATATCATTATCAGACACAAGATAAGAAATTTAAGAATATGATTATTTGAATCTACCAATAAAGTCACTCGCTTTAAATTCTTCAACATTTTTTTGACAATGCATTAAATCAAACAAAGAAATTCGAGGAAAAATATTATTTTGAAATTTTTGAATGAAAGAATTAACAAGAGTTTGAAAGGAACCAATAGAATAAGGGAGTATAGAGAAATACCATTGCAAAGATTTGTCCCTAAAATTATGTGTGAAAACATTAGCCATTAACCTATAGTCATGATCAAAATCACTACATATAGGTTGAAAAGTCATAACATTGATCATTTGATCACCCTTACCATTATAGGTCTCAAGATGATATGTCTCAACGTGTTGTAGAATAACAACACAAAAGATATCTAAGGAAGGGGTGTTAAAAATTTCGCATGTAGGGATGTTATACTTAGACTGAGTGAATTGAGCCACTTCTTGCAAAGTGGTGACAATTTGAACCAAGCTACTAATGGTAGGATTAGAAGATGCAATAGTAGGCATGGATATATTGTACTTACTAGGAATGTTATAAGAAGGGGAAGGAAAATGTAAGGATATTGGTGAAGGATTAGAAGGAATAGAAAGAGGATTGGAATATGTGAAAGGAACAACATTATATGAGGGTAATGAAGAAGGTATGGAACTAGGAGGAACACTCAAGGGAAGTAAAGAGTTAGGAAGACCAACACTTAGACAATTAGAGACTTGCATGGAATTTATCATGATGAGAGGTGGTACATAGGTAGGAATTATTGGAATAGTAGTGGAAATAGGAATATAAGGCACAACTAGTGTGGAAGGGGGAGTGTATTTTAACTCTTGCTCATATTTCATCAAAGGCTTACCATGAGTATTAATAAGGTGAGATATACCACATAGGATAGAGATGTTATTATCATCATGAGTAATAAGCTTCTTAACAGCCTCAATAGCAACAAAACTATCAGGATTTTGGTTTTATTGCACAAGTCAATTTTCCAATTTATCAGACTCACAAGAGAAATTATCAACTTGGGAAGGAGAAAATATTAAGGTTTCATCTTCATCATGGGAAGACTAATAATATTTATGCTCCATAATAGGATTGAGATCATAAGCAAAGATATTAGTGTCATCATGGGTCCTAGGAAGAAAATAGGAATCATGATAATAAGATTTCATGAGTCTATGGCTTCTCCTCATGGGAATGCTAGAGGTTAGAATTAGGGTAATAAATCTCATAAAAGAGGATATTAGAAAAGGAAATTCTAATAAGATCTAAGCACATTATTATCAAATAAATAAAAAGGCATAAAAAGATCTCACCATAAAAATATAGCTAAATCTAGATCCAAAAATTAAAAAGAGGATATGTGTTGGGTTCACCAAAAGAAGGTGAACAACCAATTTTAAAAATATAACTCTAAGAAAGGTGCACAAGTCGGTTTTGTCCAAATGTTTAAGTGAAGCTTGTTGGTGTTTTAAAACATCAGGATTCCAAAACTCAATGATGAGAACAAAATACATCTAGAGGTAGCTAATTCCCATCTACAACATACCCATTCAGACATTGGGGCCAACTATAAGGCTATACTCCTTCTTCAAGCTCTACAAGACGTAGGCAGATGAACAACATATTCTTCATATGGTACCAATACCAAAGCATATAATTGAATCTTATAAAGTAGATAATTCCCTTAATCTTCTATGCTTATGCAAACAACATAGACATGAAATAAGTAGTAACATGACATATGAACTAGATAAGCTAAGTGAGGGTAACTCTTTTAAGCTCTTCAACAAAAAGGGAAAAGAATTTTGATTATAATATTGATTTTAACATAACCAAGACATGAACAATAAAACACATCAATCCTAAAGCTGATCAATGCCTTATCTATTGGGCAATTCCAAAAATCACTAACACACATCCTTGGAAATCATTGATACATTTCATGTATCAAGACTTTCTGATCTATCCGTTCACCTTGTGAATTAGACATCTGCATCATTTCTGAAGGTCATACTCGACTTATCCCTTCATGAAATCTGCAACCTTGTGATGGCAAGTCAAGCATTTACATTACTTGTTGAACCATAAATAAAATGTACCACAACATACAACCTAAAAGAGATTGCAATTGAGATTTTTGCTTGTTGTTCACAAATCACAAAAGTCTACAAACAACATGAATACGAGACAAGATTCAGACTGAAGATAAACTTGTTGTTGTATTTTATTTATTTCCTTGAAACAAATACAATAAGGATGCATGAGATTAACTCAGAAACAACTTAGTAGACTAAGACTATCACTATATTTTCACTAACTATTATTCATTACATGATAGAAATGCTAAAGAAGGGTGGAATCACAGCTTTGGAAACTTTCCAAAAGACTGGAAAACCAACCATCAACCCTAGAGAAAGAGAAGAGAAGAGAAGAGATTAAGAAGACATGAATAATTCCCCGATCAAATTAGATGCTACCATTTGTCCACTTGGAAAACCTCCATTTTTTGATGCATAACTTCTCTTTACTCTCTTTCTATAATTGAAAATTGAATCTTTTCCTTGTTGCTGAAGAATGTTTTGAAAATATCTACAAATTGATGGATACATAAAACTAAAAAAGATACTGAATTTGATATTAAACAAGGGAAAAAATACCTACAAATGACTCTTAGAGGCAAAATGAAACTTTTAGGAATATTTTCCTCCAAATGTGGAACCAATAAACTTCCATGTCTGCTCTCTAACTGAATTCGATGCTTCATCATGAAAATTGCTCATTCTACTGAGAATGTCCCCATTTTACAAATTTTCTTATAGATTTGACCATTGAATACTTGTGATTTTCTGACTGCATATTTACAAAGCTCATCTTCTCTTGATTACAATGGTATATTTCACTTTAAATTCCTAATGAAAATTTCCCCTTTGGCATGCATTTGAAATTTCAAGGCCTAACTCCATGTTCAAAGCATTTAAATGAAAATTTTACAATGCCCTATAGTTAAAACTTACAATATTTTTAAAATTCATTTTCACTTCTAAAAATGAGATTGCACATACACATCTTGAAGGAAGAATAATAAAAATTTATTTTCACTAAATTTCATATTGTCCTCTATTCTAGATCTAGGTCAAACCTCTTGTTGATTGCCAACTGGGCACCACATGTCAATCTCTAATTGGCCAACTCCTTTGCATAGTCATCACCACCTTAATGCCTTACTGGGCACCCTGCCACAACACTGCAACTTGTCTCCTCACATTGTCGCACCCTTAACTACTAACCACCTCTTAACCCTGGTGATCACGCAAAACATACATTTGGCACCATCAAAACTCCATCTCCTTAATGACATTTAACCTGTGCAAAGTTGCAAAATAAGCCATTTCTCATGGTTCGAGTGGTTTCAATTGATTTAGCATTTTTTACTGTAATCGTATGTCCAATGGTTTACTAATGATAAATCGTGTCGTCACATAGTTATCATCCTTTCATCTTTGATTTTCTAGTTCAAAATTTCATATGGTTCCCTCCAGTTAGTTGTCATCCATAAGTGGGCCACTTGCGCATGAGTTTGTTGGATATAATTGATTAATTGTGTGTTGTCTTTGATGTTACACAAATGTCATATCATTATCAGTCAGTATATGTCGAGCTCACTCGGGTAGTAAAGATAATTTTTTGTGTCTAGCAAGCATTCCTGTGTTTTCCTAGTTTAGAAGGCAATGTCTACCAAGTTCACTCAGGTATCAAAGGAAAATACGCAGAAGATGAGTTTTAGCCGAGCTCACTTGGTTAATGAAGGAAAGTTTGATGGAACCAGTGCTAACCAAGCTAACTTGGTTGCCAAAGGATTTTTGCAAGTTTGTAGTGTTAACTGAGCTTCTGTTGGTTAAGAAAGGAAAATTTTTCTGAGTTAGTTTCTACCGAGTTAGGTTGACTATTGAAAGTTTTTCTTATTTTGACATATTAAGCTTAATTGGTTTATCTATTGATTCCAACAGACTATGGTGATGAATATTAATTATTCTAAGTTGTATTTGAGTCGACTTGACAAAGTGGAAGATATAAGTATAAGGTCAAGTTGTGATTTCAAAGTGTGTGGAAAAGCATGAATATTTTATTGAAGATCTAATGATGACAAAAGGAAGTCAATTTGAAGGATAAGCAGAGTATCCTTATGAAGCAAAAAATCCATATTCGATTAGGAAAGATCAAGTACAAGCCAAAACAAAGATCTATAATAAAAAAATGTAACTATATCACACCACACAACATTGTTTTGGCTAAGTTTGGTGCTCATCCTTTCAAATTGGGGATCATTTTTAATTTAGTTTTGCTTCTTCACCGACTCCAGAGCTTCATTGATTCCTTTAACGATCATTGCAAATATTCCTATTTGGTTTACTATTCCTCTATGGAGGTTGTAGGTTTAGACATGTCTCATTGTTGGTACACCTAGGTATTTTCTCTCTTGGGATAAATTAGTATTAGTTTGGATCATCTTCCCCCCTTCCAATTTTCTCTAGATGCTCTAGCCCATCTTCTTACACCTTATCGAGAGTTGAATGAGGATGTTAGACTTGATATCCATTAATAAAATGTTATCATGACCTGAAGGAATCCCCCAAGTGGGCTCTGTCCATGCATGGCCTTCTATGCTAAGCACTTTCTTGATATCCAGGATGGAATCATCTTATTTCCCTGGTACCTCACTCATCGCTGGGCTCACACTCTTCGCATCTCCTTGGTATGTTTTAGGGTGGGATCTCACTAGCTATGTATTCAGACTGATCACAAGATTGGCATGGAGGATAGGATTTGTCAGCTTTGTCACCTCGGGGAGGTCGAGACCGAGTCTCACTTTATTTTTCATTGTCCCATTTACTATGAGATCTAAGAGAGATTCTACTATTTTTTAAGAGAGTGTCAGTCTCTTTCCTCATTCTTCAAATATATTGACCAACACTATCTTGCACTCTACCTGTAGGAGACCATGCAACTTCATGAGCATACTATACAATTCCATCTTTGCTTGACATTGAACCCTACACAACTCATCACCTATTTCTTCAGTCCTATAGTTCTTTCCCAAGGATCAAAGTGGCCTCTTTGCACTATCTTGGTTCACACCAGATCTATGAGACCCCATAGAGATTACACTTGGCAACGTTCCTCTAGTAGACCTTAGAGGTGACCTTCCAGAGTACCTAATTGCCCTAATGTCCACCTTTCCATTCTGGACTACTTCTCACCTATGACAAGTTCTTAGCTTCTATTATTCCTTTTTCTTGGCTTTTTTGTTGTTTTGCTTTCACTTTCTTTCTATGAACATCGTTTGGTTCTCCCCCCACTAGCGTTTACCCTTTGTATTGTTTCCAGTCCCTTAGATCCTCGTTGGTCTCTTGTTGGACATTAATAAACTTATCTTATCTTATCTTATCTTATCTTATCTTATATCAGAAGTAACACATGAGTTTGTTGTTGTCATAGGAGATGGTTACTACATCACCCAAAGCCCTAGTTTTACTACCTACCTTGATCCTAGCCTATAAATCTTCTCAAAGGAGGCAATGTCCATAATATTTCCTTCTATTGGCTTTCCACAATTGAATACAAAAATGTTGGCTTTCTCCTTTTTAGCTAGTGTTGATCCCTTTATGCAGGCTCCTCCTCACATTAGGATCCCTTAAAACTTGCAGATTCGACACTAGGCCACTTCATCGAAACTTCTAATCAAATTACCTTCGATAAGTCACCATTTGTTCTCAAATTTAGCACTTTCAAACATCCAACTAAAATGTTTCAAAAATAACCCAATAAATACTTTGCATTCTTCTTTTTTTCTACGTATGTTCTTCATAACTATTGGCTAATTACAAGTTTGGTACAAATGAAGTGAATAAATCTTTGATTCAAATTGAGAGTGTAGAATTTGGACACAAGAGGGATGTAATGACTAAATATTTGAAGAGTTGGCATTTGTATTCCAGGTGAAAAGGAAATGGATCCCATTCATCATAATGTTTTGGTTTTTTTTTTTGTTTCATTGTAATGTTTGAGTTGAATTTTTTCTCTTCATCTTTCAAACATTTAGATAAAGTGCCAGGGTTTGTGATTCTATTTTCCTCTGACATCTTTTTTCCTATTGCTTGAACTATGTCATAAACAATCAACTAGTCATGTTCATCTATCTTGATGAATGATGCCTCTTCTAGATGTCTGAATAAAGTATTGAGGGGTCTTAAAGTATTGTGTCTTCTAAATGCTTCCACAAATAAATGCTCCTTTTTTTGTATTAAATTAGAAATGATGTGTTGACCATAAAGTCAAGAGCTTCTACAATTGAAATATATCCCCTATCTACTCCACTAAAGGAATCCACATTAGACTTGGCGAATAGGAAACAATTGTCTTCATCTTCTTTCTATGGCTCCCCATAGCTCTGTCATCTTCCTTGAATGTTCATTGTATATACAATCTCCATATGCTATTTGATCTCAAAAAATTACATGTAGATACTCAAAGCAATAACATCATTCCATTTCTATCATATTTGAATTGTAAAACTGATTCACCAAGGCCCTTAAACTGATTGGATTCAAAATTCATCATTGCTTAAATACTTTAAATCTCATTTTTAACTTTTCATACAAACTACCAATTTTGTGCCTAGGGGTCCTCTGATTGGCCTTCAAAATTGACAAAAATAGATAACTAGGCTCTGAAAACTAACATGTTGGTTCTATGTTCTCTATCCTTGCACTTTGTTAGATCTTGTGTCATGACGACACCTAGGTCAAAAAATATTGACCATCAAAGTTGTCTTCATGAAACTACCTGCAAGTTCTAGGAGGTAGGAGCTTCTCATTAAAGTCTCTGAAACATGTCAAAAAACCATAAACTGCATTTGGTTTTGGCTTCAAAAATAGGTCAAATAGACACTTGGGGTTATGGAAACTAGGGCATTAGTTCATTGTCATGAGGAGAGTTATATCTATGATTTGGGTTCATGACGAATAACTAGGCACATTTCGCAAGTGGTCAAAGTGGGGTACTTAGAATTGTAGAATTGGGAACATTGGTAGAACAAAGATTTTTGCAAATAGAATGGACCTGGGAAAGTGTGCAGATGGATTCATCAAGACCTAAAAACTGGCACACTTCAAGTATTTTCAGAGTGGAACATAGTGGGACAATCCATTGGGTCTCATCTATTCTAAGTTTTGAGTTATAACATCCTAAATAGGGTTACTGATCAATCTTCACTTTAAGACACCAATAAAACTTCACAAATTGCATTTGGAATCACGTTTGAAAACTAATCAAACAAATTTGTCATAGGCTCAAATATGGAACATAAAAAGCTTTTGACCTCTAGAATGCAATGCAAAAGGAATTTTCTCATTTTGGTTAACTAGGTCAAAGCTATAACAGGTCAAATAGGGCCTCCTAGAATTTTGAACAATTTACATTAGCATGACAACAATAAACAACTAACTTTGAGGGATTCAAAACCTAGTCAAAATATATCAAAATAACTTGAAAAATGAAACATAGGTTCTTTGATATATATATACAAAAAACTCTCAAATTGGCAAGTCACGAAACATAACTGGGTGCAAGATATTCAAATACAAACTAGGCTTCATGTTATTATTTTACATTTAGGCAAAATGTAGATCTGAACATTGCTCAAAATGAAACTTCACAGAATGACTCAGAATGGAAATTTGTCAACATGGGACACATGGACAAAATGGATGCAAGGTGTTAGAAACAAAAAACACCTCATAGGCCTCACATGGATAGCCAAGTACACATTCATTAAATGCACTTTCCCATCAAAATTGATATGAAATAAGGGAGATATTTAAGGGAGAAAGATATAACTGCAAGAAAGAGGTATAGGATGTTGAGTTCACCAAATGAATTAGGAGAAAAATGGATGCAATAAATCTAACAATGTTTTTGATATAAAAGAAGCCAAAACAAGGGGGTTGGCCCTTTACAATAGTGGCAAAACTACCAGCAGAAAACCAAACGGACCCCTTAACAATTTACATCAAAAATAGAAGTAGCATCATAACAGTAAATAAAAGTACTAAAGTGCATGCACTTAACACTAATAGAGTTTAAAAGATTAACAAAAGGCATGTGGTTGGTCAGCACATTGTACCACTCACAATCCATACCCAAGTTCAACAGAAAAAGAAAAACCATCAAAATAGGATAGGAAGAAACAACCAGTAGAGAACCCAAAAAAACACTAGGCATGGGAACAAAGGACCATCAGGGGGAAGGCCACTAAATAGCAACCATCTTCTTACCTTTCTCAGCCAAAACAATTTGACCTAGTCCTCTACAAGGAAATTATGTAGTAGCTTTGAATCTTCATTCCCAAGGCCCTCTTCCTCCTTCTCATGAGCTAGAAGCTGGAGGGTGGTCGCAGCTACACGGGTCACCTTCACTGTGAACTTGGAGAAGAAAGTGAAGCCTTCCTATAGTGCATTACAATGATCCTTCAGTTCTTGGAAGTCTTTAAGAGTAATAGCCATCTCCTCTACCTTAAATTTATTTCCTTAATAAAATTCATCATTGACTTCTTCTTATCCTGCACATCCAGAGTGTTAGTGGGAGCCCCTAATATTTCCATACCATCATTCCTTATGGGGGGAAAATAGTGTTAGGGGAAGCTTTATCAGATCTGGGGTCTTCCTGGTTAGCAACGAATAATAGGGTGAAAGTGGTAGAAATATGAGTGGGGTCTTGGGATGGGTCCTTGTTAGGGTTCTCCACCTCAAAATCCCAAGTGCAATCAACAATGTCATCCCACTTTTTCTCTTCTTTGTTATCAATATCATCCTTCAACTTCTCCTTACCATCCCCTAAAATCTTATCACTCTCCTCTGAATCAGTATCTTCCCCCTCATCCCCCCATAAGCATCTAGCCATTTATTTGAATCTACCCTTGGTCTTGGCAAACCTACCTAATCTTCTCATCTTCTCGCATATCTCGTAATCTAATTCCCCAATCTACACCTCCACCCTCTTTTCAATTTTAATTTTCCTATTGGAAACCAGCTCTAGAACTTGGGGTTTGTTCTTCATGCTCTTGACCAGGTTTTGGTTGGGTGAGGGTTGTGGAGTAGGGGCATACCTACCACCTGCAAACTCCAGACGAAGGGGATCAACAATGGGGAAAAAATTATCAATGGAAATCACTATGGGAGGGCATAGGGCAAGGTGGAATTAGAATAAACAAAACTTGAGCCCTTGGTATAAAATAGTAAAGTTAGCCCCTTTCTTTTTTTTCCCTAACATCCATAACTGTCTCTTCTAGGGCATGCATCATAAAATAGGGAATGCAAAGTAACTGCCTATTATGAAAGTGATTAAGCAAAGGGAAATGGTAGAAATAGTACACACCATATTGACCTTCCAAAGTGAGATACTTCATTATAACCAGGTGCATATCATCCTAGGACTCTGATAACTTGTCCCTCTAAAAATATCCATGATACCAGTCTGGGGATTCATTTCCTTTGAAAATGCTAGATAGGCTAGCTTCGTCTATCACCTTCATGGTCTTTTTCCACTTCTTACTAGTTACTTCAAGACCAATCACCATTGCTATGGTCTCCTCATTCACCTAGTAGTTTATACCATTAATAGTGACCCTACTATCTTTCCAACTACTATAGAATTGTTGAGAATAGTTCTCGTCATAACCATCTATGGCCTACATGTAAGGGACAAATTCACCTTTTTCCAGCATTATCCAAGTTTTTAGGTAAGAGCACAAACATATCTCACCCTTTTGTAAAGGAAAAGGCTAACAAAAGTATAATTGTTCACCTTCAATGACATAAAATTGGTATTATTATTTTAAATTTGAAAATGAAGTAAACTAATGAAATCTGTAGAAATGGATGAAGTTTATGATTATAATTTTTAATAATTATTTGGAATAAGAATTGATATATTTTCCTAATTTTTATCAATAATTTTTTAGCTACTGAAAAATAGGGGTCTAGTTCCCACCATAAAACTATATGGAAATAAACTTATTTCCCTTTGATCTCAAACTATGTTATAGATAACATATATAGCTAGAACAATCAAAAGTAAAAATTGGCTTTAGACCTATATTTTCTCTTTTATGATGATTCAAATTTCAGCTCACCTTAAATCAATAGTTTTCATCTCCCACCACATTTTTCAAAACAAATATATTCTAACTAGAAGAAAAATTACACATTCTTGAAGAGGTCTCTCTTCTCTAGAACGTCATATAATTTTTAAATTTTTTTATATGATTTAATATTTTTTCTTTGTCAAAATCAATATCTTTTCAAGTCTTAAAATACACACTTGTAGAAGTTTTTAATTATAGTATAATATATCTTATTACAACACTATAAAATCTAAATGAGAATATTCTTGACTCCGAGCTCTATAAAATGGTGTTGATATGTTATTTAAAAAATATAATAAAAATAGTAAGAGTTATTGAAATACCACTTTTCTGAAATAATTTTATTTCTTTAGTAATTGGATACAAACTAGTATAAAACATGCATTTAATAAACATTTTCAATTGGAAAAGTGTGAGACCATATATAACTTAGCTAGAATGAATTTATTTAGATCATATGTTTGAAAAAAATTGAATTTTAGATGGAAATACTCAAATTTAGTCATTTTGATAAGTCAACCTGAAAGGTGATACAACTTTGTACTTTGACCCTTCCTTCCTTTTGGATAAATCCTCCATCTTCGTGGGTTCCAATTTGATAAGGGCCCCATCCATGGAATCGTGCTCCTCAGTGATACGACTTTCAACAAGCTTGATAATTTTCATTTGCAAGAAAAACACCACCCAGACTTTCATAGACCTAGGGTTAAAAATAATGTGTTTGGTGGTTAAAGTGGCTTCTCCCTTACACTTCATAGGGATGCAATATCCAAAATGTTTAGGCAGTCTTAAAACATCATTACTAGGAGTGAAAAGGATCCAAGCCTAATCCTTGAATGATCTGACAGTAATAATAATGATAACTATTTTCGTAATTAGCCAATACCACAAAAAAATGATGGCTCTTTTTTTTAAAGTTGGGGTTATCAATGCCTTTCCTTGTTTTGTGCCCTTGCGTGATGAAATCCACATAATTGATCCTCGCAAAATGTCTTATCAAATTTAAGGTAGTCTTAACTATCATAGTAATAAAACTAGATAGGCTGTCAAAATGGCCAGTTCTCCAATTTTGGATATTCATCAAACATAGTTTGGAGGGGTCCTTTCCCTACTAATGAGAGAATTAATATAGTTTGGTAGCATTTTAGTACTCATCCAGGTTTTTGGGCTACCCGAATCAAATCCCAAGCTCGCTATAGCATCTACCACCGCTTTCCCTTCTCTATAAGTGTGTTGTAACTCATAGTGATCAAGGGCCATCAAGAATTGCAAAATTTCCCCTAAGATGCTATGCATTGCCCAACCTATTTGGTCTCACCCTTGGACAAATTCAATGATGAGTTTAGAATCACCTTTTACGCTTAACTTCCTAAACCTCATCTCCACAACAAATTTTAGACCCCAAAGTAAGGCAGTGGCCTTATCCATGTTGTTGTTTCCTTGTCCCAAATTCCTCGAGTAAGCTAACAACACTTCTCCCTAGTGTTTCACAATACACCACCAATTGCCACCAAACCATCTCTCATTGCACCATCAAAGTTCAGCTTGACAATAGACATGGTGGGAGGGATCCAAATGGTTCTTTTTCTTGATAAAATTTTCAAGTTGTCAAAGTGACAGAAGTTGGGGAGAATCTTCTAATTTCTAGCAAATCTCTCCATCCTTCATGATTGGGGGTTCCTGTGGTGCTCTAAAGTTAGCCACCATAACATTCTTCATAAAAAAGTTTCCTCAATATCTCCCCACAACATCCTCCCCACTTTCTTCCTTCCTGAAAATCCTATTATTCCTCTCCTTCTAGACACCCTAGCAAACAAATGGGGGTAGGATATTCCAAAGAATTTTGAGTTGGGGGTCATAGAAGGGGAAATTCTAGTTCTCCACAAATTGTCCCACTCCTCTACTCATGATACAAACTAATGGGAATTTGTTCCAAATGTAGGACCATACCTTTAAAGTATAGGGGCATTCAAGAAAGAGGTACACAATGCTTTCCTCTTCCTCTTTATAGAGCTAGCATCGGTTAGTAATTGGTATGCCTCTCCTCCTTAGGTTGTTAGTAGTTAAGATCTTGCTATACATGACCATCAACCAGAAGAAATTAACTTTTTGCAGAAAATGACTATTCCAAATCTTTCTCCAACTAATGGGGGTCTGATCCTTATTAGATATAAGGAGGTAGGCAGATATAATTGAGAATTGACCATTAGTCCTCTTATCCCAAGCCACCTTATCAGGCTAAGCATGCAAGGGAATTTTGTGGTAACTGTTCATTTCCTTCAACTCTTTAACTAGAGGGTCATCCTTATTACGAATACCAATAGTGGATAAATTCTTCTATTTCCTTTGGGCATCGATATAGTCAGCCACCTTCTCCCCCACCATTATTTTTAAAGGTTCCTAAAGACCATTGAACTTGTTTTGGATTAATTGTTTCCCCCCCAGACATTTGTCCTCCTAAAATATTTTTTTTTTACCATTTTCCACCAACCATCTCACCCCTTTCCTCAAAACGGATGTGGATTTAAGGATGTTATTCCACACCTTGGAGCCACCTGGGAGGTCATTATTAAGGAGATTATACCTTAATTGGGTGTTGGCAAGGTATTTAGCCCTCATGATTTTCCAACAATCTCCACCCTATTTTAGTGAGCAGAGCTTTATTTAGCTCAGTAGTTCTTCTTATTCCTAACCCTCCCTTATCTTTGGGTTTACAAATAGTCTCCCAATTGACAAGGTTCACTTTTTTTCTCTCCTCTGTGCTTGACCATAGGAAGTTCCTTTGCAATTTTTTGAGTTTTTCAGCCATACTTTGATTAATCTTGAAGATGGAAAGAAAGTAGATAGGTATTCCCTATAGAGCCACTACTAGTAGTTGGAGTTTCCCCACATTGCTAAGGATTTTACCTTTCCAACCAGCAAGCTTCTTTTACATCCTTTCTAGAACAGTGTTCTGGAAGGTGGTGGAGACATCCTTAATTGTTAGGGGGAGACCAAGGTAGGTGTTTGGGAGGTTTGCTAATGACATCTTTGAATTTTTTAAACTTTAACCTACAAGTCCTTAGGAGTGTTAAAAAAATAGACCTTACTTTTGACTAGGTTTATTTGCTAACCTGAACAATCCTCATAGTTGGTGAGCAGATTCCTTATAACTCTAGCATCTTGGATAGAGGACTCACCAAATAGGAAAGTGTCATCCACAAATTGTTGTATTACCTTGGGAGATAGTATGGTAGCAGGTTGGATGCCTTTTAAGTCACCCAATGTAGCTAACTTGCTAACCAACCTACTCAACATTTCTGCCACCATAATGAAGAGGTAAGGAGATAAAGGGTGACTTTGTCTCAGGCCTTTGCCAGCTTCAAAACTTCCTCAGGGGGTCCCAACGAGAAACACCTCATATTGTGTGGTCTCCACCATACTCCTTATGACATTCACTATGTCCTCTCTGAACCCCACCTATTCCAACACATCATATAGGAAGGTCTAATTGACTCTGTCATAGGCCTTTGAAATATCTAATTTAAGGGCCATACCCAGTCTTCTACTTTTTTCCATGGAGTGAATGATTTCATGGGTGGTAATCACATCATCTAGGATTAATTGACCTGGGACAAACCCCTACTATGGACCCCCGATAACCTTTTACAGAAAAAGTTTTATCTTGTTGACCATCACCTTGGAGAAGACTTTATGTATGGTATTACAAAGGTTGATCTGATGCAGAGGGATCTTTGGAAAATCTAGGAGGGATTAAACACTCAACTAGATTACATCAAAGGACTCATACATCACAAATAAATTCATAATGAACTCTTTTACCCAAATCTATTTCTCTTATTTTGCTGTCATAAAAATAGAATATAGGAAAATCTGCTAAAATGTGCATTTTTTTTCTGCAAATCTGTAAAAATTTAATTCTTTCATAAAATGATAGGAATCTTAAATTCTTCCTGCAGCCAGTCGGTTACTATATGAAAGCAACCTAAGAACTCTAAAACATATGAATTCCCATATAAATGAGACTCTAAAATGAAAATCCAAAACTAATACATAATCAGAAAAATTTCCATATACAATCAGTATCTTTTAAACCATTCCACATAGCTAAATTAGAAACTATGTTAAAACCCAATAAAACTATGAAGCTTCCATAATTGATGGCATGGATTGAGGATCATACCAAGGAATAATAGGAATAGAAAGACTGAAACTTTATTGAAAACTAAGAAAACTACAACAAGGGCAAATGACTATTGATAGCCCAAAAGAACTAAGAGACTACATTTTTGCTATTCCTTAGTACCCTTTGTTCAAACCACTCATGCCCTTTTATAATTGCATTTCTAGGCAGTTACAATGACTCTTCCTATTCCTATTGGTTATATGATTATGACCTTTGATATTGCATCGGTTATAATGACATTGGGTTTTTTCTGCCATAAACAAAGAAAACTGCCAGGTGACAGGAACTTTTAATCTTCCTGTTGCAACATTCAATTTCTTGTGAAACACATACAACAGACTATAATTTGTTCTATTTGGATTGTAATATGTGGAAAATAGGACTAATCTTGGAAATAAGGCTAAAAACCTTAAAAACACAACCCATCGATTATCATTTATATTTTGTAATAAAATTTTGCATTTTAGTATGCTGTATGCCCTCTTCCTGTTGCATTGTGCTCCTGCACCATGATCGGTCTATAATCCCTTATGGTTTTGGGTTTCTGGATCTTAGGCACAAGAACAATAAAGGTTTTATTGATCCTTCTTAGTATTTTCCCAATTCTGATCATGTCTCTAGTGGCCCAAACTAGTTCATTTTTAATCACTTCCTAGAACTGTTTAAAGAAGGCCAAAGGGAAGCCATCAGGGCCTGGTGCCTTGAAAGCCTTCATAGAAAACACATATTTCATTCTCCTCATTATCCAACATATTTGGGATCATATTGAGCATACTTTTCCTAATCATATTGTTGTTCCTCTTATCCTCCCTTTGTAGGAATTCATGAAGAAATCAACTACATGTTTCCCCATATCCTCTTGTTCCTTCGAGGCCCTTCCTCCTTCCTCTTCAAGTGAGGTAATGGTGTTTCATTTTTGTGTTTTGAAGCCGATATATGGAAGAAATATGTATTCCTATCACCTTTAGAAAGCCATGAAATTTGGGATCTTTGCTTCCATAAGACCTCCTCATTTTTAATAGTTTCCTTCCACTTCTGCCTATATCACTCTTCCTCTTGGGTGGTAGCCTCTAATTCATCCCTAGCTTCCATGGTTGCTTGTAGAATTTTAAGTTCCTCTTCAACTTCCCTTTTTATTTTAAACACATCCCCAAAAGATCTATTTTCTCATTCCTTTACATTCCTTCTAACATGATCCAATTTTTGGGTAAGCTTGAACATTGCAGTTCCATCCACTTTGATGTTCCACCATTCTTCAACCTTATTTCTAAAGTCCATATGATATTGCTACATAATTTCATCCCTAAAATGTATAGACCTTGTCACTAGACCATTCACCCAATTGAATATAATTGGGGAATGGTCAAAAATAATTCTGGAAAGGTTAACTAGGGAGGAGGGGATGAGGTGTGGCCAGTCCCTTGATACCAGGAATCTATCTAATCTGACTTAGATCAAATCCCTTCCCTTCCTATTATTGGTCCAAGTAAAAGGGTTACCCTATAGTTGAACACCCATGAGATCATAGGTATTAATAAAATCTAAGAGATCTTGCATGTTTTCCGAGAAGTCATTATCCCCTCCCCCCCCCCCCCCCCCCCCAGCTTTTCTGAAGGGTATAGGGGGGTGTTAAAGTCCTCAATGCACATAATATTTTTATCCTTCATATTTCCCAATACTCCTCATACCCTTCCCCAAGATTCACATCTTCTAGTCCTAGCATTGGAAGCATAAATGTTCACCAGGTTCCATAGCATTTTGCCATTGCTGAGCTCTGTAATCATGAAGTTATTTTCCTTATGGACCTTCCAGCATGTCAAAACATTAGGATTCCACATAGTTGCTATACACCCCCCCCCAACTGAGGCCCCTTCCACTTCCAATTGGAAGAAGGCAGCCTAAGGCCATAACTTATGAACAAGCTTAATGAAATTTTGGTCATTCATCTTAATTTCTAGTATGAGAATACAATCTAGCTTTTCAACTAGAATACATTGCCTAATAGCATATTATTTCTAGGAGTTATTCAACCTCCTAATGTTCCAAGAAAGGAATTTTATTTCTTACCTTATGTGATTGTCTCTAGTGTAAGTTTTCTTCCATTGGCCACCTTCCTTGCTACTTGCTTCATTCTTGTTGTTCTATTGTTAGGGCATCCGACAGTATTCGCCACCCCCACATCCAATTTCTTTCCACCCCTAGTTTTCCTCTTAGGGAATTCCCAATCTCTTGTTACACTTATTTGGGGGGAGGAAGGGTTCGAGTGAGCCATCATATCCTTTGCCATCATATCATTTGGCAGTAACTTCCTCTAAAGTCACCATTTTGAGCCTTTTCGGGGTTACATTCCCCTAGTGGGGGTTGTCAACATTATTTTATAGTTCTCCTTTCTTGGAATCTCCTCTTACTCCCTTTAGAAGTAAGGAGTTCTTGATAGGAGTCACCAACACTATGGTCTATTTATAGGCCAAAATTGTCAGGGTCACCAATGGAGTCCTGGTTGAGTTCATTTGGCACTTAGCAACAGAGTTACATGTAACTTCTTCCATTGGGTCTTTTGAGGGTCCCAATCTCACCTTCTTCCAAAGTCTAATGTGTGGTATCCCCCCCATAGCTAGGGATTTTAGGAGGTCATCAATCTACTTCCTAAAATGGGTATTCCTCAATTTCCATCCCATTTTTTGCCACAACACTTGATGATATAACTAGAGGGTCTACTGCCACTTCCCTATCATTCTTGATTCTTGCCTCTATGGTTAGGCCCTTTGGGTTATCATCCTTCCTCTCAACCTCCACCCCCATAGGAGTAGTCAAAGATTCCCCTAGTACAATGGTAGATTTAACTATACCTAACAAGCCTACATTTTTCTTGTCCTTCTATGTTAGGGAAGTGCAATCCGTCATCACATGGCCAAAATCACCACATTTTTGGTAGTAGAGGCCAGCGTTCTCATATTCTATATTCTGGTATTTTTTACCCCACTTAGTAGACAACATGACCATGTTCAGGAGTGCCCTTTTAATGATAAAATTCACACATAATCTAGCAAAATCTAATCTAGATTTTTGTAGAGTTACATGATCTGCAATGACAAAATGTCTAAAAGTGTTTCCTATGCATCTTAAGATCTTTTCATCCCAAAATTCTAGTCGTAAGTCTAGCTAGAAAACCCACATCAGGGCTAGGATTTGGATTTCTTGACTAGCATCAAACCTAGGGTGTCATTTAGCTAGGGCTAACTAGTGTTTTTCATAGTACCAGGTCCCAGAAAGGATGGTTACCAGATCCATAGTAGCTATGAAGTGAAAGTAGAAAAGATTGTTGGGCATGGCCGAGACACTTACACTAACCTTCATAGACAACTTTTGTATCAGCCAATTCTAGTTCATCTCAACCATAGGTTGGAAGGAGATAAATCTACCCACTACACAATGTTTCAAGGAGGTAGTGGTGCTTTCCAAAACACTAGTCGGGAAGGATATTTCTAATCCAATAACGTTGTGGGTAACCTTAGGATCCACTAGCTTTGGATTCCCATCCTTCCCCCAATGAATGCATTTTTCCATCCCCTGTTAAGGGATGGAGAAATAAACAATGATCCCATCCTCCTTTTGAGCATAGTCAATTCCAGATTCTGAGTAAAGGGGTGCAGGTATGTTGACTAGACCAGAAGCATTACCCAACAAAGTAGGGGAATCTTCTCTCTAAAGCACTACCACCATGTGCAGGTCTAGGTACATTGGGATCTCCTATTGGCCTAGGCCCTCCAAGGCCATGTCAATTAAAAATTCAAACTATCTGTGAGTGGGGTAGTGTTATTATAAATATAAAAATGTTAATTAAATGAGATGAATTCATTAACTAATCACTTTCACACTAAGCCATTCAATACAAAATAAAGACAAAATTTCAAATATAACTCTCAATATAATCTTAGTTATATTTAAAAAACACAAAAAGGAAAAGGAATGCTAATGCTAAAGTCAAATCATACTAAGAAAGAACATAAGAAAGACCTCTTTCGTGCAATATAAATTTGATTAAAGATGTGTGAGTATAAAATTTACAATTTATATAACTGATTAAATGAGAAGAGTAAGATATGTCTAGGCACTTAATTTAATAAGTTGGCCCAATTCACATTTAAAATAGGTTAGACTAAAAGATGAAATCAATAATAAAGTACTCACCTTGAAATCTGTAAAGGAATATGCTTTTATTGCTCCAAAAATTGTTGATCTGAAACTGTGAGGGAACTTTCATCTTTGAATTTGTGATCACAATAGAAAAACCTAGAAAATATTATTTTTTCTTAGGGTCTTAAGAAGACATCAAAAAAGTCTTTCTATTCTAAAAGACATTGACAATGTCACCATGTTCCCATAGCATTGTAGAAAATTCAAACCAATATCTTTGGAAATAGCTTGACAAATATTTTTGAGATTTTTAGTCATAGTTCTAACAACTTGAACTTCCACACGAAAAATATTATTTTACGTTTTGGTTGGATGAGGGCTTGTCTTGTTCAAGTCCTAGATTAAGGAATCAACCTTGAAATTAAAATGTAAATATGTAAATAAAAGCAAGAAAAAATTTAAATATTGACATTACATGTGGGAACCCTTGTCAATAATAATTTACAATGTTTGAATATTGTAGATGTTGAACATGCAATAAATGATGTAGGATATCTCAACAAATGTAATGGATCTACCAAAATTATATCATGGAGCCATGGATTTAAATATCCATCAATAATGTAGATGATGAATTCCTCAATGTAGATGATGAATGCCTCAATGTAGATCCCCTCCCTTGATGGCTAGCAAAATGTTAGATCTTGAAAAAGAAATGCTCATAAATGATCCCTGAAACTTTGAACATCTTGAATGCTTATTGGAATTTTTTTTTCTTGAAATATTTCTTGATGTCTCTTGATGTTATCTTGATTTTCTTATGATGTGAAAATGAGGTTCCTAGGCTTCATTTTATATTAATTTTTAGGTACAAAACAAAGCAAGCTGACAGGATCACTTGATAATTAAATTTAAAACCAAGAGACAAGACTGGGCCCATGATCCAAAATTTTAGGGGAACAAGTCAACTTGGTTGATCTATTCTAGAAGAGATCAATTTGGTTGACCTATTCCAAGGTTGGCCCATAAGGATCCATCCCTGAGGTCTTGGAGACTACATTAGTGAAACTCAAAAATAAAGAGCAAAATAGGAGAAAGAGGTGATTGAGCATGAGTCCATTCATGGTCCACAAGATAGCTAAGGAACAGGAGATAAAAGGTCTTAAATATTGAGTTTGTCCATTTTAAGATGGTACAAAAATTATATATTTTTACATTCATAAGAAATCATTTAGAGATTTCAACATGACATCCCCTTATTTTCCCTCTTATCCTAACTGCTTTGTGCATTTTCATCTTTAATAATGTTGTGTCCCCTTCTTACATAGATTTTCTATTTTACACAAGCATATTTATATTCGTACGTGAAACCTTATCAATACATCTAAATTACATGGCTTTTTACAATATATCTCTCTCATAGGATTCATATTGTTCTCTTCACCTATCTTCTCTTTTAGGATCCATTATCTCTTTGTTGGTTATCTATTTTATACTATGATGTATGGACATATTCTTTACTTGAATGTAGATATCTTACATAATTGGGTGAACCAATAAGTAGATATAATGTGTCATGCTTTCTCTCTTCTCTACTCTTCTATGGTTTTGCATTATTTTATGATAGATTCCTTGTGACATGGAATATTTTTTTACACAAAAGATCCATGCATCCTAGATTACAAATATATTTTATGCCTTCAAAGGGAATTTTTTTCATTTAATGATCATCTGTAGTATCAATCTTTCCTTGATTGTTTTTTCAATCGATCAATAATAGAAAACTTCTATTCCCTTGTAGAGCCCTGACGAATAGTAGGGGGTTAGTGAATGGAGGTGGTAAGGAAAGAATATCAGTTTCTTCCATCTGATCACTTCTTGTCCACTTCTATCAGATCATCTCATTCATGGTTACCATCCTTGCCCACCCAACATAGAATAGTAGGGCTTGCCAAATATGAGATATATTTTCTAACATATATGATTATTTTAGGAAACTCTCTCTTATTACTACTTATGTTGTTTGGAGTTGTGTATCTATTACAAAGTAACTATAATTAAAGGTGTATTATATTTTATATTTCCTTTATACTTGAGGGGAAGGATTGCATGTACGTTCTTCATTCCTTTTGTCTAAGGATCTACTTTCCTTAGTATAGTGACATTTTTTGATCATGTGACTTTTTTTCTTATAAATAATTATTTGTTTTGATTATGCTTTTCTCTTTTTCTAAGATGTGTCTATCGATTATGATCACTCCTTTTTTTTATAGAATTATGTTCATAATAAACATATTCCCTTACTATTAGTGTAAAAATGTTCATCCTTCATTAAGAATCCTGATTTCACCAATAAGGGACCAAATGGGAGCATTCCTTTTATACCTCCCCTATTTTGTCTTGAAGATGTTATCTTTGTTCATACACTCATCCTAAAGGTAGATTTCTTGCAAAGAAGATATTTTAATTTTAGGGGTCTCTTCTCATAACTGGTATATCTTTTAATGATTATCTATTTTCTTAGCTTATACGAGTTAATGTTCTTAGCTAATATTATGGAATACATTATTATTAAGGATATTCTTTTTGATAGAAGTAGGTATCCTTGATTCTCCTCCTTATAATTTCTAATATGTATCCATCATAAAGAGGGGTTTATACATATAACCTCCCTTGTACAATATCTATGCATTTATTATTATTATTTAAATTTGATCCCTAATGGGTATAAGTGATCCTTATTTATCCTTGTGATGTATATTTACATACACTTATCTCTACATATAATGGACCCTAATCCATCCATAAAGAGTGAATATGTAAGAAAATCCTATGATGAAAAAATGGTTGATCTATGGGATCTACATACAAATATTCTCATGGATAACAAACCATACTCCATTCTTTAGGACGCAAAATAAATTTGTAGGAAAAGCCACCAAAAGGTGTGAGGTTTTTTATGAAATTAAATATCATTGTAAAATAATTTCTATACCAATCAATTCTATCTTTTATGTGGTTCACAGTAAGACTCACAAATCTTATTGGGTGAGATAATCACATCTCTCTTCCACCCTTCCCCCCTTTCATTCATGTTAGTAGGTTAGGTCATTGAGCTTGTATCATCATTGGTGGTGCCATTATTTTTCCTATGTGATCATTTGTGCTATTGCAATAGCTCCCTATACATGATATTAGTGGGTAAGGCATTATTGGACATGGCCTCTTTCACTAGTTGATTTGGATTTTTTATATTTCTAACCCATTTTGTGTCTTTTGTTTTAGCTCATTATTTTTTATTTTTTCTTTATTTTGGCTCTAACTTTGTACATGGATGTGGAATTGAGATCCCTAGTTTGGGTTCTTATTTCCTTAGAATTAGTGATGTATTATCTCTTTGCATTCACTACAATCATCTCTCTCTTCTACTTTCTCTTCCTTTACCATCAGTATGAGGTTCACTCATACTCTTTCTAAACTAGAGGCTAGATGTTTTATCTCAAAAACTTGCATTGTGACACCACTTTATCCCTCTTTAGTGTAGTTTGGTACATTAAAGCTACCTATTGTATTTAATTACTTGAATCCAAATCCTTTTTCTTCTTCTAATATTTCTCAAAAATCTAATGTTTCTTCTTACTTATATGTATAACTCTCCATTCACCACTCTAATCACAAACATTATGATTTAAATGCAATTTTTGCTGATTTTCTTTCATTTCTCACCTTATTTCCCCTGACACCCACAATATTTATTGGATCCAAGACCTCGTTCATCAAAATTTGCACCTTCTAGTATAGGCCAAGTTTGACCTATACCTACAGAGGTGAATTTTGATTGATTCTTGGGCTAGATGTAAAATATTTACCTTTTCCCACATATTCCAATCAATCCTTTCAATTTTAATGCCTAAAATCAGCATAAAAGGAGGCTTCCTCACTTAATTTGATTGTCCAAGAAATCTACTAAATCAATAATTTATGAAAGTAATCCATTAAGTCCACAAGAAATCAATCAGGAAAGTGCATTGAAGGAGTTTTCAAGAAAGAAAGAAATCAAGAGATTTATTTACATCATTCAAGCATTCAATATATCCATTATTCATCATGCATTTATTTTTCTATATTTGACTTATTTCTAGTGGTATTATGATAGATTGTGGTGAAGTGGTGTTGGAAACTAAAATTGAGACAATTGTTACGTTGTCATTGATGTCAAATCTTATTGGTAAGACAATGCTATCTGAGTAGAGTGACATATCAAGTTAATTAATGAAGTGGATTTGAGAAGGACATAACAAAAGGACCTAGAGGAAAGGTTGAGTTATGAGGAACTAAAATGGGCACTTGAATTAGTTAGACTTTCTTAACATAAATTAATTATTTAATCATGCTACAAGAGAAGAAGATAGTTGTACTGAAGCCTGGAAGAAGTGATCCGAGAATGACCAAATGTGTAGGCTTTCCCAAACAAAAGATCAAAAGATTAAGGAACTTGAAGTTTATGTCAAGTGATGCTAGAGTTGACCAAACTCCAGTATAAGACAAGAAAATATAATGTCAACCGAGCATCAGTATTGACCAAGCATCACCATATGAGTTGAATAGAAAAGTTAGTAGTGACTGAGTAATCTAGTGCTGTCTAAGTGTCAGAATAGTGTTACTCAAGGGACACCATTTCATAAAATATGAGGGAATCATGATTTCCAGCTGACACGGTTGATTTTTTGAGATGAGTAAAACATGTTGAAGATAAGGATGGATGACCTAGAAAATTTCATTGAAGGGACATTATGTTTGATTTCTATGTAAGAATTCAAGGAGAAGTTTGGAGAAGTTTCAAGAAGAGAAAGGAGGAGATGAAATGATGGAAGGATTTGATGAATCTAACCAAACCCTAATATCTATGGTGATGTTTAAGAAAAACAAAATTAGAGTTACCTATTTAAGGAGGTACAAAGGCTAAGCTTAAAGAAGTTAGCAGAGCTCGTGAAGACCTAATAAGGTTGGAATAGTTGTTGATGTTATTGATTGGTGAACTTGAGTAGAAGGTTGAGAAGTGTTGTGAAGAGGTGAAGTGTGATTACTTAAAGGAGTGCAAAGAATATCAAAGACAAAGATAACAATGGAGGAAAGTCAGTGGATCAACATGTGAACTAAATTATGATCTTTATTTGCAAAGTGAGTTATATTTGTCAAATCAAACATGTTGTTACTTTCTAACCATTATATCAATATTGAAATCCTTTAATCAAGGTTGACCTAACAGTCATATTTAAATCCTTTACTCAAGGTGACCTTTGAATGGAATGTTCTTAAGTCCTCTAACAAGGCCACTCTAAATAGGGTGATTAAATCCTTTACCAAGGTCACATTTAGCAGTGTGTTTTGTAACCTTTAACAGGGTTGGCTTCTTAGAAATAGCTAATGCTAAGAGAGGCACTTGAATCAATATTCTACAAAAAATTTCCCACAACTAAATATTGTTAATTACTTTATAACTTTCATATGAAAGTGAACCAATAATGCTATGCTCTATTCTACACTGTTAAATATCAACACAATTAAACTTCATGTAACTTGCACTATACTGACTGTACACAAATACACACTAGAAAATGTCATCATGATAATGTTACAAACCTTCCTTAACTATGCATAAGCTTAAATTTTTGTGCATCATCCATACTATTAAGATCTATTTACTGTACTCCTACAAATTGCCTAATACTTAGACAATTTTCTATCTCTGAATGCATAAATGAAATGTTGAGTATATGTTACCATAAATGACAACCATCAAGATATCTAACTAACCATATTGCCAATAATCTCCCTCTTTGGCATTGATGGAAACATTTGGAAAAATTTTCTAATTCCAAAAATGATGTCATACAAAATAAAAGAAAAGAAAATAACTATACAAAAATGAACCTTCAAAACATAACAATTTTATTCATCTTTTGATGGATCATTATATTCCTTATCACTCCTTTACATTAATACATACATAAGATCCCCTTACATATTAATTTACATCTATAAAAAATTTGTCTAGTAATACTCCCCCTTTGACATCAATGGCAAAGATGTCAAAAAATTGTATAAAAAAAACTTGTTGCCTGTTGTTGATCAACTTGTCATTCTAGATATGAAATCTACAAAATCAATCTTCAGTCTATCAAAGTACTTCTTCTAGTTTCCTTTGACTATATCTAATATACTATTGAGTGCACAAAGTGCATAGGATGCCTCTTCAACTACACTCAAGTTAGTATAAGCAAAATTGTCATAGGATTTCTTTGCTAAAAGACATTCCTCCAATTGCCTCTGTAAAATTACGACCTTGGGTACTAGATATTCTCTAAGAGAAAAGAATCTTTTTATTACCATCTCCTTATCAAATTCAATTCTTTCAACAACATTGTGGATCTTCTCAATCTCATTCTCAGAATCTTCAATTCTGATCTCTGGTTGCTACAATCTTGTAGTGAGTGACTAAAGCTCACTCATATGGCCTTTGATATTTGCATCAAAATTAGATAAGTAAGTATAGGATATTACACACTGTCCATACAACTTCTTACCTTCAACTACACACTATCTCAATTCCTTGATGTTTCCATCAAGTGCCTTCAAATAATTGTGAACATTAGTGCACACTGTGTTGAATAGTGTTGCATTATGATTACCCTGTGCTTGTGTTGCTACTACTTTAGCTAAGGTTGTGAATTCCCCATCAAAGGTCTTCACCATATCTTTTGCCTTAGCTTGCAAATTTGGATTAGCTACAATTGTAGAAACTATCTTCTGCATGAATTCCAAGACTTCAAGAAGAGTCTTCTCTAAAGATTTTATAGATTTTTTCTTCTCAAATAATTTTCTCAAAGTGCCCAATAGCTCTTTCTGGTCTTCATCATCAGATGGAATAGGTACTCATGTTGATGTTTCAGCTACTAATACTACTGAAGATATAGTAGTCTTTTTCATTTTTTCCTCTGCACTTTTTGTTTCCTCAACCTTTTTCTTCTTCTTGTCTTCTTCCTCTATCTTTTTCTTTTCTTCTTCTTCTTTCTACTTGTTTTCCTCTTCTTCTTTCTTCTTCTTTTCCTTTTCTTCTTTCGTCCTCTTTTCTTGTTCTACTTTCATCTTCTTTTCTTTTGCTTCTTTCCTTTTCTTGTCTTCATGTTCCTTTATCTTTTTTTCTTCTTCTTCCTTCTTCTTTTTCTCTTCCTCTTCATCATCAGAACTAGTATAAGCAGTGATATTGCCAATAATATTTGCCCCATACGCTACAAACAAATTCTCCTTAATATCCATAGTTATGCATGTACTATCCACTTTCATGGATTCAATACCCATAACAATGTGAGGTGGAGATAGTGCTTGTTGTGTCCCTTATGCGTCTTCCTCTTCTCTAGAAGGTGAATCTGCTTGTACATAAACTGGACTATCAGCCTTTTCTTGTGCACTCTTCTTAGGTATTAAGAATATATATTTCACTATAGCCTACTCTATTTCTTGCCTTACCTCCTCATAATTTCCTCCCATTAGAAGAATTTCTCTTCTTTTGTTCCTCATCAAGGGCTCAATAGCCCTCAAAATTATCATAGGTTCCTCTTCTGATCCAACATCACATAACTTATTAATGGATGTGATCCTCATATTTAGATCTTCTTCTACTACCCTTTTCTTTCTACTAATCAAGCTATTGTATAGGTCTTCAGGAATCCTGTTCTGAATACTATCAAGTCTTTTATTCCTTAGAATCATATTTCTTATTATGGCCTTCTTTAATTGCCTCCTATCCATACTATAAAATTTATTCAACCAAAAAAAATTATCAACATTTATAATATGCATGTTCAAATTCTCCACCTTTTGTTTCTGTGCCTTCTTTCCCGTGCCTATCTCTGCTTCCTGTGCATCTTTCTCAATAGGTTTATCTTCATCATCATTCTCTGAGCTTTCAAAAATGCTTAATTGCATGGTTTTTGATGTAGAGAATCTTAAAAATCAACTAATCATTAGGATACATATTGATCCCTTTAACATCCATTCATTATATTTACGATTTAGAGGCATCTCAAGAAGTAAAGCACAATATGCTTCAACAAATTTATCAATATATCTCCATTCACACAACATATTATGTTATTCGTAACTTTTTTTCTTGAAATTTTCTTGAAAATTCCCTTGGAGGATTTGTTCAAACTTAATCCTTATAAAACATATCCAAATCTAAGTCCAATACAACCATTCCTTTACATGTTATGGTCTCTGTACTGAGACCAATTTTTACTGTTATAAACCAAAAAATGCACATGTAACCTTGCATAAAAAATATAATATCATTCATAAAAAAAAAACCCAACTAATCCCAAACAAATTTCATATTAATCTTTTGTGAGTTTATTTTCTAAATATGTAATCCATTCATTCTTCCAATTAATAAATCATTTTATGTGTGCAAATTTGTGCCCACAACTCTATTGAAGATATTGAAAAACTAGTTTCTACTAAGAGATTCATAACTTCCAAAAATCTTCATAAAAATGACCCAAACGAAAGGGAAAAGAAGTATTATTTTTATATATTTCCAATGAATCTATTTAAAGGTCATAAATCATTCATATGTGTTAGTACCAAGTTGTGCAACATGACTGCTATCAGGAAATATGAAATCTGTAAATAACCACTTTCACTAAAATATGTATAACTTCTTCATAACATAATAAAATTAATCCAAAACAAAAGGAGAATGAAGATAATTCATCCTAATATAAATATATATAACTTATATATGGTTTCTAGGCCTTAACTATCTACACAAGGCCTATAAATGACATTAAAATAGTGAACACCAATCAAAATAACTAGGAATGAATGCACAAAATAATACCAAAATGTTCTTCCTTCTCATTCTGATTTGGAATGACCAATACATTGTATAACGATCCAAGTAATCCTATTACCTTTCACCTTCTCTCTTGCATCATATTTTTCATATTGCCACATTTTATGACAATATTTACTTACATATTTGACAACTTTTATAATTTTGTCTTTCAACCTTACATTATTATTAAAATTGACTCAAATTTACTTAATACATAATGAATGACCAAAATAAAATAAAATTGATCATGTTATGAACTTTGGCTTGGTATTCTTATCTTCTAAGGTGCTCTTGCACCATACTTTTAAGTTTGAAAAAATTTCATGTCCCATGGAAATGCTCAAGTGAGAATTTGTAAACAAATTTGTTGCTTCTTTCTCTTCATCGCTGGATTGATTTCTCTATTACTTTATTTTTATTCTTTCAAATGTGACTCCTATCTATGGAGTTTGTATTGGCTGCTTCCAATGTGCATCTCTCATCTGAAGTTCACTGCTCCATGCTACTATAGACAACAACTTTTTTTCCTCACCTAGGAGTCCTCTCTTGCCTTTCTCCCCAGTCTCATGGTGGCACACAATGTACCATCTCCTATGGCCCTTATGGTAGACCTCCATGTATACCTATCTACAGTAAGTGAACCTACACCTACAACCAACTTCACAACAAGAATCAAAATACCCAACACTACCTGGTGTAGATTGTCTTCTATCTACATGCTCAGAATCTTTTGAGCTCTGATACCAATTTGATGCATGGAAGCACATTATAACCCAATAATTAATAGGAGAGAACCTAGATAGGAGAAAATGGTTACAAGAGGAGATTTATCTCATGATAAGAGGACACAATTAAATACATGGGTTTCATATTGTGATGTTTAGAAAAAGAAGAAGAAAGAGGCAAATAAAAGAGAGGAAGAGGAAAAAAAGAAAAGAGAAGAGGAAGCTAGAATGAATCAAGAGATAGAAGAGAAAATAAGATTCCTAATCAGGGAACTTAAAAAGGGGAAGAAAATTCAAAGAGACTAAAATAGGAGTTGAAGAAAAACATGGAAAAAGAAAATAGTGATCTGGAGAAACAATCCATTGAGATTACAAAAGCTTGTGAAGATGGTATAGAGAACTTGGTTGCCAATGAAGAGAAGACTTGTCCATTGGAAGGACAAGGTGGACAAATTAATGCTAATATAAAAGGTGAACATCAAATAGTTTTTGATGAGCCTTATGATAAAAATGTTCTTGAAGATACAAAAGATATGGAAGTGCTAGTTGTTCATGAGCCTTATGATAAAAAGGTTCATAAAGATGGAAAAGAGATGGATGCAATAGTTCTTGATGGAACCAAGAGATGGAATTTGAAGTTAAGTAAGAAAGTGGTATGGCTTATCAAAAAGATAATAGTTGAAGCAAGGAAGAAGACTTGTGATGAAGCTAAGAGGATAGAGAAGGCTCAAATAGTGATGATTTTGTCTCCAAGCATGGAGATATTGCAACATAAAGACATTGAAAAAAAGAATGCAAAGGTTCCTATAGTGAACCAAATTGACGAATTGATATATGACGAGGTCCCATTTAATTTTTCTAATCCATTTATTGTATGTTTGTATGAGTTCTACCTAAATTCTTATGTGAAAGAGGTTTATGAAAACATGAAAGTTGACTTGGGTACTTGGCAAGAGTACAAACAACAAATACCAAGGAATTGGAAGACAAGAAAGAGGAAGGACAATCCAAAGGCCTTGGATTCTATTGTCCTCGAGAGTATAATGCAGGAGTACCTACCAAAAAGGAATAAAAAGAGGATACATGAGAATGAAATAATTTATCTTTTAGTTGTATTTTGAATTAATTTGAGTCAATATGTAAGGCTAAAGAAAGTCGTTTGCAATAGATTGTCCAAGTTGTCTAGCATGGTCAAATTATGTAAATAAACCTATAGAAGGGTAAAATGTAATAAAATGTTATATATAATATATTTTGACATGTTAGTAGGTGTTTTAGAGGTTTGAATGATCATTTATGGGAAAATGCAAAAAGTTTTCAAATATGTAATAAAATGTTGTCATTAAAAGTTGACAATATGTAAACTTTTTGTAAAGAGGAATGTCAAGAGTCATAGGAGGTAGAAAATAGGTTAAAGAAATTGAAAAGACATTAAAATTTCATTTATTAGTTGTTATTTAAATAATGTAATGGCTGGAGAAGCTGAAAAGAAGAAGTGGAATAAAGAGAAGGTTGTATTTGTGAGTTTTATGACAATTTTTGTGTAAATTTCCAGAAATCCGACTGTTGTTTCTATTGGTAAAAATTCATATGAAATGATACAGACCTCTAACTTATATTTTCAGAAAGGTATTTGAGTTAGATTTAATTTGGATTTATTTCATTTTTATTTTAAAAATTTATAACCTATTTAGTGCAAACTATTCAAAACCTATTTTTTATGAGCAGTTTTGGAAAAAGTTCAATAACTTTTATTCTATTGATTAAATTGAGATATAAACTAGAGGAAATGTTTTAGACTCCTCCTAAATAAATATCACAAAATGAATTTGTGATATCTTTTCATTTTTAAAAGTTATGAGTAAATATGTGAAGTATTTTGATATTTTCTAGCTTATTAATTTGGTTGAAAATGTCCATTATTGAAGCCTCTTGAATTTTAATCCCAAAAGAAATTTTGAAAAGGTGTACCTCTACATCAGTTTTCCACCTTTTTCCAAGCTTTATGTTGATCTTCTTTACTCTTTTCTTTTCTTGAGGTGCAAGTTCTTTCTTAACCTTCACCAATATTCTTAACTTCCTCTATGTAGTAGATGCTTCCATCTCTGACTACTTTATTGATTGCTCATAGCTTGCTCTTATAGGTTGCACTTGCAAAACTATTGCATATGGTGTAATGGGAGCTTGCACACATTTTTTTTCCACTGTTACTCCTTTGGAAGGTCCTACTACTACAATAGGTGTTGCTTCCAACACTTCTATTTGCCCACTGGCCTTCATCTCCAGCACAATTCCATTTATCTCATTGAATTCTGTCTGGTCATGCTAGATTCCTTCAGTATGGAATCTATTTCCTTCTCTACTTTCTTCTTGCTCTCCTTGATATGGAGCTCAAACTTTAAAATCCTTAACCTTTATTATATGTCCCCCATCTAGGACATTCTATGTCCTACTCAGATTTGAGTATGATCTGCTCATACCCTTCAATAAGTTATGCGCTCATCTCATAGCCCATAGGCTCAATGAACTTCACTCTAGGTATCATTGCTTTCATGTAGGTGTTGTCAGTTTTCACCATGAAGCACAAATCATCCTTATACTTCTCTACCATAGAGGGGGGTATCCTATACCTCAATTGTATTTCAAACTCAAAAGTCTTTATCATCCTATCAATAGTAATGTCTCTGACATTCTCAGGTTTAGATCTATAGGTTTGAGTTACAATATTCATTGTGCATTTTCTATTATCCCAATTGATTACAATAAAGAACTTCTTACTAATATAAAAGAAAAAATGAGTCAAAAGGGACTCAAATCGAAATACTATGCTCTTTGTTTTCTTTATCTTAGCAATATTGTCCAAAAGTTACACTTTGACAATGTCACACAAATTATGTTTTCTCCTTTCAATTTCCATCACATATGTTGCATGAAGTAATCCAGCTAGTACAAAGTTTACCCTTGATCCATGGTTCAACTTGTACCCTAAGATTTTGGTCAACAACTTGACTCTTTTATCTTGAATAGGATCAACCCTCATATTTCTTTCATCAAACTTGGTTTTGAGATTTTTCTCCACTAATTTCCTAATGTTTTTCTCATCAATAGGATTACAATCTTCATTGCTAAAACCTATAACCTTGTGAATTATGTCATTATCAATGACAATCTGTGCATCACTTAACTAGAAAATATCATCATGAACTCTTCTTAATATAATTCGGGTCCACTCATAATTATCAAATTCTGTGTAGAACATATACTTTACCAAATTCAAATCTTCAAGGTGCACATATTTTGGAACTTGCAAAAATGTGCCGTCAAGATCATCTAATAAAGAAACAAATGGGTGTTTCTTGAACTCATACCTTGGTCTGTCACTAACATCATGCACTCTTTGACTAGTCATTCCTTATAACTATAAACACTTCAAGAAAATAGATTCAATACACTACAAAATACCTTGAATTTTTTATTTTAAGGCTTCTGCAACTTTCATCTTCACAAATTTTCTTCGCGCTTCAATTCACTCAAGACACTTCGCATGAACAAATGGTACATCAAATATTGTTTGTGATCCTTAAATCATTTCAAATTACACTGTGTAATAAATGTGTATCTACCACAAACTCATAATATTGTCTCTATTTACCAGTAACCTTGATCTTATAATTCTCACTTACTATGATTACATCAAGACTTGCACACTAAACCATAGCTTTCTCTCTATGTCTTCTACCTTCTATTAACTACACAATCTCTAACTCACTCTCTAACATTAGTCTTGACCACTAATTCTCTATTGCTTCTGCAATAGCTTAGTTTAGACTGTTTGAGTCACAAATAATCTGTAACTTCATCTTTCCATCATGTGCGTCAAATAATTGCTCTTCCAATATTATTTGTGAACTCTTTGGGTTACAAGCCTTCACAAATGCTTCTTTGAATTCCTCAACATGTTCCTTGACTACTTTCTAATTTTTGTTATCTCCATTTTCATTCCTTCTAATATTCCTATTGTTGCCCCTTCTATGATTAGGGTTCCTATTAAACCTCCCTCTGTACATTCTAAAAAATCTTGTTATGTGTCCAAAGTTATTGCATAACTAACATACGGATACATTTCTCCTTTGATTGTTCCCATTCTGACTTTAGGTGCTCTGCAATTCCTTGCAATATTTCTAGGATTGTTGCACGTGTAACAAACAAACTGCTTTCTTTCACCATTAGGTTTTTCTCCATCATTGGATCTACTCTGAGATCTACTTCTTTCATTACCTGCAAGGTTAGTATTCCTAAACATTATACTATTTATATTATCATCAACAAACTTATGTTTCTTAAATTCTACTACCTTATATTCATAACCATAACAATTATAACAATAGAAATTAGTAATAGGTTTAAAAGAATTACTTGTAACATCTCTCTTCATATGTCCAATTTCATTGCATACGAAACTGTCATGTCCCCTTTTCAAATAATTAAAATAATAACTTTTGCTAAGACAAGCAAGCTCAAAAAGTGAAGTTTTGAAAAAATGAGCTAATCTTTAGAAACCAATGGATTAATAAATGAAAATTATTATTAAAATATGTATTATTTACCCCTCTTGGTCATGAGTTAGGGTTATGCCCTCTTATAAAGGGATTTGGAGGCATTTTAGGTTCATGCTAGACTTGATTTTGCTCATTGCTTTGTTGTTCTTCAAAGGCGGACAAACTTGTGGAGAAGGAGACCCAAGGATGGGAGTTTGCAAGTTTCTAGGGAGGCTAAGGATGGGAGTTTGAGTCCATTCCATGTGCAAGCTCATGCAGAGTTTTCCCTTGTGCTGAACAATGCAAATTTGTGAGTTTTTGGGTGTGTTTCTTGTAAGAGTTTGGTGTTTCCGATTGAGTATATCATATCAATTTGGTTTGCTGCTATATTGTAGACATTTAGATGTTAAAATAGAGTTGAGTACATGTATTTTTTTGTGGTTATACTTCTATGATATATTATTAGTGTTTTGTGGTGTTTCCATGTTATTTTGTATTGTTTTTAGGAGCCCAATGAGCATTGTTTTTGTCCCCTGTTTGGAAGTTGTTGTGTGAACTCTATACAGATCGAGAAATGTCATTTTGTGGGCCATTATGCTGGAAAAATTTCTATAAAAATGTCTACTTCCAGATTTATTAATAATATGTGAAACTATGAAGTTTTTGGCACTATTTTGGGCATACCCAATTTGGGTTTATTGGGAAATTGGTTGATCTTTTGAAATATTGGTTGTTTGGTTTTAAAATTTGATTAGAGGCTTTAAATATCATATAAGATCAAGAAGGGGACATAATAGTGGTATCAAAGCTATGATCTTGCCAGCTTGAAGGTTTGTAGAAGTTTGTATGCAACCAAGTGAAAGAGAAAAAAAATATTCACGGCGATAAAAGAATAAAGAAATTTTGATCAAACCTCCAGTTAAAAGTAAAAGTAAAAAATCCAAGGAAGGAAAAAGTATGGCTGACCTAGATGAGATGGAAAAGAAATTCTTCCAGGACATCCAGAATACTCAGAAGCAAATAGTGGATAGTTTGGTAGAAACTAGAGAGGCTTTGTGGATATTGATAGAAAAACTGCGAGTTTCATCTACTAATGAGAAAGGAAGCACTTCAAAGGAGCCAAGAAATCTAAAACTCACACCCTCTAAATTAAAAAAAACTATTTTCCTACCTATAGATGAGCCACCAGTACCAAATCTAGCCCTTAGTCTTGTGGAAGAGGTTACAAGTAACTTGATTGCATTAAGAGCTACTTACAATGGCTTAGATGATGAAATTCATAGTTCGGTTCCTTTTAGAGAATATGTGGATATGATGAACACTTTGATTCCCAAGAAAGAGTATAGGAGGGAGCATGAAATAAGTAGAAGAGAGTTCAAAAATAAAATGAGTAAGTTTATAGCACCTACTTTTGATGGAACAAATAAAATTTCATCTAGAGCATGGCTACAAAAATTACAAACCTTCTTCACACTTAACCCCATGAAGGAGAGTGATGCCATTCAATTTGCAAGTCTACACTTGGAAGATGCAGCCTATGATTGGTGGTATCATGGAATGACTACTAAAGGTCATGATCAGGTAACTACATTTGATGATTTTAGTCAAAGAATGATAGATAGATTTGACCTCAAGGATGATGAAGAGTATTTTAAAGAATTGTCAAAGTTGAAGCAAACCAAATCAATTAATGAGTATATAGAAGAGTTTCAAAAAGTGGTTGTTATGGTATCTAATATGAGTGAAAAAAGGATTGTTTATATTTTTCTTGATAGTTTGGAAGATTCTGTTAAGGGTTTGGTTAAGGCTTTCTCACCCTCAACCTTACTGGAAGCTATCAAAAGAAGCTTGCAACTTAAAACTTGCGTGCCTATGAAACTAGTCACTAATCTAAAACCTGCAAATATTTGGCAACCTAAGGGGAATTTTCAGAAAAAGACTTTTCTAGCACTACCACCAAAGAATGTGATAAATGTAGCAAAAAATAAGGTAGATGAAGAGACTAGGAGTGAATTATGAAGGAAAAGCTTTGTTTCACTTGTAGAGAACTATGGGTTCCAAGACACAGATGTTTGGGGAAAGGTCAAGTGCACTATATTGAAGTTGCTTCAGAATCTGATTCGAATGAGCATGAGGAATTTCATGACACTAAGGAGGAGGAATAAGAAGAGAAGGAAAAATAAATCAGCAAGGATGGCACTTTAGCAACATTATTAGGAGTCCCAAGATACCATCCCTTTCAAATTCGAGAGGTACTAGCAGGGCAAAGGTTAACAGTTCTTCTTGATAGTGGGGCAACTCATAATTTTATTGATGAGGGATTTTTCATGAAAAGAGGGCTTAA
Organism: Cupressus sempervirens; assembly: GCA_028749045.1. Lineage (NCBI taxonomy): Eukaryota > Viridiplantae > Streptophyta > Pinopsida > Cupressales > Cupressaceae > Cupressus > Cupressus sempervirens. The sequence goes on along the minus strand of CM053786.1, from coordinate 726,611,313 downwards.
AGTAGAAGATTTTGAGGGATTCAATGTTACTGTAGCTGATGGATTCACTATGCCTTGCACACGAGTGGTGAAACAAATCAAGATGATCTTAGGAGGTTATGAGTTATGTGATGACTTCTATGTTGTTGGCATTGGGGAGACAAATCTTGTATTGGGTGTTCAATGGTTGCACTCTATTGGAGGCTATTACATGAACCATCAAACTATGGAGTTTAAATTTCATTCCAATGGGAAAGAAGTCTTATTGAGAGGCTTATCGAATGGAGCACCTAAGGTGGTCACTGCAAAGAGGATGGAGAAGACTTTTCAAAGAGGACAAGTAGCATGGATAGCAGGAGGCATAATCCATCCAACAAGATCTCCAAAGAATCAAGGTAATTTCCATTTTGAAATTCAAAATATTCTTGATAAGAATAGTATAATTTTCAATGATTTGCCTCTGTGATTACCACTAGATAGAGGTTTTGAACATGTTATAGAGTTAGAATAGGGTACCAAACTAGTTATAACAACTCCATATCACCATCCAAGAGGTTATAAGGAAGAAATAGAAAAAAATATTAAGGAACTCTTGGACTTGGGATTCATAAGGCCTAGCTCTAGTCCATTTGCATCATCTGTAGTACTTCTCAAGAAAAAAGATGGTACAATGAGAATGTGTATAGACTACAAGGCTCTAAATAAGAAGACCATAAATAATAGGTATCCCATACCACACATAGATGAACTCATTGATGAGTTACATGGTGCAGTATACTTCTCAAAAATTGACTTAAGATTAGGGTACCATCAAATCCAAATGAGGAGGGAAGATGTAGAAAAGACCGCTTTCAGATGTCACTATGGACACTTTGAATTTCTTGTTATGCCATTTGGCCTCACTAATGCAACAACAACTTTCCAATCTTGTATGAATAAGGTATTTAGCAAGCATCTTCAAAAATTTATTTTGGTATTTTTTGATGATATCTTGATTTACAGTAAAACATGAGAAGAGCATCTAAAGCACATAGACACTATTTTGAGAATCTTGGAGCAGCAATCCTTGTATGCTAAGCTATCTAAATGTGAGTTTGGTTTGAAAAAGATCCTATAGTTGGGACACATTATAAGTTCTAAAGGAGTATAGGTCGATCAACAAAAAATCCATGCAATTTTGGATTGGCCTCCACACACTAATCTTGCATAGTTGAGAGGTTTCTTTGGGTTGTGTAGCTACTATAGGAGATTTTCCAAGAGATTTTCTCAGCTTGCTGCCCCCTTGACTAATTTGACAAAGAAAGGAGCTTTTTTTTGGACAGAAGAGGCACACAAGATGTTTGATAAGCTTAAGGAGATAATGAGTTCATGCCCTATGCTTGCAATTCTAAATTTCTCTTTACCTCTCGTTTTTGAATGTGATGCTTCTAGAGAAGGTATAGGGGCTGTCCTAACTCAAAGGGGACACCCAATAGCATTTGAGAGTAGAAAATTAAATCAATCATAGAAAGGTTACTCCAGCTATGATAAGGAAATGTTGGCAATCATGCATGCACTTCATAAGTTTAGACAATATTTGGTATGTGGAGATTCATTGTAAAGACAGACCATAATAGCCTCAGGTTCTTCTTGAAACAAAGAGATTTGAATGAGTGTCAACAAAAATGGGTAAGCAAATTGCAAGCTTATTATTTTGATATTGAATACATGAAAGGAAAGAATAATGTGGTTGCTGATGCTCTCTCAAGAAAGTCCACTTTGTGTTCCTTAACAACTATCTCTGCTAATTGGAAAGTCTCCATAATTTCAGAGTATGCTAAAGATTCCTTTGCCACCAAGATTTTGGATAAGTTAGTGGATGATAACAGGGACAAGGTTGTTGATGAATTGATTTATTACAAGAAAAGGATCTTCTCAGTGCCATGATCAAAAAGTAAGGAGAGGATATTGAGGGATTTCATGACACACCTTTGGCTAGTCATCAAGGATACTTCAAGACATACATGAAACTTTGAGAGAGGTTTGCATGGAAAGGTATGAAGGAGGATGTCCTTAAACACATTAAGGAATATATGGTATGCCAACAAAACAAGAGTGAGAAAATTTTTCCTGCAGGGTTGTTGCAACCACTTCCTATTCTTAAAAAAAAGTGGGAAATTATTTCCATGGACTTCATCACTAGTTTTCCCAAGGTGCAAGGTAAAGATTCCATATATGTCCCCTTTCAAATAATTAAAATAATAACTTTTGCTAAGGCAGACAGGCTCAAAAAGTGAAGTTTCGGCAAAAGGGGCTAATCTTTAGAAACCAATTGGTTAATAAATGAAAATTATTATTCAAAATTTGTATTATTGACCCCTCTTGGTTGTGAGTTAGGGTTATCCCCTCTTTTGAAGGGATTTGGGGGCATTTCGGGTTCATGCTAGACTTGATTTTGCTCATTGCTTTGTTGTTATTCAGAGGCTTCCAAACCTATGGAGAAGGAGACCCAACGATGGGAGTTTGATGCCATTCCATGTGCAAGCTCATGCAACATTTTCCCTTGTGTTGAGCAATGCAAATTTGTGAGTTTTCAGGTGTGTTTCTTGTAAGAGTTTAGTGTTTCTAGTTGAGTATATCATATTAGTTTGGTTTTCTTCTATATTTTAGGAATTTAGATGTTAAAATAGATTTTATTACTTGTATTGGGTCATGGTTATACTTCTGTGAAAGATTATTAGTGTTTTGTGGTGTTTTCGGGCTATTTTGTGTTATTTTTGAGAGCCCGATGAGCATTATTTTTGTCCCCCATTTGAGAGATGTTGTGTGAACTCTATATAGATCTATAAATATCATTTTGTGAGCCATTATGCTAGCAAAATTTTTATAAAAATTTCTACTTCTAGATTTATTAATAGTATGTGAAGCTGTGAAGTTTTTGGCACTATTTCGGGCATACCCAATTTGGATTTTATTGAGAAATTGGTTGATCTTTTGAAATATTGGTTGTGTGGTTTTAAAATATGACTAGAAGCTTTAAATATCATATAAAATCAATAAGGGGACATTATAGAAATATTTTTTAGAAACAATAGTCCACCAAGATAACTAAGAGGGGAGGGGGGGTGAATCAATTATCCAATAATTAAAACATTTATCAACCTTAAGAAATCTTATCCATTCAACCAAATATGTTAACTAGGGAAACCCTTGATCAAAGGGAAAACCCTAGTGGGAATGATGCCCATAAGATGATGTACTAATACAAATATTCCTTGTTAGAGGATGGACCCTATTAGGAGTCTATTACAACATTTAGTACATATGAGTTACTATTAGGAGACTTTGAATCCTCATTAGAAGATTGCAACATTGTTAGGAATTGTGCCAACCCTATTCGGAGTTGTAGAAGATAGAAGGACCTACTATCCAAATAGCTTATAGAGCAAGATCATCAAACTTACTGTCCAAGTGATCTCTCAACAATTCCTTTCATAATAATTATATGTATTAAAATTTAACTTCTTTCATCTATCTTGTCAACTATCAGACGGTGTAGACCAAATCACAAACCTCGGATCCAAGTATTAAACTTCAGATCACACAATAAAACCTTGTCAATGAAGCTTCCTTCACTTTCACTTTGCTCTGCTTATCTTCTCATTTTGCTCTTTGTGTTTCTTACAATCATTCACATTCCTCCATACAAGATAAAGGAAAATGTCCTTCCTTTATATAGAATCCATAAAATAATTCCCTAACTCAACTATTACACCTTCTCAATTAATTATTATAGGATCACATTAAGAACATGTTACACTTAGCAATAACATTAATCTTTCACCTTGCAACTCGAATAACTTTCCATACACATAACATTATGATGAGAAAGCTTAGCTACATCATCACCAACATGTCTTCTACACATCTTTAACTTTGGCTTCTCAAAATAACAACTTTGCTAAGAGATATATAAGTTTACCAGAACATGCCTCTATAAACTCTATCTCAGAATAGTCTTCACCAAAATTTGCATAACTTCTTCCAAAATTAATATCTTATGTTTCTAAGGTTAGCTGAACATACTAGACACATAGTATAATCTCCCTTTAACCTTGCTACTTGAAAGTACTCAATGATCTATCCATATCATCTTGATCTTTACCATTGTTCTTTTGTGAGATACCTCTGAAAACTACTATGTTGACATTAATGAAAAACATAGTCATGAATGTAACATATCATCATGATAATGATCTAATTATGTTTCTACAATACTCCCCCATAGGAATATCATCAGCATTCATGCTTCCAACAATCTCCCCCTTTGGCATTGATGGCAACATAGATGAAAAACATCTACTTCCAAGAATACCAATTGGAAAATATTGTTAACCTTTCTTTTCAAATCCTCTTCATCAATCATTCTCCCCCATTGGTATACCTCAATGTGCTTCACATCAAACTATTTTTCCATGTTGTATTTCTCCTACTGTACTTCTTTCTAACTAATTTTTTAAACATGTTGCACTTTTTTTCCATGCTTTTTAAACTATCTTTCCATGTACTTGTTTTTCATGTTGTACTTCTCCCCCATTGACATCAATATCAAAGGTTTTAGCAACCATGAAAATCTACAACAACTATTTGTGACTAGCTCAAGTGTCCAAAGACATTGTTCAAAAACAACATCCAAGAGGAGTCCTAGATGACTTTGTCCATCACAGATACTCCCCCATACAGGAAGCATCAACATTCAATCTAGACAAATAATAGTGCTCTATTGCACTGGACTGATGCACTTTTGCATCACCTACTATGATGTAGGAAGAGGGAAAACCCCTAGCATACCTCACAAATACTCAAAAGTCTCTTTGGCAAGAGGCTTAGTGAAAATATCTGCAATCTTCTCTTTGGTGTTTACATACTCTAATCTAATTAATTTTTCTGTAACTTTCTCTCTAAACACGTGATACTTGATAGAAATGTGCTTGGTATTAGAATGCAACTATGGATTCTTAGACATATTTATTATGTGTGTGCTATCATAGTGTATGACAACAGGTTAACTAAATTATATCCTTATATCCTTCAGCATCAGCTTCATCCAAACAACTTGATTACAGTTATTTTGCTACTACAACATAATCTACTTCTATTGTACTTTGTGAGATATAGTCCTACTTTTTTCTTATCCAAGAAACTAATTTTCCTCCAAGAAAGAAGGCTCCACCACTGGTGCTCTTTTTGTCATCCATACTGCCTGCACAATAAACGTCAATGTAATTATATAGAGTGAAATCATTAGATCTATCATACCATAATCCAAACTTTGGTGTTCCTTTTAGGTATCTAAATATCCTTTACCCTACTGCATAATGTGCTTCTCTAGGATCAGCTTGGAATATTGCAACAATTCCAACTACATTTGCTATATCTAGCCATGTGTGATTTAGATATTTCAATCCTCTAATCATAGATCTATACTTATTCTACTCAACAATAGGTGTCTCATCATTTGTAGATAACTTGTGTCAAATTACCAAAGGTGTTCCAACAGGTTTACATGTTTCCAAACCAAACCTTTTCAGTAAATCTTTCAAATACTTATTCTGAGAAATAAAGATTCCTTCTTTATCCTACACAACCTGTAATCCTAGAAAATATTTCATTTCTCCTATCATGCTCATTTCAAATTCCTTCTTCATTTCTTTTGCAAACTTGTCACTTTCATTATCATTTCCTCCAAATATGATATCATCAACAAATATTACCAAAATCATTAATCCATCATCAATTTCTTTCTAATAGAGATTACTATCTGCCATAGCTTGGCTATATCCAAGCTTTGTCAAATGCTTGTCTAACCATGCATACCAAGTTCTGGGTGATTTCTTCAAGCCATACAATGCTTTCTTCAATCTTGTTAGTGAACAGGTTGTCCTCCAAAGAAATACATACAGATTAACTCTAAAATGCCCAGATAGGAAGACTGAATATGTACTAATAGTTGGGTCACTTTGTTATTGAAAAGTGTAAGTGGCCTCAAAATTTATTTGAGTATAGCTCCTCGTATATGATTTATAATGAATCAACTACACTATGATTGATGATGCTTTTAACCTAAAAGAAAGATTTACAAACATCTATTCATAAACATGATCTAGATGGAGACAAACTAGGTAACTAAAAGGAAATAGAAAATAAATGACACAAAGTCCATTTTTCCAATCATTATGTTACACAAATAATGCAGAGAAAAAGATAGAATTTTCCTTCCAAATACATGAAAAACTAGAGCACCAAGTACAAAGGATAATCATGATGACGATGAAATGTAATAGTTACATGTTTAGAGAAAATCAATATCATGCCAAGTTTAATATTGATCAGAAGGCAAGCATTTAAACCCAAAGTTTTAATATATTGTTATTTATCCCATCTAAACATGACAAAATAATAAAGATCCTATTGTTTATGTACAATAGTCGCTATCTAAAATTCAAAATCCCCTTCCCCTACATTACAACCAGAATAAGAAAGAAGAAGAAAAACCCCCACTCTTATAGCACAAAGTCTCTGGAAAAAAGAGCAGTCTCCCCACCCCCCCCCCCCCCTCGCAAAAATAAAATAAAAACATGGAACCTTGTGCTTGTTTAATCTTCTCCTTACATAGAATTCTTGAAAACTATCCTCACCTTTTGCTTCGATGAGATCTTGTTCAGTTATCAAAACTGATTCTTGAGAATGCCTCTTTCTCACCCCCAGACACATATCGACTTATTATGTCTTCACATGATTTTTAAATAACCTTACATATCCTATTGTTGAGGAAAGTTAAAAGTGTGAAGGACAATCATAATGTTTAATAAAACCTTATAATAATGTTTGATTCTCTCCAAATTTCCATTCATAGACACCTATCACTATCATGTTGAACCATTTCTTGTATGATCTCTGTGTGGTAGATAATATCAATGGTGCTGCCAAATGTATCACAACCACTGTATATGTCTATCACCATCAATAATTAGATCAACTTATAGGGAATTTGATGGGCATCTAATCACACATCTTATCTAAGTCATACTTAATTTGAAACAAATTCTATCACCAGTAGCCCGTGCTTTGTTTCTTCTTCCTCTGTGCCATAGTATGAATGTAGATAAGAATTTAAATCATTATTGATCTAGGTTAGGTTATTGCCACTAATATTGACTTTCATATGCTTTTGGGTCCTTCTCTACATTCCTTCATGACCTCTTTGCTAAGATTTGGACCGGTGATAAGTGATACTCTATTGTGCCTTCATGTCTGATATGGAGTGCAAATACCATAACCATGTCAAGCTATCAGCATGTGAATTTCAATGATACCTCTGTGTGTATATGGAAATATGTTTTTATTTTAAATAGTGTCGATGGCTTTCTAAAGAGAAATGGAGCCTGATCTTCATGAATCAAATCCACTTCTATCTACATTTTTCATGACCCATAAGAATCCCCATTATATATAATGTTCAATGCCTATATCATGAAACAAATTGACATGATCTATCAGTCAAACATGATGAACTCTTTCTCGGTAATTAGGTAATAGTACATGAGGTCATTGTTTTCCTTTCATGCCACTAACTTCATTCATTTGGGCATTATGTCAAACAATTGGCACACATGTTGTGAACACCATTATTGCGAGGAGTTAAAACAAAAACACGTCATTTTATTAGGAAAACTCAAGCATTGTTGGTTTTTTCAAATTCACCATGGGTCTTGCAAGCTCATCCTTCATGGTTGTGTGGCCATTATACCAACCCTCTACTTCTACTTGTGGTGGTTTCATAGAACAATTTGCACACAGGTTTTTAGCCCTAATGCTTTTGCCATATACTGGCCCGTGACCTTCATTGAGATACATCTGGGCTTGTAGGGAGCATGTGAAGCATCCATTTATGTTTGTGCAAAGAGTACACCCATTAACATGAAGCTTGACTTTGATAATGAATTGTAAAACTTAGCTTTTCTCAGTGCCTTAACACATCATGATTTTGCAAAATAGGATGAAGTTTAAAACAAAAGTCATATATTCGAATTTCAATGCTTGGTGTTTTCTCCCAAAAGAAACATATAGCATCATGTTTGACCTTTTATATCATGCTAACTCATACCCCATCTGCATTTTACCTTTCAAACATTATAACCATGGTGCTGACATTATCATTCGTCAAACACTTTGTGGCTTCTTCTATATTCATATGCCTAGGCTCGGGTATATGATAAAAAAAATTTCCTTGTCTTTGAATGCTATCAACATCATGAATTATGATGTGCAACCAAAATTTGGATGCCAAATTCATTGTGTTGTTGTGGAATACATACTTGTATGTATTGTGGCTTTTGGGTTTTCATGAATAACTTCACAAACCTAAGAATATTAGATGGTGAAAGCCACATGCCATTGAGCCAAGCATATGTCATGTACACTCTTCTTTAAGCCATTGGATTGAATTTCATTTGGTCGAGCCTTGACTGAATCCAATGTTCACCTTACACTTTTTAAACTTGATCACCTTGAATGCATTCATATGTATTTTTTGAACAAGTTATGAGTGGTCATCCTATCAGATAATCTACATGCTTCTCTTAAAGTGTTGACATTGTGGCTTAAAAACATTAAAATTGATATAGATATGGATTCAAATTTCACAAGCCATCTGACTCTCTAATCATTAAAAATGAGCCATTAGAGATCTGGGAGTTTGATAAGATGTACTTTACTTTGTATCAAATCTGCCTTTATGAATTACACTTTTGCATTTTTGAATTATGACGACTGAAACCTTTGAACTATTCTTGCACATTATGGAAATAATTATCTAAACATAATTGTTGTGCCATACCAAACTAATAAACATGTTTGAAATGCAAGTTGAAGCACTAAAATTTTGAACCCAAACCATTAAGTAGTGCCACTAGAGTGTCAGCAATGTTGGAATTGTTCAACTGAGATGAATTAGGATGGGCCATTGAATCTGGATGAGAAAATTGAACTGCTTCAAACTGCTTTGATCCACTTTTGAATTTGGTTCAAAGAGGTTTGAGGCCTAAAACTAATTTTTTAAAATACGGGGTCTATATGGGTACCAACAAATCTACATGCTATGTTCTTGTCATCTGTTAAAGGACAACCTTCAAGCTATTCTATGTACACCTCTTCTTCAAGTTCTCCATTCAGCAATGTTGACTTTGCATCCATCTGATACACTTTGAATTTATTATATGTTTCATATGCTAAGAATAAGTTTACTACTTCTATTCTTGCCACAAGAGTAGAGGTTTCATCATAGTCTATTCCTTCTTGCTATGAGTAACCTTTACATACTAGTCTTGCCTTGTTCCTTACAAGTTCTCCTTGTTCATTCATCTTGTTCCTAAGTACCCATTTAGTTCCTATCACATTCTTATTTTCTGGTCTAGGGACCAATTCCCATGTCTCATTCTTTTCTATGTGATCCAATTCCTCTTTCATAGCTTGCCTCCAATAGTCATCTTTACATGCTTCATCTGCATTCTTTTGTTTAATTTGAGATATCAAACATAGTTCTTCATTGATTCTACTTCTTTTCATTACACCTTTATATCTGCTTCCAATGATCTGATCGGGTGGATGATTCTTTGTCTTAATTTACCTGAAATAGGAATTGTTATCTCAACTCTTAGCTCTGTTGAAGGTTCTGAGCTTTGTTCTTGCCTCAGCTCTCCTTCATTCCGCAAATCATTGTTAGTCTCAAGGAATACCTCATTATTCCTTGGTTGAGTAACAACATTCTCATCATCTGAATTGTAATCAACTACTCTTTCTTGTATCCTAAATTTCTCATCAACTCTTACATTTGCACTTTCCATAATAGTCTTAGTTCTTAGATTATAACATCTATAAGACTTGCTTTTCAATGAATAACCAAGAGACATACCTTCATCACTTCTGGTGTCAAACTTACCAATATCATCATCTTTTTTGATATAATACTCACTACCAAAAATTCTAAAATACTTAATTATAGGTGAGTGACCAAACCATATTTCATAAGGGGTCTTGTTTGTGTCTTTCCTAAATTATACTCTGTGTATAGTGTAGACTATTGTATTCAAAACTTCTCTCCAAAACATCTTAGATACATTATTCTCTACTAACATAACTCTTGTTGCTTCTATTACTGACCAGTTTCTTCTCTCTAATATACTATTATGTCTAGAGGTTCTCGGAGCTGATAATTGTCTTTTTATTCCATTAGCTTTACAAAAGATGTTAAACTCATTTGAAGTAAACTCTCCTCCTCTATCTGATCTTAAACAATTAATCTTCATGTATGATTCATTCTCAACTCTATTCTTGAATATCTTGAACTTCTCAAATGCCTCACATTTTACTTTAAGAAATGCAACCCACATCATTCTAAAAAATTCATCAACTAAAATCATGAAATACCTTTCACCATAGAATCCTTTAGTCTTCATAAGACCATTGAGATATGTATGTACAATCTCCAATTTTGTTGTAGTAGTAAACTTCTTGCTGCAAAAAAAAGTTCTATTATTCTTTGCCAAAACACACCCCTTGCAAATTGTGTTAGTAGGCTTTATAATCTTGGATAAATCTCTAACTGCAAACATATACTAGTCTTCACAATACTGTTAAAGTTTATATGACAAAATATCTTATGCCATAACCAATTGTAATCTACCTTTGCAACCAAACATGTAACTTTAGTAGGATTCAACTGAAATACATTACCTCTAGATCTAGTTCCTATTCCAATTACCTTTCCATCTTTGTCTTTGATCATACATGTATTTTTTATGAACTAAAATTGATAAACTTTATCCACAATTTTTCCAACACTCAGAAGATTGTGCTTTGAACCATCAACAAAATATACATCCTCAATATTAGTTTTACCATAAAGAGTTATAGATTCAATACCTTTAACATGACATGTTGCATTTTTCCCAACTCTTACAATGTCTCCATCATGACTTTTGAAGTCAAAAAACTTGTTCATATCACCAGTTATATGATGTGAACAACCATTGTCAATTATGCAATCAGATTTCTTTTCAACCTATGATACCAAAGCTATTTTCTTTGGATTTTCTTCTTTAATTGGTACAAATCCTATTTCATCATCACTAGCACTTACTGCTTGTTCATTAGAATCATCTTCTCCATTTGGATACAGACTCTCTCTATCTTTTCTAGGTTTCAAATTTCCTTTATAGTTTTTCTCTCTTTCAGGACACTTAGATGCATAATGGCCAAATTCATTGCAAGCTCAACATTTAAAGATTTTCTTACCATCCTCTTTTCTTCTTACCAGAAGGGCTACTCCTTCTTCAATCTTTTTGTCCTCGTCAGATCTATTGCTACTAGCAAAGTCTCCTCTAGCATTTGTGCTTCTTAATAAACTAGGTTGAATATTCAAGGCACCAAAAGTTGTTTCTATTCTGATCCATTCTTTGGACTATCTAAGTTCATTCTCAACTGCTTCAAGTCTTCCAAGAAATGTCTCCTTTGTGAAATCTCTAGTACAAGATATCAACAACTGTATCATTTGAACTACTAACTTAAATGGTGGTGTTAAGCTCTTCAATATCTTCCAAATAACCTCATCATCTTCTTTGGTTCCTCCTTGAGATCTAATACCTACAGTAATTTCTGATATTCTGCCTACAAATGTTCTTATAGATTTATCATCCATCATTTTAGCATCTTGTAATGCACAAATCCAACTTTTTAGCCTCAATTTCCTAGAATGTTCATCTGCTTCAAAACTATTTTGCAAATCAAATGAAAAGTATTAAGTGATTTTACCTGATTGTATTCAATTTCAGGAAGTGTAGACAATACTGCTTCTCTAGCTCTCACGTTGTGCATGAAAAAATCTCTCTCTTCCTTAGTACAAGTTTCCAAGTCACTTTCAACAATGACTATTTTTGATGATTTTGTCAAAATCCAATATCCTAGATCGATACACAAAAATGTGTCTTAATCTATTCCTTCTAGCTGTCATAATTTGTTCCATCAAACTTCAGACTATCTTTCCTAAACATGTTTTCCATAGATCTCCCAAAGTTGTTAAACTTTATCTTCAAGGACCTGAGGATCTAATACCAATTGTTAGAAACAATAGTCCACCAAGATAACTCAATGGGGGGAGGTGAATCAGTTATCTAATAATTAAAACATTTATCAACTTTAAACAATCTTATCCATTCAACCAAAGTAAAAAACAACCATACAAAGATGTACATACACAATTACACCAGATATGTTAACTAAGGAAATACTTAATCAGAAAGAAAACCACATTAACAACTCTACTAAGAGATCTAACAAATTTACTAGAACATGCCTTTGTAAACTCTATCTCAGAATAGTCTTCACCAAAACTCACATAACTTCTTCCAGACTTAATATCTTATGCTTTTGAGGTTAGCTATGCATACTAGACACATACTATAAGCTCCCTTTAACCTCACTACTTGAAAGTACTCAATGATATGTCTGTATCAACTTGATCTTTACCATTGTTCTTCTGTCAGATACCACAGAAAACTACTATGTTGACAGTAATGAAAAACACAATCATGAATGTAACATATCATCATGACAATGATCTAATAATATTTCTACAATACTCCCCCATAGGAATATCATCATAATTCATGCTTCCAACAACATCTAGCTCTAAATTCATGTCTTACTTCCTTAAATAATTCATCTTTCTTAGGTTCTTCAACTTGCTCTATAGTTCTAGGTTCAACAAATTTCTTTGTCAAATTCATTCTCTCAACTTCATCAGACCATTTGGTTTTTTCTTTAGGAATTTCTGTTATAGGATCTTGTTCTATCCTAATCTCATCTTTCATTGCTAACTTCTCTCCAAGAAGATATCCAAGGCTTTTCTTGTCATAAGAAAGTCTTTGATGAAATATTTATTCATCAATTTTCTCAGAACTTGTGTAAAGTTTCTCTAATTGTTGTTTTGCTTGTGTCAATTCTCCTTTCACAATGTTGTTGTATTTTTCCAACTCTGTATGCTTTATCTTAATAGAATCTAATTCAAATGTCACCTTACTTAACTAGGATCTAAGGTCTACATTCTCAAATTTGTGATCAGGTTCACTCTTATTGTCATTATTCTTAAGACTTAACTTCAGTTCAACAATTTTCAACTCATGTTTCAAGATCTAATTAAATTTCTTAAAATTTTTTATATCCTCATTGTCACTAGTCTGTGAAAATGGTTCCTTGCCATATTTCAAATCATCAATTTGATCTTTCAGTTTGCCAATGCAAACTTTTGCATCTATGTATCTATATTTCAAGTTATCTTTCTCTTTAGTAAGAAGATCAATCTATTCAAAAGCTTCTTCAAGATTCTTCTTCAACTATTCCATATTCACTCATATCTTACTTAAGTTGTTAAGCCTCTTCAAAGTAACTATGCTCTGATACCAATTATTAGAAATAGCTAATACTGGGGTGGGGGGGTGTGAATCAGTATTCTAAAAACTTTTACTCACAACCAAATATTGTTAATTACTTTATATCTTGCATATGAAAGTAAACCAACAATATTGAATAGTAAATATAACCATACACATAAAGAGCTCATAACACCATTGTTTGTTGACTAGGGAAACCCTGGGCAAGGGAAAACCTTGGTGGGGATGATACACACTAGATGTTTCACTAAACAATAGGATCTTATTAAGGATATTGACCCTGTTAGGAGTTGCTATAACCATGTTAGTAGTTGGTAGATCAATTACAATGTATGCAAGAAGAGCCCACTACCCTAACATGCAATTATACATTTCAATTTCTTCACTAAATAGGTATACATATAATACTTGCTTACTGTTGTAATTCACACTTTCTCTAATCTTACATCAGATTTTGCATCACATAAGCCTCACATATGGTTCTCACAATAGTTTGCATGTCACATCTAATCATGCAACTTCCATAGTATTTGCACATTACACACATTCACTGCACAACACACTTTTTCCCCAGCTTTATCTGTGCAACATAAGATCTTTACTTATACCTTGTGCATTCTCAAATTGTTGTTCAGTCAAATTCCATGTCTTCAAACACTTGACATAATATAAAATAATATCCACATCATTTTCTTAACATGACAATAATTATTTTGAAATCAAAACAAATCTAAAGTTGTACAAATTTGTTTTCTGCTATTCTCTGTTATGCATTGTTAAATACCAACATAGTTAAACTTAATGTACCTTGTCTCATACTGACCATACACACATGCGCACTAGCACACATCATCATGATAATATTACAAACCTTCCTTAATTGTACATAAGCTTAACTCTTTGCACATTGTCTGTACTGTTAAGATTTTTTTACTGTACTCCTGCAAACTGTCTAATACTTAGAATATTTAATGTCTCTAAATGCATAAATGAAATGTTGAGTATATGTTTCCATAAATGACAACCATCAAGACATTTAATTGACCATATTTCCAACATGGATCATAACAAAGCTCACTTCAGAAGAGTAAAAAATTCATGAAATGTTACTGGTGGTTTTTCCCAAATTGGGTTTCCACGTTAAATCCTAGTGTCATACTTGTGTAAATGTCATATGAGATTTTTATTGTTGATGTTTTACATTCTTTAAGTTTGTTACTATTACCTGACAGTGGACTGCAAGTTTATGTTCCTAATTATTTACTATAGAGATTGAGTTATTGAATGTTTAGATCTTAAGTATTTGAAATGATTAAAATTACAATTGGTATATCTAGACTTTGGATAACCAATTCACCCACCCCCACCCCCAGCCCCCCTCGGCTTTTCAAAATCATTCTAACAAGTGGTTAGAGGTAGTTCAATATCTGGTATTCATTGATGGAAACATAGTCATAATAAATGGTTGGAACAAACAGTAAGCTAAGTGAGAGATCGGTAAGAAGTAAACCAAGAAGCAAAATAGTTAAGTGTAGTAAGCAATGTAAAAGAAGAACTAAGTTATAGATAACTATTTTGGTGGTAGTCATGATAGAGTTGGAATTAAGTGGAGCAGTCTCAAACACAACATTTATATGATTAGTAGACAATATGATGATGACCATAACTCTTGAAGATAAAAAGTGAGAAAGCATTTCAGTAACAGAAGGATTTGCTAAATAAACAACTTATGTTCTTGAGCTACTTGTGAAAAGTATTTGATCAATGATCAACACAAATTATATAATCAAAGTAACTATGAACAAAAGACTCTAGAATAATTTTAGAATTGGTACAAGTTTACATAAATCTATATCTAGGTCAACCTATACCCTCTAATTTGACCTATTCTTGAGAGTTCTATATTTTTATAGTTAGTATATTTTGGCTTACATTTTTTAGATCCAAGTAGGTTTTCATTTCTTTCATAGTTTAATAGTCCTTTTTTAGATTTAATCTTGTTTTCTCTACTAACCCTCAAGGTGAGTACATTTCCTTCTTTTTCATTTCACAACACTTACCTTCATAGATGATATTGCATATTATTTATAATTCCTTCTCTTAGGGAAAGGAGAAACAAAATTTAGGGGACTTCTACATTGACAAGATCACACATTATCACACTCCCTTGCACTAATTATACTTCCTTTGCGGTGAAATCTTTTTGTTCTTCTTACATATAAAATATGTTTGGTGAGTGCTTTATCCCACTTGATTGTTCACCATTTTATATATTATATAAGATACATATGGATTCATGGATGTCTAAATATGCTCATTTTTGGATTGCAGGGGTTAATGTGATGCTTTGAGAAAGCCACAATTTGATGATTTGATTCTGGTTTTTTCTAATTATTCTGGTGACAAAAATGTTGTAGTTTTTGGACAAGTCTAGATCAATTATGTAATATTTTTTGTTTCTAACTTGGTTGAGTATTGAGGAATTAGATGTGTATCCTTAGTATAATATTTCATGGTCTAGATATGTGCAAGATGTTTGTCTTTAGTGACGATGATCGTTAACTAATGTTCTTGATGAGTAGTGCAAAATTATTCATGGACTATGAGGCACAAATGCTTTGTTTCTAATGTGGTATTTCATGATTATTTTTTATGTTTCTTAATTACGTCTTTTTTTTTTAATGGGACTACAATAAACTATGTGATTAGATTTGGAAGATCTCTTGAAGTGTGTTGATATATTTCTAGCTGACTTTGTTAGATATTGTCTTATATTAGATCTTGAGCATAATTATTGGATCATCGCATATTGGAAATCATTTGTTTGAGTCCTAGACATGTCTTAGCAAACATGAATTGGATGTCATGGCATTAGATCATGTATATAAAGATGGAATTCATTTTGGCATGAGTGCATGAGAAATATGAGTGAGAGTGAGTGGACGTGAAGGTGAATTCATGTGAATATAGAGGATGTGATGCAAAGCGTTGCATCTCTGATCATATAAAAGGTATGAGTGGAATATAATGTTAAGTCAGTAAATTAATGTACTTTATTGGAACTATTTATCATATTATATGTTATCATTAAATCCATAATTTGGTGGATTTTTGTCCATATTAGGTTTGTTTCCCTTGTTGTAATCTTTGGGTCTTTTCATTTTTGTATCTTTAACAAGTAAGTTTGAGATAATGATTTGAATGCATATGCATTCCTATTGTACCACTAGTACATTTCCCAAGTGTTTTTTGACCAATTTTTTGACCAAATGCCATGTTGGCCTATGATTTCTTTTTCTTTTTTTTGTTTTTATGCCCAAGTTGGTCAAAATTTTGACCAAATTGGGTTCATAATGAAAAAAGAGAAAATCGTGATTTCATCATTTGTTATTTGGTGTTGTTTGGCGATGGTCTGCATTGAAGCCATTTTAGGTTAGTGTTGATGGGTCAGCTGATAGTTTTGAGTCAATTAATCTTGTATTGTATAGATTCGACACTAGACATATCTTGCCCTTCAATATAATTCTCAGTGGGTTATTTTAAATTGCTAGTAAAAACATTAATTTTGCAGCATTGATTGATGTGTACCATTTTTTAGTGATATCCCTTGTTAGAGTGTCAGATTTGTGAGAAGTTTTATACTAGTGTCTTTTCATGACTCAATATTTTAGTTATCTGTGTTGAGATATATCATTCTTGTGAGAAGTTTAATATTAGCGAGTTTCAATCTTTGGAGTATTTAGTTGCTCGTTGTGTAGGCTATTGAACTTGTAGTAAGTCCCATGGTAATATTTCCCATGCTAAGATGTTTATGCATTATACTATGTGGTTGCTCTTGCATCAAGATTGTCTTTGTCAGGTTTTGTGTTAATATTCTCTTAAGGATGTACTATTATATCTGTATCAGATTATTTCAAATGTTCAGCCTCCTTTCTAAAGAAATTATGATTAGGCAACTCTGTATGTAAGTTAAATCTCTCTAGGGTGCCTTGGGCTCTATTTCTAGGTTTTCTTTGTTGTTTGTAGCAAACCATCTAAGAACACTGTGCAATTTTTTTCCTAGAAAACATTGGAATAGTTTGTTTCAAGATTTTACAAAGCATTCCAAACTATTTATTTACTGAAATTCTATATATACCTTAAAGTTTCAGGGACAACATGTATAGTTTTTTTATAATTATATATAGAATGACTCAAATATCTATAAGCTTAACTATATATGACCTTAAATTTTATGTTTAGACATTCAAAGAAATTATCAAATTTATATTAAAATTAAATCAAAGTACCTATAAGTAGTTCAGTTGCTTTATCCTATTAGTACCTACATACCCAAGTGATGCAACTGCCATATATATATATATAGATATAGATATAGATATAGATATAGATATAGATATATAAGTTGTCAAGAATATGCAATATATTTAACTTTTAAGTAAACACTTTGAAGCTCGAAGTAGTAGTGTTAACAAAGCTATTTTAACTTTGCTTCGTTGTATCAGTCGTTAATTAACTATTATGTAGTCTTTTAACTAAATACTTTGAGTCTTGACATGGTAATAAAGGGATTCGACCGAAGGCTTTTAAATGACTTTCATAATCATAATTTTAACTTTTTTTTTCTTGTTTAAAAGCTAGTAAATAGATAATTTATGTACATTGATTGTAATTAAATTATTGACATAATGGTAACTTAGATGGAATGATTACTACGACCATTTAGGGTCAAAATAGAAAAACTTAGCACTGATGTCAAATAAAATTGTCATTCAAACTTATCCACTTTTAAATAGAAGGAATTTATTCTAATGAGAGATGGATTTGTGTGAAGTGCTACTAATGAAACATGGGTCAGTGAGTTTGACTCAAAAAATACACACTTAAATCCTGATAGCCATATCACAATTTGATGTGGAATCTATCTCCTACTTG
This sequence comes from Cupressus sempervirens, assembly GCA_028749045.1. Classification (NCBI taxonomy): domain Eukaryota; kingdom Viridiplantae; phylum Streptophyta; class Pinopsida; order Cupressales; family Cupressaceae; genus Cupressus; species Cupressus sempervirens. The sequence continues at coordinate 726,592,912 of CM053786.1, read as the reverse complement.
TCAGTCTCTATGTTTTAAAAATTGCTTGAAAATAGTTGAAACCAATTTATAGTCACTTAAATATCCCTCTTTGGGTTGAGGGTGTACATATGAAGGAGGCTGAATCAAACTATCCAATAAAGCATTGTATTTTACTGTCATTTTTCTTTAAAAAATTACTAATTAGTCACATTATATTTATATAAAGTGACTAATTTTGGTTCCAAACCAATTGTGCAAGTAAATATTAAGGATATAATTTCATTTGATGTAGGTTGGAAGACTGGTTGTTGATCAAAGAAATTGATCCATTTGTTTTCAAAATAGTGTTCAAACTCTCACTACCAAGGGTTCTCATAGAATCTTTTTAATATCTTGAGTTTCCACAATTTAAAAATTCTAATCTCCTAGATTATTCTATAATTTTGAAGTATCTTTAATTGAATTTGATTTAAGATTGAATAATTTTGTGTGGAGTGAGAACTACCCAGCCCTAGTGTGACTAGTAGACCTTTTTTCATATATGTGACGTTAAGTAATTTGAATTGATTACCAAAAAATCAAATAAGAATTTCCAAAAGGATGACATGATTGAAGGATTTTTTAAGGGACCTAAAAAACCTGATGGGACTCAAAATTGCATTCTCATTTTGAGTACCATTCCAAAATTTTGAGTCTTTTTGAGCCCTATCAATATTTTCTTGCATATGTACTAGACTATCATTTTAAGATCTAGGAGGTGTTTAATGTTTCTAAAACTTATATTCTATATATACATGCGTCTTATGATGATAAACTATCATTCCAAGTCATTCTGTGAAGTTTTGTTTTGAAGTAGTGTTCAATTCTACATTTTTTGCCTAAGTGTCAAACAATGACATGAGGTCTAGTTTACATTTGAATATCTTGCACCCGGTAACATTTCATAACTCACTACTTTGAGATTATTTAATATGCATATCAGAGAACATATATTTCAATTTTCAAGCCATTTCAATGTGTTTGACTAGGTTTTTAATCCCTCAAAGTTGGTTACTTATCTCTGTCATGCTGATGCAAATTGCCCTAAATTTTGGGAGGCCCTATTTGACCAATTATATCTTTGACCCAATTGACCATACCGAGAAAAAAAAATTCATTGTATTCTATAGGTCACACACTTTCTATGTTTCAGATTTGAGCCTATGATGAATCCGTTTGATTAGTTTTCAAACGCGATTTCAAATGCAATTTATAACTTTTTATGGTGTCAAAAAATGTAGATTGATTAGTACCCCTGTTCGGGATGTCACATTTTTAAATATGTGATTGTCTAATCCAAATGGATTGTACCATTGCATTCTACTCCAAAAATTCTTCAAGTAAGCCAGTTTTCAAATCTTGACGAATCCATTTGCACACTTTCCCATGTCTTTTCCATTTAAGAAAATGACAGTTTTGCTGATGTTTCTAGTCTTGCAATTCTGAGTACCTAACTTCAACTGCTTGCCAAGTGTGTCTTATTTTCGTCATGATCCCAAATAATAGAGTTATATTCCCCTCATGATAATGAACTAACACCTTAGTTTTCAAGCTCCTAATTATCTATTTGCCCAGTTTTCAAAGCCAAAACCAAATTTGTTTTATGGTTTTCTAACATGTTTATTTGCAGACAATTTCATAGAGGAGAATTTGATGGTCAATATCTTTTTTACCCCAAATTTATCATGAGACGAAATCAAACATAGTGCAAGAATGCGGAACAAAGTATTAGCATGTCATTTTTTAGAGCCTGGTTATCTGTTTCTATCAATTTTTAAAGCCAACCTATAGGCCCTCTTATCAGAAAAAGCACAGTTTGCAAGAACAAGGTGAACTCATTTTTTTAATGGTAAATTGGTGGTCGAGTTTGATCATGATCAAAACTTGATGTTCATTAGATCAATTTGGGATGTTAGTTGTTTGAAAATGAAAAGTTTTTTCACCGGACCTTGGATCCAACTAATTTCATTATACCATTGAAGGGGATGAAATCTTCTTAGTCCAAAGGATAACATTTTAAGATGCACTTATCATCGTCATTGATTACTAATTGAATTTCTTTGTGCACAATTCAACACATGAATTGGCATGTATTTACAATCTTGTGAACTTTACATCAATGGGGCATGCACTTTAACACTTCCTACGAGGGATCTGTGGTTGGAAATATATTTTCAACACATGAATTGGCGTGTATTTACAATCTTGTGAATGTTACATCAATGGGGCATGCACTTTAACACTTCCTACGAAGGATATGTGGTTGGAAATATATTTTCTAGATGCAGTATTAGTATTCTTCGTCATACCATTTGTCATGTTTTACTATGAAGGAGATCAAGAAGGGAAAAGGGTACTTAGTGTGTTAATATGGGTCATTATGATAGTTTCATTATCGGACTTGTGCTTGGAATTCTTTATTTAAATTCTTCATAAAAAGGGCAAAAAGGTACCAGAGTTTCCTGATTCGGACAGTGTGCCCTTATGTATAATCGGAAGTAGTTCTCAGTAGTTGCTAAATACCAACTGTCATAATTATTTAGTTATTTTTTATGTTCCGTGTTGGAGGTCCAACCAAGCTTCACCTTATAAGCTGAGCCTCTGCAACACGCTTGGTTTGTTGTATAAATGCAAGATCCTACCATGCCATGTCGTGCCCTGCCTCTATATCCTCTTGCTATGGCAGATGGCAGAGTGTGGAAGTATGTGGATCATCATCTCACATGAAGAAAGTAGAACCCCCATGGCGTTGAAGGAAGCACTCCACGGTAAAGGCAGAACACCTTACGTTGAAGAGAACTTTACGGTGGAAGCAAAAATGTGAGGAGTGCACGGCTGAAGAAGGAAGAGCGATCCAAGGCAGGGAAGTCCACTGCATGAAGGGCAATCCATGGCATAATGTAGTTCACCATGCAGGAAGAGGACGAGAGCTAGAATAGTGTCCACAAGGGAGGGCTCCACAGCAGAGCAAACTAGCAGGCACGTTAGAGAGGAGACCATGACGTTGAAGAATGCAAAACAGGCACACAAAGGTAAGAAGGTATGTGCGGTTTTGAAGGAGATTCATACTGTTTGACCAGCTATTGTGCTTCTTAATATTCTGGATCATATAATTAACAATCGTAGTAGGTGCTTTAGATCCAAGCGTGACATATGAACAAAACACTGCACGTTGAGAAAATGCGAGTTTTTAGACGCCCACTTCCAGTCCGTATGCATGCGGCATAATCTGGAACGATTGAGGTGACAAAAAGATTGCTTCCATACGCATGGAGTTCGAAACAATGTAAAGGGATTTATCCACTATTGCTTGTGGAGGAGCTGTCTAGGACCTTTTTATACATACACGCTCACAATGATGATATCTACAAGGTGAAGCATTTTCTAAGATTGCGAAGCTCTCAAGGAGTGGGGTTGTGGGCAAACGCATGGACAAGTTTTCGAAGGTTGCGCACAGGTCAAAGAGGTCAAATTGAGAAAAATTTTTAGTCTAAGCACATGTTTTAAAATTGAAATTTGAAGCAAATTAATGATATTATATAGTTTCAACTATAAAGACATTTTAATTTTTTCCATTTAATTGCTTTGTTCATGGTGCGGGGCCTGGTTTTTCAATTCGACCTCAGAGGCATTGTTTTCATCCAAAACATGCACTATAATATACCGTCAAAACTGGGAGAGGATGTACTTTTCATTTATGCAGTCAATTTTTACACTAGTATTCAACTAGGAAAAGCTACAGGCAATTTTATGCTTCTAGGACATCCTTAGTTTTAAATGCAGATTTACTATTGCGGATGTATTTTGCAGATTTACTATTGCGGATGAAATACAATTAGATTTGATGATCTTTTGATAAGATCTGATTCTATTGGCTACCATAAAGGATGTATTAAATGTTTTAAAAGAAAATACAGAGGATACGATTTTTGTTGGCAAGAGGTAGATGAAGACAAACAAGATCAGATTGAAGACTTCTCATATCTTACCTAATATCAAATTTTCCTCCAGGATGTCTTTCCTCAATACTTTAAGGAGATATTTCAAACACTATGCAACAACATTAATTAGGTTTTCGATTGCTGGCAAATGAAGGAAGATAACAGTTTCTACAAAAATAGAAAGAAGAATTTTTAGTAGGACACTTGGCATGAATAAGATTTTGATCTAGTCTTCTTCTTGTTTATATATTCTTCTTCTCTGCTCATTGTAAGGGTTCCAATTTTTATGACTATGAGACCACAAGGTTGGCTCCAATTCTAGAACTGTGATTCCACATTTCTCATTGTTTCCTCTATTATGAATAGTAGTAGTAAACTAGTGTTTTTGAAGCATAAAATTATACAGTCATTCATAGTCTATTCTCTAAGTTTTTGCTTACACATGATGTATTGATTTCAAGGAATTGATTACAGAGTTTCATTGACAGTTTCATTTTAAAATTTATCTCCTTTTTGTCGGTTTGTAGTTTTCTGTTGATATATGCCCTAAGTGCATATTGTCCAGTTGCAGCTTGTTTTGAAGTTGTATGCCACTATATATCTTGATTTTGGGTCAAGGACTTGAGTAATTTGTTTGATATTGCATTGATAGAACTACAGGGATCACAGGAGGATTTGATAAGTACAAATTTTCTTTGAAGATTGATGTCTATTTGCAAAGTAGATAGATAGATTTGATATCTGGATATATGAGTATATTTAGGTATCTATGTGCATGTTTTGACTTAGTTTGTGCCCAATGGATAAGGGACTAATCAAATTAGAGGATACATGTTCTTGTTGTTGCATACCTAGGTTATGTTGATTCAATCTTCAGCCGAATATCTTTTCCCTTTCAATTTTAGAGTTGAAAAGAGTTTCTCTCACTTATTTTATCAGATTCATGTATCTTGTTATTTGTTATTTCATGTCCATGATTTTTTGCATAAACATAGAAGATTCAGAGGTTTTGTCTATTATCTAGACTTTGTTATATACCTTTACATTGGTACCATATAAAGAATCTGAGGTCCACCCACCGAGGTCTTGCACAGCCTGAAGAAGAAGGTGAGTATAGCCTTATAGTTGGCCCTGGTGTCTGAATAGGTGCATCGAACATGGGAATTAGCTACCCCTAGGTCTATGTGTTCTTATCATTGAGTTATTCAAAAGCTTTTAATTCAGAAGCCAACACAACCTTCCGAGTGCTTTGGTTCAGGATTCCTATCTACTTTTATTAACCGATTTCATTATCACAAATCTAACTCCCCAACAATACAATATTGATAGTTTAAATGGTCATTTAGTTTTCAATCCAAATATTTTTTGTAAGCATGGATCAAATTTCCTAAAGATACTCTAATGTTGAAAGTTAAATTGCTTCTATTTTTTCCTAAATTGTTCTCAACTATGATAGAGACAACATATGTTTTTTCTTCATTAAGAACTATTTTCTAGTAAATAATGTGCATGCCCATTTAGGGAAATGATTAATGCCTAACCTATAACTCTTTTCCAACCTTGGCATGAATATTTTTCTTAGACTCAAAAGTCATGATTACATTGTCACTATCAAATAATGTTTTTCATAGATTGTCACGGCTAGAACTGATTTGTTTTTTATTAAGAACAAAAGATTTTGAACGGTGCCTGAAACCCTGTACAAGTCTAAAGATTCTCAATAAGTGAAGAAACAAAAATATAATAAACAAAAGCAGAACTGGTCACCCCTTAAACAAAGGGTAACCAAGGTGACAAAAAGCCTATCAACAACCAAAAGTAAAGATCCAACAAGGGGGCAGAGCCAGATATTTTACAATTTGCCCTTTGATTTAGAGCCTCCCTTGCATGATCAGAGGTGCATTGATGGTCTTTTATTCTTTCTTTTTACCGTAGTCCAACCATCCTCCACCTTAGTTGCCTTAGCAATCCAATCCCCAAAAGAAACTGAACAATGAAGCCCAAAGGAATCTGAAACACCAACAATCTTCCTAGAAGAGTATGATGCCAACTGGCCCCCCACAGAACTAGGGTAGGTCCAAACTAGGGGCAGGAGTAGAAGAGGGTGAAAGGTCCTGGCCCCCAACAGGATAAAGAGGAACATCCAGTACAAGGGCAGGAGAAGGAACAAGGACAACCTCCTCTAACACTAGCACTGAAAGATCATTAGCAGAGGAATCATCCACAAATACAACCACTGAATCTAGAGGTGCATCCCTGCACTTAACCACCATATAGTGTTTAGAAGAGGCCCTTGACCACTAGGAAGGTGGTTGCCTAGATTTAGTCTTCATAGCAGCACAACAAGAAGCAATGTGAGCAGTCTTATGATATTTTCTACAGCAAAAAGGGATACCTTCATAATCCAATATTTGGGTCCAAGAGCCTCTCAAGGAATCCAAACAAACCTTCTCAGGAAGGCCCTTAGAAATATCCATCTCTACAAGAAATCAAGCATATGTTGAATGAAGGATATCTGAAGTGTCTGAGTCCACATCTAAAAAATCACCAATGGAAGCCCCAATAGCTTCATAAACTAAATCTAGCCAAAGATGTATAAGGAGATTTAGACTCCAAACCCAAATAGGAACCCTGTTAAAGGATTCATTAAGCAGATCGAAATCCATATGCCATGGTTTGGCCATAAGAGGATATCTGTCCTCCCATGAAAAACTATTATTGCACAAAATAGTCTTCCTGTCTTTAACATAATTAAACTTTACTATGAAAAATCCTTTAGCCACCAGAAAAATGTGGACCTCACTATCTAAAATTGGCTCCTAGTGCCTAGAAATCCAAGCATGAAAATTAGAGAGAGAGGACCAAAAACTCTGAAATCTAAAGATAGCAGCAAAGGAAGAGAGCTCATATGTCATACCTAAAATATTATTGATTGTTTCAGAGTCCAAGAGTACCCTTATAGGGTTTGAAAAACATATAGGGGAAACTTCATGGGGACGAAAAGGCCCAGAATGAGCAGCTCGAGTAGCACCATGAAGACCCGCCTCAAATGTGGCCACATCGGCACAAGAGGTAGATCTACCCCCTGAAGGCATAGGAGAAGCTGAACCTAAACCAGCAACAACAGTAGGAGGTATAGCACTCCCACACCCTATACACAACCAACGTGCAACAACCAATAATCAGTGGCCATGGCACTGAGAAGCTCGAAGCACCCAGGTGAACTATCATGAGCACGAAGGAAACTGACCAGTGACAAGCATCAGTAGCATCCTACAATCTTAGACTAGTGAAGAGCATGCAAAACGAGCAAGTGGCCATGGAAAGGGATACGAAAGCTGACTTGTGGCCACAACTAGGGTAGTGGTAGCAACCTTCATGGCTAGGGCAGTGATAACATAAAGATTTGCCAAAACTAATTTGTTTGTCAAGTGGACCTAATCAGATTGTTCTAGTATGTGTACACACACAACTAATTAGTAATTCCCCATTGGATTGTCCATGCATTTTTATACCTATTGACTTGTATACCTATTAGTTTTAGACTTCAGTTGTTACCATCTTCCATAAGGGTCTAACTCAACCATTATCTCTATTATACAGCCTTCCCAACCCTGTAGGCATGTTGTCATGATATTTTGATCAAAACTCTGAGGTGGATTGTAATTTTAAAAAATGTTGATCTACATATTACATTGGAAACACATGGACCTATCAAATCAGTTAGCTTACAAATAAGCACCATTCCTAGTGCTCCCACTGATTAAAAAGATTGAGCCAGAACCCCCAAATAGAGAGTGAGATTTAAATTTGATTACTAAGTATTTACATTTTTCAAGTGTACACCATGTATACACTACAAAAAAACTCAGTTCCATAACCACAATAGCACTTGAAAGGTTTTGAAGGCTTCTCAAAAGAAACATTCAAAAGATAGCTTAGTAAATCTTGATTGAAGTAAAAGAACTTGCATTATTTTTTTCAATGTTCAATTGTCTTACTCTTAAGCCTTTCCATTTGAGCTTATAAACCAGACAAATATTTTTTTTCCATCAAAGAACACTCCTAGATTGAGGAAGTATTTCTTGAAAATGAGATTTTGTTTGATGAGATACAATAGTTCGAGAATATGGGGCAAGGGCTCCATTTGAGTAGAACACCTATGGTACATTTTTGACATTTACACCAATAGCAACTGCTACTGGTATACTTTTCATTCTCTCTCTAATAGCATCCAAAGTTCCAGAGGTGTCATATTACCTTCAAGCACATTGCTCAAGACATCAGTTTGGAAAAGCCTACATGTTATACCAAAAACAAAATATTTGCATCAAAGAAAAATTTCAGTTTAGAATACCTCTTGACATGGCATTATTTTCATTCATTTATTATCGAGAATGTAAATGGGGAAGCCTTTTTATATCTAATTGATCTAGAGTTACTAATGGAGGTCCACCATAGTTGTCAATATTATCTGAAAAAGGATGCTAGTTAGATTGTGTATTCTCTAACCTGACTAGTTGTAGTTGAGGATTAAGAGGAGAGGGAGGGAGAAGCTTTAGAGAAGACATAGTAGATGCTACAAGAGGTGGTGTTGATATAGGCATACTTGAGTGTGCCCTTCTAGCTACTGCATTTCTTTCTACCTATATAGAAGAAAAAATAAGAAAAAACAAGTTCAAGAAAAACTATGCATTCACAAATTAAAATAACTATTTAGGTGAAATTGTCAATGATAATTTGTACTAGTTAGAATATATAGTCCATTGATATAACTGGTGGGGGGGGGGGGGATTAGTTATCCAACTAATATCATAATTATCAACCTTAAACAAACTTAACCATATGAGAAATATAAACTGAAACCATAACAAGATACTCATACACAATACACTAGATATGTTAACCAGGGAGACCCTTGATTAGAGGGAAAATTCCAGTGGGGATGGTACCCATAAAATGTTGTACTAATATAAATATTCCTTGTTAGAGGATGGACCTTGCTAGGAGTCTATGAATACATTCAATACATATGAGTCCCTATTAGGAGACTTTGAATCCCTATCAGGAGATTCCAACCCTATTAAGAGTTGTGCCAACCCTATTAGGAATTGTGGAAGATAGTTGGACCATTTTCCAAACAACTTTAGGGGCATGACCAATGAACCCACTGTCCAAATTATCTCTATATTATTACTTGTTGAATAATAGAAATGAAGTGTACTTCATTCTTCCTCTTCTTTTGTCCTATCAATCGGACCTCTGCTCCTTCTAATCTTGTAGCCAGATCACAAAACTTGCATCCAATAATCCCTTGGATCACTTACCTGCATTTCTCAACTACTTTGCTCCTTTTCACACTTTGCACTTGATGCCATGATCACATACTTTACAAATAAGGAATACATCTTTCTTTTATAACATAGCTTCAAGATAATTCCTTGAGTCAACCTTGAGGCTTTTCCAATTAATTATAATAATTCTATACAAAACTTCACATGTATGATACTAGGGCTTGCGCACTCATTGACATCACCAATAGATTGTCCTTTGTCACTGCCTAACTACACATCTTCTCATTACATTTCATATGAAAGATAGCAAACAAACATTAGGAACTATTTTTCCAATACTTTTTCTCTAAAATTCTCTCTATAAATCAGGTACAACTTATGTACATCTTTAACTTAGACTCTACGCACTTGATCACGTTATTAGAACATTGTGTCGAACATGTCCATAAGCGTATATCACCAAAAAATCAAACCATTATCTGTACCATTAAGATCTTTGTTTGCTACTCAACCATTCTTTATAGAAACCATGCTATATTGACATCAATGACAAACATAGTCATGAATGCAACATGTCAATACTCTCCAATGCTTAGGATACTCCCTCAAAGGTTTATCATTGGCATTAATGCTAATAGTACTTGTCCTAGCCCATCTCTGATGTATGTTTGAAATGTTTCACTTGCCTTCTGAAGCTATTAGAAGATGTCTACCTACAATAACTTATTACTTATAAGGAGAGTTATAAATTTCCTTATTTAGAAACAAATGTCATTATAATTGACAATTCATTTGGTAATCTTAAAGTTGTATATAAACACATGTTCATCATTCTGTGCATTGATGAAAATGAAAATATGAATGCCACATAAAAACACTCACAAAGATTACCTGTGGATAAAGTTGGGTTATGTGGTAGAGCTCATATAAGCCAATTGTACAAGTTTGCTTGTCTCCATTTTTTTAAAATTGCAGCCTGTGAGCATGAGCTCTCTATAATTGACAATGTTTGAGAGCTTGTGAGCATGTGACTCCATATATGACTCAAAATGGATACCATCAACCTTTGCACTGTAACATGAAAATCATAATTTAGCTAAAATTAGAAGATTTCTACAAATATCAAATCAAAGTCTTTAAAAACTACAAGTTGAATCTTGAAAAAATGACATCAAGAAAAATATTTACTTGAGTCAAAAACAATATAAACATTCTTCATCAACCAAAACCACAATTACTAATGTACCTTAGCACATGTTCATTAGAAGGCTTTAGTAGGACCTCTCCACTTTGTTCTACAGTCTCACTTCTACAAAGCAAGAATACAATTAACCACTCTAAAATATAGGAGTCATTTCCTTACATACACTTAAAGTATTGCTAAACAAAAAAAATGCATATCATATTAGGTATGGGATGAGTCTTGTCATAATGTAAATAGGTAATTCATAGAAAAACAACTATTTGTTTATACTTCATTACAACAACTACTTGATATTTGAGTTGCAATTTCTTGTCAAATATGACAACTTTTTGCATTTTTAATCTTAATGGACACCAACTGATCCCAAATTTTTAGGAATGGTAGGAAATGCATGTCTAAGGTGAAACAAACATGTTTTCCATTATTGAAAACCAAAATAGTCAAAAAACAAGAATTAGGTGTTTTAGTGATGAAGTTCAAAAACCAATGAAATAAAAAAAAATTAAGAATTTACATCTTCAAGAAGAATTAAAAATGAAGTGACACAAAGGAGGATACTAACATAGAGCATTGCAAGAACACAAATTTTCATTGATTATAACATGGGTGAATTTGAGCAAGGTGACCAAATTTTCTTTCAAAACCATATATGCAGATAAAAACATTAAGTACAACATGTCCAATATTTTTGAAGATATGCACATTAATTAGACCAAATTTTTCTTTCAAAACCATATGTGTAGATATAAGCATTAAGTAAAACATGTCCAATATTTTTGTAGATAAACACATTGATTACACCAAATTTCTCTTTCAAAACCATATGTGCAGATATAAACATTAAGTACATGTCTAATAATTTTTTAGATATATTTTCCTATGGAGAAAGACCATGCCTGGAAATATGAACACATAACAAAATAATGAGACAATTACTATATTGTGGTCTTAGTTTGAAAGAAAAGTTAATAAATATAATGTTTCTTGCAAAAAGTGTAAGGGCTTAAAGAATTAAAGAATTTTAATCACAACAACCCAAACTCATATTAGGAAACATGGACACGTTGAAGGGGGCCACAATTTTTGTTGATTGGTGAATGTGGATTTCCAATAGGAAGAACATGGAGGTGTAAAGATCAAACTTGAGGATAATACTCCCATCAAAGAAGATGATAAAGTGCTAGACGACAAGATTGAAGAAGATGGTATTGGTGCAACTGATGAAGATGATCATGATGATGGTACTAACACATTTGATAATGATGATGAAGATAGCCTTGATATACCTATACTTGAGAAGGCATACAAGCCCTTATACCAAGGCTCCCAAACAACTCTTCTCTTTGCTATAGTGTTGTTGGTGAACTTGAAGGTTATGAATGGTTTATCCAATGTAGTAATGTCACATATGCTAAGGTATGTCATTTTTGTCATCTTCAATGTTAGCATACCATTACTATTGAGTATATTAACAATTCATATTTATTGTTGTAGGTTAATAGGTGAGTTTTGTTACCACCATCAAACATTCTACCTCATTCATACCGAGAATTATCTACCATTATGAATTAAATTGGAATGAAGTATCAAACAATACATGCATGTCCCAATAATCACATTCTATATCATAAACAACATGAATTTGCAATAGAATTCCCTAATTGTCATATTAGTAGATATTGGTCAAATCAAATATCAAAAAAGGTGCCTCACAAGGTTCTTTGCTACATTCTCATTATTCCATATCTTGAACGATTATTCAAGTGCACTAGCTTAGCACAATTTATAGATTATCATGCATGAAATAGTAGTCAAGATAACATTATGTGAATTCCTATGGATGGTTCTACATTTAAAGACATAGATAAAACATGGCCACACTTTAAAGAAGAACCTCGTAATCTCAAGTTTTCATTGGCAAAGGACAATGTCAATCCATTTGGAGATATGAGATTTGTTTACTCAGTGTGGCCTATTTTTGTTATTAATAATAGTATTCATCCTTGGATGTCCATAAAGAGGGAGCACATAATGTTGTCAATGATTGTACCAGGTATTTTTTTATTTAATAGTTATTTAAATTAATTTATAAACAATGCATAAAATTACTTATAATAATTATGTAGTATTTACGTTTATTAAATTACTAGATAAGCACCAAGTTAAAATATGAATGCATATATTGAGCCCCTTATTGACAAGTTATTAAAGTTATGGAATGGGGTCACTATGTATAACATATCCAGACCAATAGGACAAAGACAATTTCAATTCCATACAATGCTTGTATGGACAATACATGATGCCCCTGGGCTCACTCATTTTTGCAGTATGTTATATTGTTAAGGTCACATATTTTTGGTATGTTATAGTTCTTACAAATTATTCTTGTGTATTTAAGTTGTGCATGATAATTATAGCTAATCCAATTGTACATGATCTTTTAGATCTTCAGACAAAGGAAAAATTTGCATGTCCATTTTGTGGTCTGAAGATGAATTCTCATCATTCAAGAAGTTTAGGAAAGCAGGTGTTCGATGAGTTTAAGCACTTTCTCCACAATAATCATAAGTATCAAATTACTGAAAATATATTTTTAATGGAAAAGAAGAGAAAATATCAAGGCCACGAAAAATGAAACCTCATCTATCAAAGTTGGCATATGATCGACTAAATTATTGAGGTAATGTCCAATTTGTGGTGCGAATTTTGAAATTTATATTTTGATATTTTCTTTTATTTAGTAATGATGTAACTAGTGCTCATGAAGGTTGTCAAGATATCAATGACCAACTTCCTAGAGGAATAAAAAGTTGTCCTACTCAATTTAGTAGGTTATTGTACTGCAAGGATCTCTCAATCGTGCATTTGTTTGGTGTTATGCATATTGGAAATAATCTAACATAGACACTATGGAACATATTGGATCGAAGGTGTGACAAAAAAAATTGCCAAAATTTGTAATGACATTCATGAATCCAATCGTGCACTAAATTTTTTTATTGAATCAAATAGCAATGGAGACCTCATAAATATGAGTTTCCTTCCTTGGTTATTAACGGAGCAATAAAGTGGTGCACTAAAAGAAGTCATAAAAAAAAAAAAAAATTTCTCACAGAATTTTTTGCAAATATAAGCAATCTTGCATCAAAGAAAGGTGATTTTGGGCCAGGGTTGAAAACACTTGATTGGCATACCTTTGTCAAGGTAAGTCATTTTCTCTATTTACAATATATTTGTAAGATTGCATGTACTACCTATTGTATTATTTCATAATATATTGAAAAGATCATTTTTTAATGATTGCAGTATGTCCTATCTCTATCCCTCTCACACAAATTTGACAACAGTAATAAACAAGTTATATATGATCTTGAAAAATACATGAGGTTAGAAGTGTTATTTCATAGATTTGTTATATACATATATTATATTTATGACTAGCTTTACTTTTTAAGTAATTGTTATCTTATTTTGCCCTCACCAAGTTTGAATTCAAAAGTTTAGCCCACCTAATGGCTAGTTCCCATATTTAATATTATTTAAACTCTCGAAAAATATTTAAAAAAGTAAACGACCAAACCTTATATTATTTTATATTTCTTAAAGTCCATTGCCACCGGCTTGTAACTTTTATGTCGTCAGATTCCCCAAGATCTACGAATACCGCTATGTCACTGCATGGAGTTGCAAGGTAGTTACCTATGGCGACATAGCGAGCATTTGCCACGTGGATGGTGGGTCCTGTTTCTCTCAGCGAACCGTGAAGATGCAAGTTTTGATCAATTGTCGGATCTCTGGGATCGACGATCACCACATTCCCACAATATGAAGTTGCGAGGGTTTTAAAAAATGCGAGCATGCCTCCTGGTGACACATAGAAGGAATGATGTCATGGACCTGCCCTTCTCGCAGGGTGATGCATGAAGAATTCTCACTATCTGATGCAAATAGATCCATGGCTAAGGCTTCCCCGCATTATCAAGATGCGAGGAGAATAAAAATTGCAGGGAAGTGCCTAAAGGGCATATGTCCCAGTGACCTGGCTAGGGTATCAACGGTGCTAACAGTTAGTGTAACCACCACGGTCAAGGTTTTGGGATGTCACAGTTAATTTAAAAAAGGATGGTCAACTGAGGAAGACCCCTACAAGGTGGCAAAAAAATAAAAGATCGTTGGTCCACATGGCATTGCTTCCATGCTCTCTTTCTCCCTTTTCCTGTCCAAGAATAGTTAGGTGAGCCCTGATAGTAAGAGGAAGCCAGCCTTCTATAGAGATTCAACCTCACAGTTCAAGTCCCACAGCTTGGAGGTTGTTTCCATGTTTCACAAGGTTGTCCTTAGGTAAGACTTTGGATAAGGGTGCAAACCTCAGTGATAACAATTTTTGGCATGCCCAGTGGGACATATATAAGAAGATTTCAAATCTACTAGTGTCAAAAAGGAAGATTTCAAGATTAATACCGAGGAGATAGTACTGGCTTTGGAGTTCAAGCCTTCAAGAGGTTCATTCTTCAAGTACTTGGTGACTCTGAGCTTCAAACACATCTAATTCCAGACCAAAGTTGTAGTAATTCATGCCCAAAAATGAAATAAGGGCATCTTCTAGAGGTAAATTTCAGTACCAAGAGCTTTCATTTTCAAATCCTAGAAGGAGGACTAGAGTATCTTTATCACCAGTTAGGAGTACCATAGTAACAAATACACCTGCAAGATCTATTTCTATCCCTCCTACTGTTAGATCTCAGCCTAGGTTGCCATTAGCATATATCAATAGATCACTTGTCTATATGGCACAACCTAGAGCTCATGCTTTTGCCACCTTTAATGGTGGTAGTCCTCTTTTATTGGCCTAAAGACATGACATACCAATAGCTGCACTTAAAAGTATATCAGAGTTTACTGGTGAAACTTCTATCTCTCTCTCAAAACATATTCAAGAGGTTGCAAATGTTTGTAATATCCAAGGTATTACAGAAGATGATGTTGTAGTTAGGCTTCTAGCCTCATCTCTAAAAAGAAAAGAACTACAGTGGTATAGAGGTTTGGCTCATGGTTCTATAATAGATTGGGATGGATTAGGAGCAGGACTGTGTAAACACTTTGAGGATAAAAGTGACCATTTGTCACTTTTAGAACAGTTGACTACTATAAAAAGAGCCCCCCATAAATTTATGACTAATTTCAACTATAGATTTCAAAAGACATCGGATAGAATACCTGCTTCAGTAAAACCTACCCCTGGTAATTCCTTCTTGCATTACCTCAGAGCTTTCAACAGTGACATTACCACTACAATCCAAACTATGGGAAGGGATACCTTGTCTAATGCTTATGACATAGCAATAAAGTCAGAAAACATCCTAATACAAGGGGGTAAGCTAGCTCCAAGGCCTCCCATGCCTTTCTTTCCTGATGTTCCAAATCACCAAACAGAAATGGTTCCTCTTCCCATAGCTTCTGTATGCGTGAATATGCAGCCTCTGCTAACACACACACACTTCAACATGGTCATTGTATGTGGATTCATTCCAAAATGAACATTGGATTGTTCATGCAAAAATCAGCTAGCAAGACAACCTGTTGCCTTCTATCTAAAGGGAATTGCTTGTTAGATATCCTCAGATTTGAGGTGTTTAAGCAACCAAACCCTCTAAGAATGAAGGATTTAAGAAATGAAATTAATTTATATGAGAATGCAGATTAATCTAGAATGGAGTATGCACGTTTAATCTAAAAACATGTAAAATAAAGCTATGCTAAAATGTATGCATATTATGCTAAATGAGATTAAACTAGAAAATGAATATCTTCTGAAAGTAAGGAGCTCAAATGAATGCATAATCCAACAGCAATTCGATGCAAATTCTCATTCAACCTCCCTCAAAATGAAGAGATGAGGGTCTCTTAAATAGACTTTCCTGGAATCCATCAACGGTTGAGATCAATTTCAATCAACGGTCAAGATTAAAGGTGAAGTTCAGTCATAAAGGGAGATTCCCAAATTAAATGGAGTTAACTAATTTAATTTGAGTAAAATAAGGAGTTAACTGATTTAATTCCTTTTTGATCAACAGTGAATTGGGAATTTCCCTTTTTGAACTGAAGAAAGATTTTGGAGAGATATTTAATTTAATAAAATGAGATATATTCTCATAATAACCTTTTCTAATTAATTAAATAATCCTTTAATTAATTAGGGACACTTTTCTTATTTAATTAAATAACTCCATTTAATTAATTAGGAATGGCTTCCCATTTAATTAAATAATTACATTTAATTAATCAAGATAGGTGTATTTATTAAATTAAATAAATTTAATTTCATAGTACATTAGCCTTAAGATATAATTTAATTTAATTAAAGTATAAATACTTAGTAATTAAATTAAATATTAATCAATAGGTTTAATGTGACTAATATGAGTAAATACTATAGGAATTAAATAATAAGCATGATGAATGCAGATTAGGGTTTTCTACATCTGACAATTAAGTCAAGTAGCGAGTAGCCGAATAAGAATTTGCCTAATGGAATAGGTCTTTAGTATTGGTCAAAAATAGACCAGAATTGGTTGAGATGGCAATGAGCCAATTTTGAGGTATTACATTTTGCCCCTCTTTGAATGAATGTGCGAGCAGCATGTTCAATTCAAAGATAATCAAAAAGCATGATGCGAACACGAGATTGGTTCTGAAGTTGATTATACGGAGACCAATTGATAAGCTTTTAAGGATTATCTCTAGAATAGAGCTTAATCCCAAGGAATCCAAGTAGAGCACTTAGATACCTAAGAACAATAGCATTTAAAAGACTATCTCCAGAATGAAGCCTAATCTTTAAGGATCCAGACAGAACGTCTAGATACCTAAAATTGATAAGCATTTAAAAGAGTTCTTCAGAACGAAGTTTAACCTTTAAGGATCCAAATAGAACACCTAGATACCCAAGAATGATAGCATTTAAAAGACTATCTCTAGAATGAAGCATAATCTTTAAGGATCTAAACAGAATGTCTAGATACCTGAAATTGATAAGCATTTAAAAGGTTTCTTTAAAACAAAGTTTAACCTTTAAGGATCCAGATAGAACACCTAGATACCCAAGAACGATAGCATTTAAAAGACTATCTCTAGAACGAAGCATAATCTTTAAGGATCCAGACAGAACATCTAGATACCTGAAATTGATAAGCATTTAAAAAGTTTCTTTAGAACGAAGTTTAACCTTTAAGGATCCAAATAGAACACCTAGATACCCGAGAGTAAGAGCATTTAGAAGACTATCTCTAGAATAGAGCATAATCTTCAAGGATCTAGATAGAACACCTAGATACCTGAGATTGAAAGCATTTAGAAGATTATCTCTAGAATGGAGCTTAACCTTCAAGGATCCAAATAGAACACCTAGATACCCAAGAATGATAGCATTTAAAAGACTATCTCTAGAATGAAGCATAATCTTTAAGGATCCAGACAGAACGTCTAGATACCTGAAATTGATAAGCATTTAAAAGGTTTCTTCAGAACAAAGTTTAACCTTTAAGGATCTAGATAGAACACCTAGCTACCCAAGAACGAGAGCATTTAAAAGACTATCTCCAGAATGAAGCATAATCTTTAAGGATCCAGATAGAATGTCTAGATACATGAAATTGATAAGCATTTAAAAGGTTTCTTCAGAATGAAGTTTAACCTTTAAGGATCTAGATAGAACAACTAGATACCCGAGAGTAATAGCATTTAGAAGACTATCTCTAGAACAGAGTGTAATCTTCAAGGATCCAGATAGAACACCTAGATACCTGAGATTGAAAGCATTTAGAAGATTATCTCTAGAACGGAGCTTAACCTTCAAGGATCCAGATAGAACACCTAGATACCTAAGATTGATAAAGGATAACAACGTCCAATCATGAGTTGTAGAATCATCCCTAGAACAAGGCTTGATCCTCAAGAGTTGGGGTTTAGACTATCTCAATACCTGTCCATATAACTCTAAGAAGCACTGTTATAAGGTTGATCAATTGATGAAAAGAAAAGAGAGGTAGCAAAGATACCAGATAGGAGGGAACAAGATGCCCCGAGTGATAAGGACATAAGATGGGAACCAGATGCCCCAAGGAATAGGTATTTAATGGTGTTTAATCATCCTGCCCCCTTGGGAGTGAAATCGAAAGATGACACATGGAAAATATGATTTGAAGCAGTATATGAGATATAGGAAAAATTTGAGATTTAGTAGAATATAGAAGAGACTAGAACGATCGAAAGAAGATTCTAGGTTGATTTGAAATGATTGTGAAGTCGCAAAGACCAAGTTTGACCAAATGTTGACCAAATTTAGCCATAGTTGACTTGAGTTGACTATTTTCAAAATGAATTTTGAAAATATGGAGAATGTAAAGTTGAAAGGATTCCAAGAATCACAAAGTATCAGAAAGATTTGGGCTGCACAAGCATTCAATCGCGTCGATCCCTAAAATTTTAAAACGCATTTTTGAGGCTCTTAGGTGTGTCAAATTTTGAATTTGATTTCGAAAATGGATCCAGAACAGTCCAATTAGCCAGGAGTGTGATTTTTGCGCAAATTCAAACACTTTGAAAATTTTGGTCAACAACTATATAAGGGCCCGAGGGGTCATTTTCAATTCATTTGTGCTTTTGTCTTGTAGTGATTCTGAGCTCTTATAGAGACATGGTAGTGAATGTGAGATATCATCATTTTGAGTGCTCTAGACGACACAGCCGGCCAGTAGACTATGGACCACCGGTGAGTCGTCAATTTCCCATCTTCATAATTTCATGTTTACGCATTTCGAGGTCATTTATTGCATTTTTAGAATGCTTTTAGGATTGTTTAATCTTTCTTCGCACGAGACTGATTGGATTTCGCATGAAGATCTTCTTTCTTCGTGCGAAGAAACAGGGTGCGTTGTTTCTTCACGTGCGGCGGTGAGGATCTTAGCGCGAGAGGCATTTGGTTTCACGTGAAGAAGGAGATTCTTCACATGAGGTGATTCATTTCTCTTGCAAAAACATCTTTCTTCATGTGAATAGTTCTTTCTTCGTGTGATCAGATCCTTTTTTACACGAAGGCGAGATTCTTCGCACGGAGAAAGAATGGTTTCGCACGAAACTAATAGAATTTTGCGTGAGATTTCACGAATTTTGCACAAAATTTTGTGATAGTTATGCTTAAATATTTGATTTTTGCATTTAAAAATTGCATTTTAGTTCGTTTTGATGCTTTGTTTTGACTTGATATTGATCGTTTGTTTGTCATTTCTTGTTGTGTGTGCAGGAGGTCTTTGGAGATGTTGCATTCAGATCTCATTTCCCACCATACGAGGAGCTATTGCGGAGTCTTGATGACATTGATTGGGCACACATTGTCCAATTGGGTTTGTCTTCTTTGTGCCAGATTCCGGCCATGATGGTGAATCATGACCTTCTCACTGCCTTGGTAGAGCATTTCCATTCGAAGATGAACACCTTCCACTTGCCGATGGGTGAGATGACCATCAAACCAGAGGATATATGAAGGATTTTGTGGATTCCTTTCCACGATACTCAGGTCATCTATGATACTGTGCCCCGAGCAGGGACAAAGGCATTATCAATTGTGTTTGGGAGAGAGCTACTGAGGGGTAGGGCCATCAACTAGGATGAGCTCATGCTTACTTACAGACCGACACATAGGCTGACAACTGTGCTGGCTATATTTTTTAGCTATTCCCTATGTCCTGACAAAGGACAGCATGGTTTTGAGTGCAAGTGGGGAGTCATTCTCCATAGGATGGTTGAGGCACACGAGATCTTTGGGTGGGGTCAATGCATGTTGGCCCATCTTTTCCATGAGATGCATGAGGTCATCTTCCACAAGAAGAAGACCATGGCAGTGGGAGTATATGTGTTACAGATTTGGGCCTGGGAGCATCTCCCTGTATGTAGGTCAATATTTGAGGATGCTAGAGAGCCCATGGAGCCGCACATATGCAGATATCGAGGGCATATTACCCAGGCCTGCCTAGGTAAGACTGAGCACTGGCAGATGCATCTTGATGACCTGGTGTCTTTTGTATGGCGACCTTGGAGAGAGACAGAGGACTGGGATGATGCCCCTAAAGAGCTGTCATGGATGTTTAGTTCTCGACCTCTGGCAGGCAAGACGACATCAACGATCGAGAGATTTGTTATCTCATGAGTGTGGCCGCAGTATGGCCGTCCCAAGGACATTTCACATGAGTACTATGCCTATGCCAGGGTGCAGAAGGATATTGAGCGGGATGGCCACCACGGATGGATCCAAGGTGATCCATGATAGATATTTGTAGTCTAGCTGTAGTTTAGTGGCACTACCTGCCAAAGGTATTAGATGCAGGGATGACGCCTGCATATTAGGCATTTTTGATTGGCCATCCATTCCCACACTTTACATATCCACTAGGGATGGCAAGGCAGGTACAGAGACAGGTGTCCCAGCAGTAGTAGGCACAACCACAACTGCCAGGTCAGCCAAAGATTCTGCCACAGGTCCAGCACCAGGTACAACAGATGCCTATTTCCCTCCGTCAGATGGGATCAAACCTAGGTATCGGGGGTAGTGGGATAGAACACAGTTGACAAAGGAGGTAGAGGACAGAGGAGCAGGCCCCTGAGAAGGAGATACCTCAGCAGCAGGCACCACCATAGCCAGAGGCACCACCACAATGGTAGGCACCAGACATGCTTGATGAGGCCATGCCAGATCAGCTGGTAGGTGGGGTGCAGGACATGGTATGGCGGTACTAGGAGTGGGTTCATCAGGCCTCCCAACAGTTGGGAGAGTTGCAGATTGTAGTAGCAGTTCAGGATGCGCAGTTGGTGGAGAGACAGTAAGAGATAGATCGACAGAGGGAGCATGCAGAGACTGCAGAGCGGAGGTTGGAGCTAGTGCAGGATGAGATTCACTTTCAGTCAGCTATGGCCGCCTATTATTATGTTGCATATACCAGCGCGGTACTGGATGAGACATTGCAGGTTCAGTGCTTCTCTTAGTATGCGTGAGAGTCTGGGGGTGCACAACCTCCTATCAGGCCAAATATGCCACCGTCGCCTCTGCCACCTGCTGCCCTTGCTCCTCCTAGAGGTGAGGGTTCAGGACAGAGTTAGATGCTCTGTGCCTAATTTTTTTGATCCTTGGCTATATATCGATTGGTGTACCAGCACCACATGTATCATTTTTGATCGATTGCACTTAAGTAGCGCATATTTGTGTATTGACCCATTCTTTTGATATATATATACAAGATTTTGAGCTGAATATTCCTGTGTACATATCATTGTTTGTTTTTCTTTACTTTGATGTACATGAGATGTATGTTGTATTTAGATAGAATGCATATGTATGAACTAACATCTCACATAGTGTTGCGTATTTTTGCATGACAGTCATAGGTTATTCATTGGGGAGCGTGGATCGATGAACCAAATGCTTATACAGTTGTGGAAGAATCTGATGTATGTGGAGTATGAACAAAATGACCATTGAATTGCATGCTAATGCAAATAAAGTATGTAATGCAAGACTATGTTAAATGCAACCCTAGGTCTAGTTACCAAGCCTCGATATTTAATCATCACTGGATATAAAATAAAGCTTGTATGTTATACAATTCCCACTAACATTGCAATCATGAAAATATGAATATAACATACGTTATTAGGTTTTTAGGATTAAATATAAGCATTCGAGGCACAAGAAGCTAGAATGACCAGAACATTTGTCCATTTTAATGTAGCAAGTTAACATAAACATCAAAGCATAAATGCTAGGATGACCTGAATGTTGCTTTCATGATAGGCACACCAAACACACAGGAGATCCCACTTATGCTAAGTATTCAGTATTTGTTCTGTCTGCAACGACCCTTGCGTTCGTAACCTAAGACAGAAGTGTGCTAGATATACTCGCAATGACCCGTACGTTCACTTAGTAGGATGAGTATTTGTATTTACAGTAGCATGAAGAGTTTACTCGAACAAACAAGGAGAAGAACCAATGTTATTGACAGATTCGTATAAAAGGAGTTGAGGTACACACAGCCATCCAATACGAGATGGAGGCTCTTATAGTGGACACCCCTCTTATAGGAATATATCAACTTATTGGAACTAAACCGCAAATAGAAAGAAAAGAAAAGATCATGCCCCAAGTCATTACCTCTCTAGTTGAAGATGACATCATCGAGTTGCTCGATTGGATATGATAAAGAAAAACAAAGCAAACAAATAAAATGCTCAGCATATCCAAACAAGTATATCTTTTTTTTAATTCAATGTTTTGGATTGATGTCAAGTGTCAATGTCTAGAATATGTTTGAAAGAAATCTCTTTAGTAAGGTGACAACAGTAGGCAGACATAGTCAAAACGACTGGTGACTAAGGTCAAAGAGGAATCTTCACAATGAAGAACCTAAGAAGGACTGAGCGACAGTAGGTAGACACAACTAGGATGACTAGTGGCTGATGCAAGAGAGATCTTCCATAAAAGAATCTGGAGACATGACCTTAGCAATAGTAGGAAGACACAGCTGAAACAACTGGTGACTATTGCAAAAGAGATTCTATGAGGAGAATCTTGAAGAGAGTGACACCAGTGATAGTAGGTAGACACAGTGAAGACCACTGGTGACTGTCGCGAAGGAGATTCTATAGGAGAATCTCAAAAATAGTGACACTAGTGATAGTAAGAAAATGCAGTGAGAACCACTGGTGACTATCGTGAAGGAGATTCTATGAGGAGAATCTCAAAAATATTGACACTAGCGATAGTAGGTAGACAAAGTGAGAACCACTGGTGACTGTTGCAAAGGAGATTCTATGAGGAGAATCTCAAAAATAGTGACACTAAAGGGGGAATGCCTCCGAGGATTGAAAAGACTCAGCCCATAGATACATGAGTGGAAAGCAGGAAAAGCATGAAAGCGACTGTACAGAATAGCCAGAAGATGCACTGCAAGATGGAGCATTGGGAACAAGAGGTGTTTGTTTACCAAATTTTCACCTTCTTGGCTGTATTTTCTTTTTTTTGCTACCATGATGCCTATTTCTAGGTTTTCACCAATGACACTTCTTTTTTGTTTTTCAATTTTTTTGTATTTTTCTCTTTTTGCATTTTTTTGCATTTTTTGAAATTTTCAATTTTTTTGGTGTTACCAAGGCACCTATTGCTAGGTTTTCACCAGGGTAACAATTTTTTTCAGGACTTTTTCTGATTTTTAGATTTTTTTCAAGACATATAGATATGTACAGACAGCTTGCTGAGATTAAATCAGCTATAAAAATGCTTCAGGTGGAGAGTGTTGACAGGCTCTTTAAGCACTTCTCCTTCAGTCATGGAAAGTTGATAAGTGCCAGATCCATATACTGCAGTGATGATGTATGGACCTAGCCAGTTTGGTTCAAACTTTCCCTATTGTACTCACTGTTGTTGATTCTTAGGGTTCTCTCTTAGGATGAAGTCTCCCAGCTAGAAGTCACATGGCCTAAATCTCTGATTGTAGTTTCGTGCCATTCTTTATTGATATGCTCGTAGATGATCACATGTCACTTGTCATCGTTCATCTAGTAACACAAGCTCTTGAAGCTGAGCTATCCTGTAGTCATCATCAATGATAAGGCCTTCCATGGAGATTCTCAAGGTAGGAATCTCAACTTCTATTGGAAGCACATCATCCGCCCCATACACCAACGCAAAAGGAGTCATGCATGTTGGAGTTCTAATGCTTGTCCTATATGCCCACAGGACTGGGTTGATCTGGAGATGCCAGTCTCTCCCTAACTTACTGATTGTGCAATGAAGAATTTTGAGGATCGCCTTATTGGATGCCTCATCTTGGCCATTACCCTAGGGGTAATAAATGGAAGACCAATGTTGTGTGATCTTGAATTTTTTGCACAGTTCCTTGAGGTCTTTATTC
Source organism: Cupressus sempervirens (assembly GCA_028749045.1). Taxonomy (NCBI): domain Eukaryota; kingdom Viridiplantae; phylum Streptophyta; class Pinopsida; order Cupressales; family Cupressaceae; genus Cupressus; species Cupressus sempervirens. The sequence goes on along the minus strand of CM053786.1, from coordinate 726,568,509 downwards.
TTGAACTGTCCTCCATTGTCAATAATGATTGAGGATGGTATACCATATCTATAGATGATGTAGTTTGTGATAAAAAGTACTACAGTTTTGCCATTATCAACTATGAGAGGGACTATCTCTACCCATTTTATGAAATAATCTATAGCCATGATAATGAACTTATGTCCATTGGAAGAGGTTGGGTGAATCTGCCCCACCAAGTCGAAGGCCCATTGTTGAAATGGCCATGTTGTAGTAGAGGGAATCAACTCTTTGGCTAGAGCGTGAATGAGATTCCCATGTAGCTGGCACTGCTTGCAGGTTCTAGCATACTTAAGAGCTTCTTGCTACATTTTAGGCCAGTAGTAACCAGCACGAAGGAGTTTGCGAGCTAGTGTTAGGCCATTGGAATGAGATCCGCAAATGCCTTTGTGAATGTCAATTAATGCGCGTTTGGACTTGTTGGATTCTAAACACCTAAGGAGTGTTCCATCTAGACCTCTCCTATATAGATCGTCAGCAATAATGACATAATGTGAAGCATTATAGATTAGGTAACATTTCTCATTTCGGGTCAAACCTTTCAGAATGGTTTGATTACGAAGGTAGGAATAGATGTGATTGTAGCGGGATGATTCTTGCCCTATAATAGAATAGATCATCCTGGAATCAAGTGTGTCATAGGCTGGGTAGTGTAACACTTCCACCACAAACTCATGTCGGAGATCATTTTTTGGCATTTGTAGCAGGGAGGCCAGAGTGGCCATGGCATCAGCCGCTTTATTATTTGCGCGTGGAACTTGCTGGAAGGTGATGTGTGTAAAATACTTCATCAAGTCATCAACCACGCATTTGTAAGGAATTAGTTTCTCATCCTTTGTTTGATACACATCATTTACTTGGTTGATAACAAGCTGAGAGTCACCGAAGATGTCTAACTGATCTACTCTCCATTCAGCTGCAATTTTCATACCATTGACCAAAGCTTCATCTTCAGCAATGTTATTTGTACAAAGAAACATAATCTTGTACGCTTTGGGCAATGAGTATCTCTATGGTGTAATGAAGAGTAATCCAACACTTGATCCTTGTTGTGTGAAGGACCCATCGAAGAACATAACCCATGTATGGTGAGTGAGTGTAAGAATTGACTCATTTGGGAAATCAATGTTCATTGGTAGAAGACTTTGTATGGGTGCCTCGGCCAGCTGGTCTACAATTGCCTGTCCCTTTATAGTTTTGCGTTCAACATATTGGATGTCAAACTCACTTAGTATCATGACCCATTTAGCCAATCTTCCTGTTAGAGCTGCCTTACTGAGCAAGTACTTTAATGGATCTATTTTAGCCACAAGCTGTGTAGTGTGGGCAAGCATGTAGTGTCTCAACTTCTGGGAAGAAAAGACAACTGCCAAGAAAGCTTTCTCAATAATACTGTAGTTTTTCTCATAAGAGACCAATGTTTGGCTCAAGTAATAAATAGCTCTTTCTTTGTTGTCATTGTCTTCCTGAGCCAACAGGATTCCCAAAGATGTTTCAGTGGCTAAAATGTATAAAAGCAAAGCCTTCCCATGCATAGGAGGCATCAGGATTGGTGGATTGACAAGATATTGTTTTCTCTATGTTAAGCTTTGCTCACAATCCTGGTTCCAATTGAATTTCACACCCTTATGTAAGGTCTTTGTGAAGGGTTGTGATTTATCTGCCAATTGTAAAATAAACCTGTGAATAGATTGAAGCCTTCCCTATAGTCCTCTCATCTGACTGATGTTCTGAGGTGGTGGCATGTCCCTTATTGCTTGTACTTTTTCTGGATCTACTTCAATTCCCTTTTTAGAAACAATATATCCCAACAATTTCTCCGATGTGACACCAAATGCGCATTTCTTAGGATTGAGCCGAAGACTGAATTTTTCCATACGATCTAGGATGGGACCCAAATCTTGTAGATGAGTATTGTGTTTAGCACTTTTGACCAAGGTATCATCAACATAGTCCTCCATGGTTCTATGCATCATGTCATGGAAAATTGTAGTAACAACTCGTTGATATGTAGCACCAGCATTCTTTAAACCAAATGGCATCACATTCCAAAAAAAGGTTCCCCATGCACATGTGAAAGCCATTTTCTCCTGGTCTTCTGGTGCAATTTTTATCTAATTGTATCCAGAAAAACCATCCATAAGTGAGTACATCTCATATCCAGTCATCATGTCAACGATCATATCAATATTAGGGAGAAAAAAGTCATCTTTAGGACATGCCAAGTTAAGATCACGAAAGTCTGTACAAACTCTAATAGATTTATCATGCTTGGAAACAAGAACAATATTAGATATCCATTCAACATAATCAATTGCACGGATAAAACCATCCTTTAGAAGTTTCTCCAATCCAGCTTTGATGAGCAATGCAACATGAGGGTGCATTTTTTGAAGCTTCTGTTTAACCAATTTGATGCCTAGTGCTATGGACAAGTGATGCATGATAAGATCAGGATCCAATCCTGGCATGTCAAAATATGTCTAGGCAAAATTTATTTTCTTTCCTTGAAAAAGGCAATGAATTGTTCCTTCTCTTCAGGTGACAGTGACTGTGCCAGATGTATCACATGAGGATGTTCTTCTCTACCCAGGTTAATTGGCTGCGCCGGATCTATTAACACTGATGATCTCTCCTAAAAGTGACTAGGAAGGACATCAAATGTCTCATCCATGGGCCCCTCAAAGAGGTTTTCACCCTTGGATACGTCTTTTGTTTTTACTTTTTTGGGATCCGACATTGCCACAATGTGGTTTTCACTATCGGACCTCTTGCATTTTTTTCCTTTAATTGTGTGACTAAGATATTTGATGTCAGCCTTAGTCATGTTGATACTCTGCTCATTAGTGGAAGACATTATAGGTTCAATAGCATTTAGGTAACAGGTGAGAGCATAGTCATTTTGGAACGTGGGGACTTCGTTAGATGCATTGGGGTTCTAATCTATAAGCTCGGGATGTGTGAGTGAGAGAGTAGTGGCTGGTTCAAATACATTCACAGTATAGTCATTAAGTGCATGGACCAGCAATTTGAGACCTACGGCGACCTCATCCAAAGTTGTATTCAAACACCTCAGAATACTAATGTCAAGAATTGATGACTCTAAGACACTAGTTGGATCAGACCCCCATGACCTAACCGTAGACATTTTACCCACTTTGATTCGATTTTCATAGACATGCACTTGGTCAATGTCTTTATCAGTAGTCACTTCTGAAAGATTTTCAAACTCATATCCATGAGAATCGGTGCTACATGGTGAGAGACTATAGAACTCCCCAACAGTGTTAGGGACATACTCTCCTTCAGCCTCTGGATTCTTACACAAATACTCAATACAGCATGACTGACTAGATTCTTCCTTTTCTGAATGATATTTGAGTTGCTCAATATTGTCCTTAGAAGAATCACTAGTATCATCCACGGTGCTAACACATGGCACAAAGTCATCTGGCTCAGCAAAGAATTAAGCGAGATCATAAGGAATAGGATGAGGGTAGGAATCCTCATCATCATATTCTTCCTCTTGAGTATCTGACTCATCTTGTGACACATTTTTAGATGAACTCTCAGGTTTGGGGATGAATTGATTTGATCCCAAATGGAAAGGGACCTTCTTAAACCCTAGGCCAGTTCTATCACTGTTGCTTTGAGATTTTTCTTTGATAGGATCAATTAGGCCATTGTTATTGCACCCAATAGGGCCAGTTCCCTTGTAACCAAAACGCTTCATAAGCCTAAGACCAGGTCCATGTTTCTTAGGAGTGATTTCACGAGCTTGTTCTGTTAGGTCCACTGGAGCCTCTTCTTTGTAAAGCCATGCAGCAATGGCTCTGTTTTCACTTTCATCTTCTAAGGGAACTGTAGCCTTGACAAAAGAGCCATTAAACTTGGTCTGAGGTGTCAGCATGAATGGTTTCTTTACTTCTGAGGGCCTCCCATAATGTCGAGGGGACTTTGGAAGAGATGTTAATGACAGCACTGGTTCCATGTGGTATTCTCCCATACCAGTCTCTTTCAATTTAAATGACTGCTCAATTTGTTTCAGCTTATTGTTGTGACAATCAGTAGACTCATGGTTAGCAGGGATGAAAGAATCAGCAGGTTTGAGCATATTGCAGGTGTAGCTAGTAGTGGTAGGAATAGTAACTTCGGAGCCATGAAATGGGAATTTGATGCATTGGTGGTATGTGGATGGCACAACATGCATCTCATGTATCCATGGTCATCCCAATAGAATGTTTTAGGCTAAGGGAATGTCAAGCACCTGACAGGTGACATCCCTTTCGACAAGACCGATGTGAATTGGTAAAACCACAAGACTTAGTGACTTTCATTCCACTTCATTGTATGCTTTAATAGTGATCTTTCATCGAGGATCAATAGATTCCTTAGAATAATCTAATTGTCTAAGCAGAGCAGCAGAGACAATATTTAGGCTAGTGCCATTGTCAATAAGTACCTGACGAACACATGTCTGCTAGATCATAACCTCAATATGTAGAGGCTGATTGTGTGGGTGATTCAACGAGTTGTCATCCTCCTCAGAGAAGGTCATAAGATAAGGTGAGGTCAGGTGACCTACCATGGATTGAAATTTCTCAAGATCAAGATCTTGAGGAATGTTTGCCTCAGTGAGGGCTTTGTCCAGAATTTGCCTATGAGCAGGCGAGATTTTAAGCAGCTCAAAGATGGAAATCTGAGCATTAGTTCATTTCAACTGATCGAGAACACTATAACTAGTTGCAGTCAAGTTTGTTGTGTGTTTTGTACCTTTACTGGATGGACCAGCAAGGGCTTTCTCTTTATGTTGTTTAAGATTTGAAGTAGGAGGTGCAGGGCCTTTGATCACCAACTTTGCATGAGAGCGAGTAACAACATTAGCATAGTGTTGCGAAGACGCATTATCCATCTTTTTGGAAGTAGGGCCTCTCAAGACAAATGGTGTCTTGGGTTTGTCATTATCTTGCTTCCCCTTTATAGTAATAATGTCAGAGTATTTAGAATCTACAGGTTCAACCATGTGAATGACATTGTCATCATTGGAATATGTATAGTTGACCTTATTATAGGGTTCTGGTTTCGAAGTCTCTCCTTTTTTATAAGCTAGGAAAGGCTCTTTGAACGCCTTGTGGTCTGATTTTTTGTTATGTCTATCTACCACAAGATCACCAACATCAATCATGTCCTGGACTTTATGATGCAAGTTTATACAGTTGTTGTTTTTGTGTCCCTTGTTTTGGTGATACTCAAAAAATGAGGTCTCATTCCACCATGGTGGATATGGTTGTGGATCATAGGGATGAGGGTTATCCATTGGTGAGATAAGCTTGTGTTTTAGCAATATTCTGTAAACCACATCCAAAGGTTCTCCCAAAGGCATATACTCTCACTTGGGTCGTGTTGTCCATGAGTTTCTTAGTTTGTTTCTAGATGCCTTATTGTCAGGGGGAGGCTTCTCAACAATTTTGGTTTCTTTGAGGCAGTTTCTGAGATTAAATGTTGTTTTAGCAGGTTTGGGTGTGACATTGTCAACAAGTCCATCATGTACAATTTCTTGGTTCTTGTTGACATGTTTGGTTTTATGCATGTTGGAAGTGGAACCTTGTTTTGTGTCTCTCTAAGTGTAAGCTCACCTTTCTTGACCATAAATTCTTTGATACGGATAGCCTGTGTAATCATGTCTTCAAAGGTACATGGACCTTGTAGTTGGACTCTATTCCCAAAATCAGGTAAGAGGTTATCAATGAAAATGTCAAGCTTCTCTGTTTCTAGGATTTTACTGGAATACTTAGTGTACAGTTGTCTCCACCATTGGAGGAAAGTGAGAAAAGGCTCACCAACCTTCTGTTTAAGGTTGCATAGATCTCAAATATTGGCAGGGTGTTGAATATTATCAGAATATTGCTGAACAAATGAATTGGCAATTTTGTCAAACGTCTTGATACTAGGAGGCAAATGTGAGAACCACTCCAAAGCCTGACCACCTAGGCTTCTAGGGAATAAACGAATGAGGTACGTTTGATTGTGTATAAACTCCATAGACAAAGCACCAAATTCCTGCAAGTGATCTTGGGGATCATTAGTACCAAAGTACTTGTCATATTTGGGTAGTTCTATGCCTCATCGGAAAGGCAGCATGTTTATGCTTTTGTCAAATGGAAATGAACAAAGAGTGTCCAATGTGTATGTCTTTGTAGGTTTCTCCTTCTCATGCATCATCTAAGACAACTGGTCTTGCATAATTTTCAATTATTTTTGGAGTTTGGAGGTCTCAGTTTCTTCTTCAGTTTTGACAATGGTTTCTACATTGAAATGAGAAGGTAACTTTGCTCCCTCTTGGGCAAGTTTGAGAAAGTATTTTTCTTTCTCTTCGTTGATTAGGATTCCCAATACCTTCTAAAAGTTTTTGTCTCTTCGACATTTTGCTATGTGTTCAGGGAGGATTTCCACCTCTTCCTGTTCCTCATCAGTGTCATATTCTTTCTCTTTCTCTTTGTCATCCCTAGGTGGTTCTTGATATCAACTATGACTACCATGTTTAGGTTCACGATTAGTCATTATAGGAACGTGTTCAGTTTTCATATTTTGTGTTTCAAAAGGGTCTGTGGAGAAAGGATCATGCATTGTATTTGGGAATGCAGGTCCTCTACCTGTCTCAGTATCCTCTTGGTAAAAAGGATTCCTAATTTGTTACAAATTGGAAAATGTTCATTGAACTCGAGATGACCTGGCAAGTGAGGAAGACCGTGAAGATGCCTCACTAGCCAAACTGGATACAGATTGCGTAACGAAAGGTAAGTGACCTCTGTCGCGATTACGACCCCTAGCACAACCACATCTAAGGTTATCGAGATAAAACATATTGCCGCTTCTGGTTGTGATAGTCATAGGCAAGGAAAAGAAACTAGAACCTTGACAAGGACTACACTAAGACTGAGTCTCAAAAAGGACAAGATAATAGTAAGAATGTTGTTCACTAAGGCACAAATGGTCTAATTTACAAGCTAGAACAGCCAAATATTATGACCAATGCGACACAAAGTATGACAAGCATTAAGACAAAGACCAAACAAATTATTTATGAGACGAGATTAGTCAAGGTGTAAGACACATGTCTTCAACTAAGCGAAGTGTCATTGTTTCAGGACTGTTTGCAAACAAAGAGTGATAAACGGACGTAGAAAAGGACAATGTGCAGGCTGCAAATAGTTAAAACAGACCCAAATTGGCAATGCTGACACAAGATCTGACATGAAAAACCTTTACGGGCCATGCAAAAAAGTTTTACAGGCTGTGCAAAGAAGTTTTTTTCTCATGCAAAGGTTAGTAACAGTAGTTTAATTTCACATGAAGAAGTTCACAGGGCCACGCGAAGACTCATAACAAAAATTTAATTTTCCACGGGAACAAAATGATTTCGCGCGAGGACCAAATGATTTTGCACGAGAAGGCAGACCAGTTTTACAATAGCAACTAATTTTGACAAATTTTGATCATTTCAATAACCAGGCAGATAAAGAGGCACGTAGAACAGCAAGCAGGTGATTTCAAGCATGTCTGAAAACAACCAGCAAGGGAAAAAACAACCTTGCACATGAAAAATCAAGTGACTTAGTATGCATTGATTCCTAAGAGAGCTAATTGTGTATGTTTTTGAAAAGTTTTGCAATCATGCATACATCCCTAGAAAACAAAAGTTGGCCTCTCTAAGGTTTTTAGTAATGTTTTGACTCTGCAACTTTTATGACTCACAGGGGTGACCTCCAATCCTGGCACACCGAGGTTTTAACACAGTCCGAGAACTTAATCTTCAAAAGCTACTGGGGAGATCTGACAACCCATAATGAACCACACCCATGGAGATTTCTTCCACAAGGACATTTATATAGCGGTTGTCACTACCACATAAAAAATGGCTATTACCACTCGAGGTTCCGTCAACACAGTTTGCCCTATAGAGGGATTGTCTACTATGGTTAACCCTCTCTAAATGTGACTGACTCACAATAGTGTACCACAAGGGGACTTAGCTTCCAGATTCAAGGTTTTGACACCTTTTCACTTTTAGCCCAATCAAAGCAAATAGATTAATTTGACACACTAAACCAAGAGTATCTCTTAAAGATCTATGATATCAACTCCCAATGATCTATTAACCTCTCTGAAGAAAGGATGCCTCAATCAACAAGTTGAAGATTCATCTATCTGTGAGATGCTCAAAGTATCCTCCCCACCTACAAGGAATCCGTCTTAGAGAGGAGTTTCACTAGGAACCCACTCTCTCAAGATTCATGAATAGTGTTCATGGGGGTCTAATTACTATGTGTGTACAGATGTTAATTCTCGAAAGAAAATCTATCAAAAAGCAATCAAAGAGCACAAGGTGGTACACTTAATGCTTTAACTAATGTTAGGTAAGTCCAAAGATGTGGAACATTTAACCCCTCACACAAGCCAACACGAGTCCACAACTCAAAAACTAGTGAGTTCTAGAAAAAACAAAAGGGTTGCCTAGTGGAGCATTTAACGCTTCTTTCTTGTAGACCCCTCCCCTTTAATGTGGTGTTGATCTTGCAACCACAGGGTGAAACGAGGGGCCAACGGATTAGCGAGTCCAATAACCCAAGATAGCTAATTAGATCTATCACTAATAACTAAGCCTACTAGATGAAACTAATAGATATCACAACCTAGTATCAAATTATATATGTGTTGTAAAATGAGAACATGGAAGGAAATACACACAAGCTTGACACAAGAGATGTTCATTTTAGCTCCAAATGAAGGGTTATTAGTCAAAGAGAATTACCTGAGAATCCTCACAACGCGCTTAGTAGACATTTTACCTATTTTTAGCAACTTTATCATGCTTTTCCAATTATCTCGCAAACCATTGTTATGTTGTTCCAAAAAAATAGAAAACACAGAAAAACTAGGAACTGTGAGCAGTTAGCAGAAAAACCAAAAAACATGAAAATCAATGCAAAAATAGCCTCTGTATGCAGAGTCTCGCGTGAAATTCCTGACATTCTGCGCGAAGAAGTTTTACGACCCATGCAAAATTATATTCGGCCCGCGTGAAGAAATAGGTGTCACGTAAAGTTTCGCACACTCAGACGATTTCTTGTGTGATACGGAAAGAATCTTCGTGTGAAGCGCGCGAAAATGAATAGTTTCGCCCAAAGATTCTTGAATCTGTACGGAACAGTACGGACAGAGAACAAAAAAATGATTTAAAAAATGCAGAAAGAGGCCAGAAAATTTGATTTTCTCTGCCCCATGATGGGCACAAGAAATGTATGCATGAATATGTAGCCTCTGCTAACACACACACTTCAACATGGTCATTATATGTGGATTCATTTTGAAATGAACATTGGATTGTTCATCCAAAAATCAGCCAGCAAGACAACCTGTTGCCTTCTATCTAAAGGGAATTGCTTGTTAGATATTCTCAAATTCGAGGTGTTTAAGCAACCAGACCCTGTAAGAACGAAGGATTTGAAAGAAAATGCGACTAATCTATATGAGAATGTAGATTAATCTAGAATGGAGTATACACATTTAATCTAAAAACATGTAAAAGAAAGCTATGCTAAAATGTATGCATATTATGCTAAATGAGATTAAACTAGAAAATGAATATCTTATGAAAGTAAGGAGCTCAAATGAATGCACAATCCAGCAGCAATTTGATGCAAATTCTTATTCAACCTCTCTCAAAATGAAGAGATGAGGGTCTCTTAAATAGACTTTCCTAGAATCCATCAATGGTTGAGATCAATTTCAATCAATGGTCAAGATTAAAGGTGAAGTTCAGTCATAAAGGGAGATTCCCAAATTAAAGGGAGTTAACTGATTTACTTTGAGTAAAATATGGAGTTGACTGATTTAATTCCTTTTTGATCAATAGTGAACTGGCAATTTCTCTTTTTGAACTGAAGAAGGATTTGGAAGAGATATTTAATTTAATAAAATGAGATATGCTCTCATAATTACCTTTTATAATTAATTAAATAATCCTTTAATTAATTAGAGACACTTTTCTTATTTAATTAAATAACTCCATTTAATTAATTAGGAATGGCTTCCCATTTAATTAAATAACTTTGTTTAATTAATTAGAAATAAGTACTCCATTTAATTAAATAATTTTCTTTAATTGCTTAGAAATACCTTTCCCATTTAATTAATCAAGATAGGCGTATTTATTAAATTAAATAAATTTAATTCCATAGTACATTAGCCTTAAGATATAGTTTAATTTAACTAAAGTATAAATACTTAGTAATTAAATTAAATATTATTCAATAGGTTTAATGTGACTAATATGAGTAAATACTATAGGAATTAAATAATAAGCATGATGAATGCAGATTAGGGTTTTCTGTATCTGACAATTAAGTCAAGTAGCGAGTAGCTGAATAAGAATTTGCCTAATGGAATAGGTCTTTAGGATTGGTCAGAAATAGATCAAAATTAGTTGAGATGGCAATGAGCCAATTTTGGGGTATTACAGCTTCCACCTCACAATCCCTTGCTCTAGTCCCTCAAGCTTTCACATCTTCAAATAGAATAGATGAGATTAAGGAGATGATGCAATCTATGATGCTGAACATAGATAAGAGATTGCAAGGCCAAGAAAAGAAATTGGAAGATAGTTTCTCTGTGATGCAGAAAATGAGCAACAAGGCGGTGACTTTAGAAAGACAGCGGGCTCAAGGTAGTAAAGCTCATCAATTGCAACACCAAATGATGAACAGTGGTAGGCCCCCAAATCAAAATTATGGAAACAATTCTTTTGATCAGAATAGAAAGAGTAGTCATGCTTCAACCTCAAATGTGAACCAAAGTAGGGCCATAGTCCCTCAAAACAACATGGCCCAAGACCAAGATTTTTTTCTTTGACCATCCAAGAGCTTGCAGCAAGACAATTATACAAGGAGGACCAAGTTAAGGAGGCCTCATATATGCAGGGAGAAGGTGATTTCTCCTTTATGAATCATCAGGTGGAGGAACATTGTAATGTAAACTAGGATTCCATTGCTCACAATACCAGGAGTAAAAGAAGAGCTATTGAAGATGTTGCCTTTGCTCCTCCTAATCAGGCCTCAACTTCAAATGCGACACCTCATGAGAAATTAGTAGTAGAAACGATGTGAGTGATTCTCTGACTATTCCATCTCAACCTCCTGCAAGGACAGCTCCCAAAGCTTCTACCAAAGTGCCCTCTACTCCATTTAGTGTGGTAGAACAGATGAAGAAGACAAATGTGAATATTTCCATGTGGGATGTTGTTGCTACTATACCCATGCAAAAGAGGTTGTTGCAGCAAGAGTTGGAGAGTATTGAACCAAAGGATCAAACACCTAGCATGGGAAGTGCCACAAGTCTAGTGCAACCATCAAATAGGGTAGAAACAAGTAAAAAGGTCAAACCTCCTCCATTCTATGTTTCTCTAATTATAGGGGATAAACTAGTCCACAATTGCATGATTGATTTAGGAGCTAGTAGTTCAGTGATGCCTAGGTGTATTGCTAATGCTTTGGAGATGAAATATAAGCCCATTGTTAAGGATGTATTACAATTAGATGGTAGTACTGTCAAGACTATAGGGATCCTTAGGGATGCAGATATGGCCCTACATGCATGCCCCAGTTGTATTGTCACTCAAGATATATCAGTAGCTAAGGTGAAGCCACATTTTTCCATTCGTCTATCAAGAGACTTCACTACCCAAATAGGGGGTTACATATCTTCTGAATGGTCATATATGTTTTTTAGAACAAGATATGCAGCTAAAGCTTCAATCAGAGTAGAGCCTCTAGCCCTTAATCATATTGAACCCTACACCCCTAATCTCATCAACATGAATTGCACCATCCTAGAAGTGGATGAGAATGACATAGTGAATGAACCTACCACTTCCCTAGCACAGATACCTAATTTTCTCTTAGATGAATGGGCTGATGCATATTAGTTTGATCCTATGTCAAAAACCCTTGAGACAAGCCTCAGTACCTATTGTATATTAGAAAAGGATGCTCTGGTTCCCAATCTTGTGGAGACTAAAGGAGTTATGAATAAGATATGGAGCATTTACTTTGATGGATCAAGAAATAAAAATAGATCAGGGGCTGGTGTGCTATTGATTTCTCCTACACAAGTAAGGTATTACTTCTCATTTAGGCTCCAATTTAGTTGCACTAATAGTGTAGCTAAGTATGAATCCTTGATTTGAGGTCTCCTACTTTCTCGAAGAAGAGGAATCCAAATCTTAAGTGTATATGGAGATAGTGAGTTGGTGGTTAATCAAGTGAGAAATCAGAATGTTACCAAGAATGGTTTGCTCAAGTCTTATAAACATAGGGTATGGGATTTTTTTGAAGGTTTCAACACATTCAATATTCAAAGCATCCCTAGAAAAGAAAATAGATATGTTGATAGACTTGCACCAATAGCTACATCTTATGATGTGCCAAGGAATCTTGAGGAGAAGAAAGAGCAACAAATCAGAGTGGTAGTAAGGCCTATCGTCCTTGAAAATAACATACATTGGCAAGTGTTTGAATCTGATGAACAAATTGTGAGCTTCTTGCAGAATGAAGTAGAATTTTCAGAGAGAAATGAGTCAAGATTGCAGGGTCAGTATGGGGACCAAATCATTAATCTCAGCTCCAACAAATTGCCTAAAGGTCTCATTACTTTAGAGAGTGTTTTTAACCCTAATGACCAAGCAAGAGGTAGAGTCATGAACCTAGCTTCTGACGAAGATGACCACACCTCAGTCACGGTCACTAACGGAAAGTCCTTAAACTTGGGGAAGGTATGTTCTAAAATTGAACGAGAAAGTTTTATTCATCTATGTCAAGAATTTAATGATGTATTTTCTTGGACGTATGATGATTTAAAGGGTTTTGACCCAAGGTTGTTTCGGCATACCATAGATTTAATTGGAAATGTCAAACTAGTAAGATAAAAATAGAGGCTAGTGAATCCTAAAATTGAACCCTTAATGAGAAAGGAGCTATCCAAATTGATTGAGGCCAACATAATTTTCCCTATCAAGCACTCTTCATGGGTAGCAAACCTTGTCCCCGTTAGGAAGAAGAATGGAGAAATTAGATTGTGTGTGGACTTTAGGGACCTTAACCAAGCTTCCCTTAAAGATCACCATCCTCTTCCTTCCATGAAGTAGATTTTGTCCAAGGTCAGTGCTTCAGAGAGGTTTTCATTTCTTGATGGGTTCTCTAGTTATATTCAAGTGCTAGTCAAGGAGTCTGATAGATACAAGACTGCATTCACCACCAAGTGGGGTACCTATGCTTATTGTAAAATGCCATTTGGACTAACTAATATAGGTGCTACATTTTAAAAGGCAATGGAAATGGATTTCAAGAATATGATTGAAAGGTTTGTGTTAATTTACCTTGATGATATCACAGTATATTCAAAGAATGTGGAGGATCATTTTGATCACCTTAGACAGTTATTCTTAAGGTGTAGAGAGTTTGGGGTATCCCTTAACCCAAGAAAATGTGTCTTTTCTAGCGGTCAAGGAAAATTATTAGGACACATTGTATCTAAGGATGGCTTAACTATTGATCTAGAGAGAATAAAAGCAATACTTGCTCTTCCTCTTCCTAAACACAAGAAAGGGCTACAAAGTTTCCTGGGTAGGATAAATTTTGTGAGAAGATTTATCCCTAATCTTGCTACCATGGTGAAACCCCTTATAGCTATGCTCAAGAAAAGTATGGTCTTTGCATGGACCAAGGAAAGGAGAGAAAGTTTTGAAGAGATCAAGGCAGCCATAGCCTCAGCCCCTACTCTCATTAATCCAAACTTTGAGAAGGATTTAATTCTCTATACCCTAGGTGGTGAGTCAGGTATTTCTACGATCTTGACTCAAACAAATGATAAAAATGAGGAGCAACCCATAGCCATCTTTAGTGAAGGGCTTAAAGAGTATGAAGACAAGTACAGTTTTGTAGAGAAGCAAGCCCTTGTAGTCATTAGAGCTTTGAAGAAATTTAAACACCTCCTATCTCACAATAAGATTCATTTCTTAGTACCTCATGCCAACATGAAGGATTTCCTTTTGAGCAAAGATATTAGTGAGAAAAGAGCTGGTTGGATTACAAAAGTGATGGAATATGATGTTGACATCAAGATCACCAAGCTGGTAAGAGGGAAAGGATTGTGTAAATAGATGTTATCATCTCAGAAATCAAATGAGGAAGTTGCTATGATACTAACAAAGCAACAAGAGGCAAGAAATGATGACTCAAGGAATTGGATGGATAATATGAAGAACTTCTTATTAGGCAATGGGTACCTTCAAGGATTAGATAGAGTTAAAAAGAAGACAATATAGATTGCAGTCAATTCCTTATGTCTTAGTTGAGGGTATTCTTTTCAGGAAAGATTTAAATGGAGCCCTATTAAGATGCATTGACATAAACCAAGATGAGAGAATGATCAAAGAGCTTCATGATGGTCCTGATGGTGGTCACTTCTCAGCCAGAACAACTACAATGAAGATCATGAGAGCTGGTTATTACTGGTCATCCCTATTTCATGATTGTCATAAATATGTTAGGAAGTGTGATAAATGTGCCTTCTTCTTTGGTAAACAAAAGCTTGCAGCCCTTCCTCTTCATCCCATCTAGGTGGACCAGCCTTTTGCTCAGTGGGGATTGGATTTCATAGGCCCTATCAATCCTCCTAGTTCCAGTCACAAGTGGATCTTGGTTGCTACAGATTACTTCACCAGATGGATAGAGGTAGTTGAATTGAAGGAAACCATAGAATCTTCAGTTGTTGAGTTCCTTGATGGAATTGTGACCAGGTTCGGTGCTCCTTCAACCATTATTTCAGATAATGCAAAGTTTTTTGTAGGAGCTCAGATTTGTGCATGGGCAGTTGACCATAATATATATTTGAGCACATCTTCAAACTACTACCCTCAAGGTAATGGCCTAGCTAATTCATCCAACAAGAATTTAATTAGGATCATAAAGAGGACAATAGAATATAACCAGAGGTTTTGGCATAAAAAATTGAGAACAGTTATGTAGGCTGACAGGATAACACCTAAGAGGTCATTAGGGAATTCACCATTCATGTTAGTATATGGTAGAGAAACAAGGCTTTAAATTATCATTGGAGTTCCCATCCTTGGAACTAGCTCATCAACTAGAGCTAATTGAGAATAATGCCATGACAATGAGAATGGTAGAGTTGATGGAGTTGGAAGAAAGAAGAAATCAGGCCATGTAGACCCTAGAGACACATCAACAGTAGGTGAAAAAGAATAAATGGAACACTTAGCACTCATTGGATCTAGGTGATGCTCACAGGGGTGAACCACCGGGACTTCCCGGGAGGTCACCCATCCCAGTACTACTCCAGCCTGAGCGCGCTTAACTACAGAGTTTCCTCCATAGTTAAACCCAAAGCTTGCAAATGGGGTTGCAAGCTTTGGGTTTAACTATGGAGGAAACTCTGTAGTTAAGCGCGCTCAGGCTGGAGTAGTACTGGGATGGGTGACCTCCCGGGAAGTCCCGGTGCTTCACCCCTGTGAGCATCACCTAGATCCAATGAGTGCTAAGTGTTCCATTTATTCTCATGAGAGATGGATTCATGTTGAATCACTACTCATGAAACATGGGTCATCGAGTTTGACTCAAAATCACACAGTTAAATCCTGATATTCACATCACAATTTGACTAGCTGTGGAAATCATGTCCTACTTATCAGGTGAAAAAGAGCTTTGACAAGAACGCTAGGGTCAGAACCTTCAAGGAGGGTAACTTGGTCTTGAAATGGGATGCAGACAGGGAAAAACCAGGGAGGCACTCAAAATTTGATGCACTATGGAGTGGTCCCTATGTGATTATAAGTTGCAAGCAGGCCAATGCTTTTCAATTGAGTATGCCTGATGGTGACATTCTACCCATCCCAATCAATGGGATCTATCTCAAACTATGTTTCTGAAGGAGGAAGGTCTCATGTATATATTAGTGTAGTTCTATTTCTATAGTTTCTTGCTTTCCAAGAAGTGCAAGAGCACAGGTTTCTCTCTGTGAGATAGCCAGTTTCCAAGTTTTGAAGGCTGCAGAAAGTTTTGCTTTGGGTTCTGATTGCAGAGATAGAGATTTCCTATATTTTTCTATTGTAGAGGTAGGTTTAGGGTTTCTCAACACACTGACCCACATCTTTCATGACCCTATAATCCAATGGATGTTCTAGGTCACTAGTTTTATGCGTAGCAAGCTCACATCCCCTCTAAGTCGCCAAAATGTTATCTTATTTTGCCCCCGCCAAGTTTTAATTCAAAAGTTTAGCTTGCCCAATGGCTAGTTCCTAGATTTAATATTATTTAAATGCCTGAGAAATATTTTAAAAAGTAAATGACCAAACCTTATATTATTTCATATTTCCTAAAGTCCATTTCTGTTAGCTTGTAACTTTCCTGCCGTCAAATTCCCCAAGATCTACGGATACCGCTACATTGTTGCGTGGAATTGCAAGGTAGTTACCTACGGTGACATAGTGAGCATTTTCCATGTGGATGGTGGGTCTTGTTTCCCTTAGTGAGCTACAAAGATGTGAGTTTTGATCAACTATCGGATCTCCAGGATCGACGATCACCGCATGCCCGCAATATGAAGTTGCGAGGGTTTTAAAAAATGTGGGCATACCTCCTAGTGACACATGGAAGGAATGACATCATGGGCTCACCCTTCTCATAGGGTGATGCATGAAGAATTCTCACCATCTGATGCAAATACATCCATGGTCGAGGCTTCCCCGCATTATCAAGATGCGAGGAGAATAAAAATTGCGGGGAAGCACCTGAAGGGCACATGTCCTGGCAACCCGGCTAGGGTATCAACGGTCCTAACAGTTAGTGTAACCACCATAGTCAAGGTTTTGGGATGACGTAGTTAGTTTAAAAAAGGATGGTCAACTTGGGAAGACCCCTACGAGGTGATGAAAAAATAAAAGATCGTTGGTCCACGTGGCCCATTCTCATTGCAGTGTCCAGTTGACCTACTGACCCTAGTGATTCATGAGTTAGAAATGAAGGAAAACCAAGATTTTTGCACAAATCTTATCCTCATGATCGATTCTAGCCACTTTCAAGTGAATGCAAAACAAAGAGGAACACTATACCACCCCTGATCTAATCTATGTACCTGGTCAAAACTATTTAATGGCACCGTTTCCATCCTCTCAGGGCCCTATTTCCATAGAGATTAGATATCATTGCATTTGGATCTCCATGATTATTCTCTATAGAGATTAATGGCAGTAGTTGTAGAGTAATTTCAATTGAAAAAAATCTCAGTCACGCTTGAACTATAAAGGCAATTTTTGTAAATTTTGTAAGGGTCAAACCTTCTCTGATTTCTCTAATATTTCTCTACAAATCTTCAGTGTAAAATTCTCTTTGCCTCTTAACTGAATGACATCTTGCTTATCTCCTTTAGCCATTGGTGTGAAAGTGCAAGAATCCTTTGCCTCTCATTGATGTTTTGTAGAAATCTATGATTTGCATGACTGTATCTCTTTGACCTATGAATGATATATAAGTGAATCTCTCTTTTCTTGTGTCATTCATTCTAGTTTTCTAATTTTCATGTGGTTGTTAGATTAAAACAAGTCTGAATGTGTATTATTTTGCTGTCATAATGGTTCAATAGTGCATGTATGGGCAGAGATTGGTTTGAACACTCTATTTTGTTGCATCACCTCTTTAGATTAGAATAGGTAGATTTTCTTCCATGCTCTCTTTCTCCATTTTCCACTCCAAGAATAGTTAGGTGCACCCTGATAGTAAGAGGAAGCTGGCTTTCTTTGGAGATTCAACCTCACAGTTCAAGTCCCACAGCTTGGACGTTGTTTCCATGTTTCATAAGATTGTCTTTAGGTAAGACTTTGGACAAGGGTACAAACCTCTATAAAAATAGTAATTTATTGTATACTTTTATCTACAATGTTGTTTATATGTTCTTGCATGTTGAATATCTTTTAGATGGTTATCATCTAAAGAAATTGATAAAAAAAGATATAAAATATTGGAAGAGAAAATTTTCATAGCTTATATATGAAATGCAAAAGTTTCTACCTTCAACTTTTTTTTATTCTCAAGAACACTACCTCATACATCAAGTTGAGGAGATTGAATTGTGTGGACCTGTACAAACTAGGTCAATGTGGATAGTTGAGAGTAACTAAAAAATTATGAAGGGTTTGGTTTGACAAAGAGCACATCTTGAGGGTTCTATGGTAGAGGGATATATGGTATACCAAACCATGGTGTACATTAGTGAATATCTTCCCATTGGAGATCCCATTTGGGATCCCAACTCTATTAACAGATTTGAAAGGGAGTACTTGATGGAAAATGGTAGATTAAAGAAAGTGAGAGGTAATTATAAGACATTATTATAGTTAATTAATTCTTATCCATCATCAATATAAGTTGTTTCTAACTGGTCTAGTTATTTTTTTATAGTTGGTCATGAGTGGGATGCACTACATTTGTATATTGCAAATAATCTTGATTGGATGATGGTATGGATTCAAAAGTCTCAAAAAAATGATCACTCATTAACATGGGAAGGTATTGCATTATTGATTAAAGAAGCCCATCATAATAGAGATCCTAATGTTACGCTAATGATACTTGATGCAACATATGGCTTAACAGATAGAAAGGTATGTAGAAGATTACTAATCATAACCCATATTGCATACAAAACAACACAAAGCTATGTACTACCATGGTCATAAATTTTACATTTAAAAAGTTAGACAAAATGAATAAAATTTGTGATTCTAGGATAAGTGCAATCTTTGAGGTTACCAATATTTCATCTCAAAATGACATACATCATCAACAATCTAAAAATTGATATTATGGCATTTTGGCTAATATACTTGAGTGTGACTTTCATTCATTCAAATTAGTTCTATTTCTTGTCAAATGGTATAGACTACGGCTGAATCAAAATGATCCTAATAGGACTGTTAATGGACATGATAGTGGATTTGCATTGATTTATACAAGGTCATTTGAGCCAATTGGAGATGAGCCCTATGTTCTTCCAAGTCAATGTGAGCAAGTGTTTTACTTTGGCATTCCACATAAATCAGGTTGGTCATTTTTTGTTAGACATGATCCAAGAGAAAGGCCAATAAAGTATAATGTGATGGAAGAAGAAGATACTAAAGAATCAGAAGAGAAAGTAAATGATGATCATGAATAACTGTTACACAATGATGAAGAAGAAGAAGATTCTGATGATGATGACAATGATGGTGATGATGATCATGATCATGTTAATGAAGATGGTGGTAATCAAGGCGAAGATGGTCATGATAATGGTGATGAAGAAGATGACGATGGTGATGAAGATGGTGGCAATGACAACAATGATCAAAGTGACAAGTATGATGATGGTGATGATGATGATGACATGATGAAGATGATGATCAATGTCAAGTATGATGGGGTCATGATTTATTTACAAAAATTTGTTTGACTTGTATGTATTTATAATTAAATTATTATGTGTTGAACTCTACTAGCATGGAGTATATACAATGATATTGTATAATGAATACACATAAAGTAGAGGTAAGTGTTAAGGTTAACCACAAATAGAAATTACAATTACATGCAAATATTACGGATATCTTAAAATAGTAGATCACACAAAAGAGAACATAAGACACCAAGATATAACATGGTTCTCCCAATCCCTGGGCTACATCCACCAATAGCAAGTCCAATATAATTATTATCTAGTGATTACAATCCATGATCTCTTACAGCTTAATACTACCACAAGAAGCTACAATATCACCATTACATTATGAAATCCATAACCCTAAGCCTTTTATACAAGCTTTTTTTGCTTACAAAATTAGGGCTAGAATAAGTCGTCCAATAGGAAAAATAGTAGTTGATGCCTTTTACAATATAAAGGCATTTTTGGCTTCGAGGGCACTGCCCTCGAAAACCCCTGCAGGGGCATTACCCCTCAACCCCACTCTATACTATGATAGGGAGCATAGGACCCCATAGGGGCACTACCCCCAAACCCTTATAGAAATAATATGAGGAGAAAACTGTGCTGAATAAACCTCAGAGTCTAATTAGGCTCCACATCACAACAATAAGGAATTAAAAAAAATACAATGATTTCGATGAATGCATCATGTAATTTTTGTCTTCTACATAATTTGTAGCATATATCATGTAATTTTTGGCTAACTTAAGATAAATGATTCACATATGTAGGCTATTTACTGCCTTTGACCAAGATTTTGCATAGTCACATGGATCGATAGGTATAAGTCAATAGACCCTATAGATACAATTTTTTATTTGTGTATCTTCTTTTTACTATCAACATAAACTTTATTCCTAGTATGTCTCTCATTTTATGGATTGCAAGTATCACCAAATAGGTATTTTTCTGATCTATCTTCCTTGAGTGAGGAAAATGTGGGAATAGAAGACAAAAGTGAGACATCTAATAGGTCTAAAATAGGAAGATCAACTAGAGGTCAAAATATTTAAAGAAAATTCAATAAAAAAATGTAATTTCTTTTTGCTGAGGGGGGGTCATGTTCTGATGATATGAGATTGATGGTGATGGGAAGGCTCCCTTTAGGTACACACATCTTCGGAAAGAATGTGTACCCAAGGAACTACCTCTAGTTAATGCTGATTTTTCTATTAATGAAAGGAGGTATCACATAGCTCCATCTTCATTACATGGTTGGGCCTATTTTCCATGGATGGCATAAAGGTCAGTTATAATATAGTTGTTTAATTAAAGGAGTATGTAGGACCTTGTTATAATTACAAAAATTGGATGTGAATTATGTAATATAAAAAACGTATGAGTAGGTATGCACTGTCACCAAATTATAAACAATGCAAAGAAAATGATCATATTAAAAGTTTCACCATGTTTATTGATGGAAGGCCAAAAGCAACAAGGAATATTGTAGGATTTATAAATAGTTCTCAACTTGTGTCAACTAATAAGTGGATGAATTGTATATTTGAGGTGCATGAGGGAAATTATGTTTTTTTATATGTGTGATAAAATCAATAAGTGCAAGGGAAGATCTTCTAATAGATTACAATTTGAATCGTGTAGATACAAAAATATCCCCTATCGTGGAACTAGTAAGTATAACATTTAAACTAATTGCCTCCAATATACAATCTACTGTTTTATTAATAATTTTTTTTGGTAAGTCTATTACTTTCATTTCCCTGTTGATTGCTAAGAATTACTAATATTTTTCATAGGGCAACATGGATACACCACAAGGAACAGGCAGAGACATACTAGCTCACACACCTTCTTCAGCAAAGATAAACCTTAATTAGTGTAATTATATAAATTATATAGAAACAAATCTCATAGTATTATGTTCTTTTCATTATCACTTTGGAGTTATTTTGATGGAATTGTACTAATATTGATGTCATAACTTCATACTTATTGATAGAGAAAAGAAAAAATGATAGTAGATCAAATGTGATCTAAAATGTAGGCATCATTTATAGATGACATCACATGTATCACTGACCTAGTCTTCATGGCCCATAAAATTATAGAAAAATATAGTGATGAAATTCTTAACCTTGTCCTTGATTGAAATAGTACCAAGGAGACAAAGGCACTAAAGAAGAATTTATACTTAGAGTCAACTATTTGAAGGTAAGAAGTAATTAAATTTTAAGCAATAATAAAAGTTCAATAGATGTTTATATTTTATAGTATCTTATGGATTATGATCTAAAATATTATGTGTTCTTCTTACAGGATTTTGTGACACCTATGAGACTGTGCGATCAATATGGTGAGGGTTGTAGCACATAACCTTCATCTAAATAACACTTTCTCTTTACAATATTATAACACTTAACTTTGATCTTTATCCATCGCAAATGAAAACAAACAATGTTGCAAATGTCTTTGCTAACAATGTGGCTTGCTCCTTTGGACACCCTTGAAAATCACAATTTGGTTTATGCTCCAAAATCCATAAAACAACTCCTATGAGAAGATAGAATGCGATAATGTACACCATATTCCTACATCAAATTTCTACACCACTGTAGTTATACAAAGATAAACCTAGTCTCCATATGTAAATTAACTCTAGTGCACCAAAAAACGTAATGTGAGAATTATATGAGAGTTATAACCTATAGATGATTATCTTAAAGTATACTAGCAAATTTAAGAATAGTTCTACATATGAACCTTTGATCCAACCTATTGCACAAGCTCATCATGATTGGGATTTGATTTCCCATTTTTGAAAGGTTCAGATTTGTATAGAAGGGCATAGGTAACAAGGCCACTTGAGCAACAAACACATCAATAATGGATCCCTTAATCATGTTGGTGTTACCTTACATTGTATGCTTAAGCTCTTGAAATCAAACCTTTCTATGTACAATTATCAAAAGGATTTTTCTATTATTAGGAAATACCCACCCACATGGTATTAGTTTTTATTGACCTAAGCATACTATATCAATCATTTTCTTACACACAGTTTGCTGGATGTGTGACTTGGAAACTCTAACTATGGAGGAATAACAGACAACCTAGGTTGATTTGCCCAATAACTTACCTTGTGAAATCTTTTTCCAACTATATTGATGGTCTGAAAAGTAGAACCAAGAAAATTTATAGTTTTATCAAATTTTACAGGACCAGTTAAGCCAGTGAAATTTTTTGTAGCAATATATTTTGCAACTGTGATCCTCCTACAAACACATTTAACTCTGCCAATTCCATTTTATTTCCACTTAAATTAGAGAGGTAAGGATAATTTGTAAAATGAAATTTTCCTCCTTTCCTCAATGAATTGTTAACTAAATTGACAATTGTCCATATTGCATCATAAGCATATAGTCGAAATGCATTCAAGTGGAAATTAATTATCTTAGTTTTGTAAAGATTATTCCACCTTACTCTAAAAGCATGCTCCTAATTTGAAATTGGAATATGTCTGTGTATAGAAAGGACTCCTTGGAGTGAATTCATGGTTTCATAGTCAATTCCATCAAAGTCCAAAAGGGAAGAGAGCCAATATGTGGCTATCAAGACATAGGTAATGTTCAAAATCCTAAGGTACATCACCTCAAAGAATAGATCAATACTTGTGTCTAGATTCATATGCACAAAATAATACCCTTGACTCTACCAAAGCTAACTACACCAAGACACTTCCAATATGGAAATGGTATTTTTTTAACAATCTTAGCATTAACATCTTCTAGTGCATCATTCAAATAAGCTACTCCATTTCTCCCATAATCATCGTCTGTATATGCAACCACAATATCTTTCCATCCATAGAAACCAATCACAGTTGCAACTACCATCATTCCATACATATCATTTGTATATGAAACCACAATAAGAAGCTATCCATTTCTCCCATAGAAACCAATCATTATGTACTGATATGATGAGAGGGTTAGATCTGCTACTCCAAATGAAAGAATTAGTACATGAATTTCACTGGCTACATGTGAAATAATATGAGAAATAATAGAATATTGTGGCCCTACTAGTACAACATTTTTTGTTTTCGTTAGTATTAAAACACTTAACTTTGATTTTCAAATTCTTCTAGCTAGTATCCCATTTGATCTTTATACATTTCAAATGTCTTTGCTAACAACATATTCTTCAGCTGAAGATGAAATGCAGATGCCTCCTTCGATCGCCGTTTTAATATTGCCAACTATATTGTTGGCAACAAGGAGCTTGCATACATCTTTGAGTATACCAAGTACAACTGATAAAACCTTGTTTTGCTATATTTTTTTATGTGCTAATCATGCATTATTTTTTTGTTGGGTGGATTTTATACTCATGGACCTATTTTGTGTACTAATAGATACACCTACAGTTGATAGAACAACAGAGACCACTACTAGTGAAGGTGAACCAATTCTTGGAGTAGCCCATGTGACTAGTACTAGTTCATTTGTAGGGACATCTTTCCTAAACAAGAAAACTATATTTTTGTTAAAATTACTAGAGCTTCTGGGTGCTTTAAAATAGTTAATATTTATAGTATAATTGTAGTTTACCTCTACACAACTTGTTTTGGACTGATGATCCCATGATGTTTTCTATGATCATCTTTTTGAAATTACATTGAAGCTATTTGGACCCACCATACGTAAAAGGTACATAGTTTCATATCATTGCTACAATTTTTTTATTTTCTTCCATTTATTGTACTATTTTAAAATTATTGATCTAACATTTTTTATTTTTTAAAAGGTGGAATGAACAGGGTCCTGAATTAAAAAATTAGCTCACTACATCTTTTGATGACCTCTTTGGAAAAAAGTGTTTTTTACAGTGCCCTACTTCTCAAAAGAGTATCCAAACATATAAAGACTATAAGGGACCAATATAGAGGGGGTCTAAAGGATAATCCAAATTATGGGCATCCTCCTATGATTCCACTGATGGAGTGGAATAAAATAATAGAAGATATAAAAGAGAAAAGGCTACATGCTAAAGGAATTGAATGAGGAAAGGGAAAAAGAAGGTATGTCATGATAGTATTAAGTAGCATGTAATCATGCACTAATTAGTGATATTTATAAATATATAATCTAACATGTTTCAAACGTTTCATGAACTACAGGACAAATCAAAAGATATAGAAGTGAGACTACAAAAGGTTGGCCAATACAAACTTGCCTCTAGTGGCTCTATGAGTCTTTAGTCTCGACTTGCAAGTAGAAGCAATGGAATTTCACATTAAAAAAATTTATATAATATTTCAAAAAAAATTTATTTAATCCAATCATACATGCAAAATTGATGATATTTAGCAAAAAACTACAAGGCATAGAGTTCAATGTAGAGCCCATGGATGAAGATAAAAAAATTGCCTTAAAGGAAGGTTATAAAGTCATGGATGCACGCCTATGCCAAGAATTTGAAAGTCATACCCAAGAATCTAGTGCACCAGATGAGACATAGGTAAATTGGTCAAATGAAAAGTAAATCAAATTAAATAGTTGAGAAATTTCTTTTTTGGTGTTAGTTTCCAACATAAATTGACAACATAATAAAGTGCATAACATTTCAATACAGCCTTGAAATCTTATCATAGAACCTGTGTGTGATGAAGGCCATGATGTGCATCATAGTGGTGGAGGTATTAATTTTCTATTAGAAATTAATTACATAATTATGAATAGAATTTAACATCTTCAATTGCAATTTGACATGTAACCTTTTTTTGAATATTCTAGAGCATGTTGAATATCATGGTGAACAAGTGGAGCATGACCAAAGTGATCAACATGTTGAGGTGGCAGTAGATAAAAATGTTATTGTACATGATGTGGCATTGTCAAGTAAGAAAAGTGCAGTTATGTTGTATTGGTTAATGGAATACTTGTAATAGTAAAAAAAGAAAAAGAGTATGCCAGTTCAACCCATTTACTTGTTATTGCAACAAAGCCCCCTTTAGTGCAATAGCCTCGTGCTCCTCAAAATAGGAGGAGGCATAATAATTTGATATTATATCTACCACAAGAGGAGAATGAGGAAGATATTAATGCTCCTATCTACCTTTACCTTAAGAAAGCTAAGAAACACAAAAAGAAGAAATGATTTTTTTTAAATGATCTTTGATAAACCTTGTTTGATAAACTTTGTTGGATAATGAAAGAACGTTGTTTTAATTGATTATCTATGAATGTTGCGTATTAATATTGATTTTTATATCATTTTAATGAATATTGTCATGTGTTAATGAAGTCTTGATTAGTATTGTGTATTACTGAATTTTATATCATATTAATGAATGTTATGTGATTGTATTGATTGAATGTTATAGTTCATAAATGGATGAATGAATGAATGAAGTGTGTAGTTAGATGTTAATGGGGAACTTAGAGTGATGTTAGGGGGAGGGGGTGAGGCAAATGAGCTTCCACCTTCACGTGATTGGTCTTGTTAAGTAGAGAATATTAAAGTATTCTCTAAACCAAGTGAAGCTCAAACAAACATACCTTCACTAATTAATCAATTTTATTCATTGTAGGTCTATAATGATGGGATGATACTCTATGGTATAGATATGAATCTCTAGAGGAAGATTAGGTGCTTGATCTTCCATCTTCAATACCTTTACCACTTGCCTCATTTTGGGTCTTGCAGCTAGATCTAGATGGGAGCATCATGACCCTATCCCTACCAATTGTTCCATTTCAGCCTTCTCAAACTCCATTTAACTTTATATCTGTAGCATCCAAAAAAATTCCTTGACCATAGGTCTACTGCTCTCTTTCCAAATGTTTAAGTGGGTTAGAATTCTATCTATAACTTCCTAGCTTTCCTTCTTTAAGATAGTCTGAGTAGTTTCCAAAACAAAACTAGAACTCAAAATGAAACCTATTCTAGTGATCCCATATTTACCACTTAAAAATTTTGAAATGAAACTTTGCTAAATCTAGAAACCCAGTGAACTCAATAATATAACATACCCAAATTTTTGTTTTTTGTCCCTACTTATCTCTAATTTTTTAAGAGACCTTCTTTTTGTTGTCTAAATTGGCCCTTCCTAAAAAATCTCCCCTCTCCCCCCTACCCTTTAGATATTTCACTTTAGCTTATGATATATTATTTCTCTTTTAAGATGAGTTCACTGTAATTTTGGGAGAAGAACGATGCCTTAGATGAAGAGATATCATTGCTAACTAGAGATGTCGCTAGTTTTTTATGTTAAAATAAATTCATGTGTCCTTAATATAGGAAATAAATACCTTGATTATGTGTGCCTCTATGAAGGTTGACTTGATCTATTTAAGCTAGTAAAAACATTTTATTTAATCATTTTATTCCTCCTACAGCAAGATCGACTTATTTTTATAGTGAACTAAAGGCATGTTTTTATCTGTTGATCTCTCAAAGCATCTCCCTTTTCTTCTTTGGTCCTCTTCTTCATGGGGTGGAATTTGAGCATGAAGGAGGATTAATTCATCTCACCATTCATCAAGGAATTATCTTGATTCATCTCTAAACTTCAATTCCACTCTTCAAATGTTTTTTATCTTCCTCGTTGTTCTATGTGAATTATGAGATCGTTGATTATCTCCTTCCCTTTCCTCGTGACTTTGATAGCCAAAATATTTTCTACATTTTCTTAGAACTTTTGGATGATAGCTTTTTCATGTGAGCTTTGGTTTCCTTTCATGTGGATGCTCTATCACAACATGGCATGGAATTTTTTTGGGTATAATACATACCCAGAGAGGCTTACAAAGAGTTAGAAATAAATGTTGTTCATTTACACATTTTTTTTATTATCATAAAAAGTGGAGGTCTTATATGTTTATTTCTCTCTGAGTGAATGTCTTATACGTTTATTTCTCTTTGAAACACTACAAAAACTTGGGTGTTGTGTTATGTTTTTATCTTGTAGATCTAGTGGAGAATATGTTTCTAAGCTTCTAGTTGTGGATGTTATAATCACTAAAATAGATCCATTAAAGGAGCCTGCATTGATAACTACCAACACAGTTCTTTCTATTCATTCACTTGATTATCTAGTAGAAAAAATTGTTTGTTATATCTCAGATGATGGTGCATCTCTCATCACTTTCTACTGTCTTGTAGAAATTTTGAGCTTTGCCAAAAAAAATGGGTACCATTTTGTAGAAAGTTCAAAATAAAGAACAAGGCACCCTTTATGTATTTCTCTACAGAAAATGAGTCATCTGATCTTGATTTTTTCTGAGAATAGAAAGATATGAAGGTGATGATGATGTGATTAAAATATAGAAATTTTTAATTTCCAAATTTTATAAAAAAACATGCCTCCTTAACATTGTTAAATGATATTTTGTAGGATGAGTATGAAGCTTTCAAGAAAAGGATAAGCATAACATTGGAAGAAAAGAAAGTTCCACCTAATTCTACTTCTCATCACAGTGTTGATGGTTTTGTGTATAGAAGCACAGATGTTAGAAACTATACAAGTATAGTACAGGAAATAGGGAGAGTATGAAGTTAAAATGATTGTTTATTATGTTTTTGTAGTTTAAAATTTAATCAAGATAGTCAAAGCTTCTCTAGAGGATGAATAGCTCACACTATTAATTCTTTATATGTACAGGTTATTCATGAAAACAAAATGGTTAATGACAAGAAAGTTGATTCTTTGGCCTAATTGATATATGTTGTCAGAGAGAAATGCCCCAAGGTTAGCCATCATTATAAGGCTAGTGCCATGAATCTCATGGTTAGTAGATTTTTGTTATTTATCTTTCTAGAACTTATTTACAAAGTTTGTGGTATAAATTGTGATTGAAAAAGTTTTTGAATAATTGTTTGGAAATTTTAATAGTAATATCAACTATGAAGAATAAAATAAAATATATAATATTGTACTATCAACTATGAAAGGTTTTGATGGTATTGATTATATATAATATTTCTTAACATTATTTTTATTGATCTGATGAAGTGTTGGGTTTTTAGGTAAGAGTCTCATTATTGATGACAAATGCTCCTTTCATACTAAATTTGGACAAGGATATCCATGTCAGTGATTTTAGAGCTATAAAACATGTTATGTATTTTTTCCTTGAATGTAAATCAAAGAAAGAATGTGGTTTTGTTCCATTCCCTCAAGTGTTCCATGGAAGTCTCAAGGATGATCCCTTTAGAAAGTAGTTGAAAATACTTATAGAAGTAAGAAATAATTTATTATCTTTTCTGAACTGATTATTCAAGAGCTCTATAGCATTTTTGGCTGAGTTATTACATGATTATAGATGTAACAATGGAGATGTTGGGTGTATGTAGACTATTGAGAAGGGATCAAATGCACCAAACATTCAGCAGATGTTGCAAAACCCTACCTTGACTTCTCTATATATCTCTTTGGCACCTTGCCTCACTCGCACCATCCAATAAGCATTAGAATTTGTCATTTGACATTTTTTTTAACCATCAATGATATTTATTTTTCATAGGCACATCGTAAACCTCAATTGATAGAAATATTATTTCTTTGTTCAATGTTTCATATACCGCTATAGTTATAGCAATTAGGCTTCACAAGTCAGGATACATAGTAGAGATCGTAGTATGGTCAAAAGAGATTTTGGGTACTACATCGCTATAGAATATAGTGAACTCTTCTATTTCTATAAAAAGAAGGCCTAATCTTGACATAGTGATGAACGATGAGGAAAGTATATTTCTATATGAATAAACTGAAAAAAAAATACAGTGATGAATGATAAAGGTGGCTTATCACTATAACATATAGCAATCATCGGCAAATGGGAAAAAAATATAATCATTACAATGATGAGAAATAGAGATCTTGTATCTCTATAAGTCATGGCGATGAGTATTTTTTATGATCAAAAAGGAGCAGATATAGAAAATGCATAATAGTTTCATCCATATTTTCATTATGTAATCTGATACATTTATATGATATGTATTGAGTGTTTTTGGGTAGCTTTAGTTTTATCAAAAATGCATTACAATTTCATCCATAATTGGATATTGTTATTAGGAAGTTAGGTTAGGGTTACTATCTTGATGAGTGTTTTTTGTCATTATGAGTATTATCAAAACTATATTATAGTTTAATCCATATTTCAATATTCTTAACGAGTCATAATATCAAAAACACATAACAATTTCATCCATATTTTCATTATATAATCCAATACATTTATACGCATAACAGTTTCATCCAAACCTTGGCTTGACTTCCCTATATATTTCTTTGATGCCCGGCCTCATTAGAACCATGAAATAAGCAATGGAATCCATCATTCAACATTTCATTTAACTGTTAATGAGATTTTTTTGAATAGGCACATCAAAAACCTCAATCAATAGAAATCTTGTTTCTTTGTTTGATGTTTCATATATTGATATAGTTACAGCAATTAGACTTCATGAGTCAAGATACAGTATAGCGATCACAATATGGTCAAAAGAGATTTTGGGTACTATATCATTATAGAATATAGTGAACTCTTATATCGTTATATGGAGAAGGCCTAATCTTGACATAGAGATGAGCAATGAGGAAAGTATATTGTTATGACATATAGTGATCCCTTTTATCACTACACAAAGAAACTACAAAAATATTATAGTGATGAGCGATAAAGGAGGCTTATCGCTATAACATCTAGCAATCATCTGCAAACAAAAAACAAATATAATTATTATAGTGATGAACAATAGAGATGTTGTATCGCTATAATTCATTGATGAGGATATTGTCATGAGTTTGACATCCTAGTTGATCCAGGTTAGCATTGGTCAAAATTTTGACCAAGTTTGGTCAAAATTTCAACCAAAACATCAACCAAGATGTTGATGTGGATTTGACATCCTAGTCAATGCTTTGGTTGAACTTTAGATGAAACTTGGTCAAAATTTTGACCAATGGTCTCATTAACAAGGGAGGCCATTTTTGACCAAATTCATCATTCAAATTCTAACACAAAAAAGAATTGGTCAAAGTTTCAATGACAAAAATAGCAATAAAACAATTTTTCAAAATTTCAACCAATATGAGTCAAATATTTGACTAATTTTTTTCAAAAATTGAGTCAAAATATACTAGTGTATCTTTAATAGGATATGTTTACTAGTTCATTTTCTAATGCTTTTAATCTCCTCCATGGTTTTTCCCCTGATAGGGCATCTACACAATTTTTATTTTGTTGTTATCCTACGTGTGATAATGTTTATCTTTTATATCAAAGTTGTTGTATTGGTGAATGGTTTAGTGGATAAATTTTTATCACACAATTGATTCACCTCCTGATACATGAGCATTGAGCTCATATTTTGTGGATCCTATGTTTCAAGAGTTAAGGTTCATGTTTATGACCTCTCTATGCAACTTATCCTATGTGCACATAAAGATTTGATGGATCATGTTCGAGTTAGAGATCTTTTATTGGCTACTAGTAACATGTTACTTATTTCCTGGGTAGGCTTTGGAGATTTTTTTCACAAGATTTGATCTATGGGAGTTGGCTTGTGTGATATTAAATGTGGATCATTGGATGGTATGTGGACTTATGTCTAAGGTTTTCATAATGTTATTTTATCTTATAAATCTATTACGATTGTAAACTTGGGGCCTATCCTAACCATTTATGTAATCTAATCTACCAGGCCAACTTGTGGCTTGATTTGTTATAAGAAGAGAGTCATGTCTTGTATAGAGGTGCCATGCCCAAAATTTAATATAAACATAAATAATAACAAAATATTCTTCCTCCATTATAGATAAAATTTAGAATACAAAATTTATATTATTTCAATTCTAGATTTGTTTGCAATGAACCCAAATAATTAATAAACCATTTTCAAGGAAGCAATCAGAGTGAAGTGCATATACAACAAGATATTTTATTTCTACTATTACAAAACTATAGGATTTGATAACAAACAAATCTATAGATCCCTAGATATCCTACATGCAAATAACTTGTTACAAGAAAGTAAACAAGAAAGAGAGAGACAAGGGTTTCCTCGATAAACAAGAAGGTTGTATTTACTTGTGCATAATAGAATGAATAAATTTGCAACTGATCAGTCCTTATGAAGGAGGTCAAAAACCTAAAAGGGGAACCCTAAGAGGTAAAACACATTTAATTATTAATTATTAATTATCAAATGGAGATGCATAAACATGAAAGAGAATCTTAAGGATACACAAATGAAATATCTCAAGAGACTCTCTCAAAACCATAAGTACAATGAAACCCCCCATGATAGAGGATTGAGACTCCATAGACCCCCTAGAATTGTAGAACTCTTGTATCACTAATATGACCAATGTGGCTCCAATCTAGAAGAAATAAAGGTGATGGACAAGGAATATGGAACCCCTAAATGTGCAATGAAGCTAGAACTCTTGGATGATGCTCAAAGGAGAATGCATGAGAATCTTGAAATGAAATCTCCAATGGAGGTGGGTGTTGGAGTTCTTTCTGGTAAAGAGAATATCTAGTAGATTTAAACCTAATACCAAGAAATAAAGACAAGGACAAACCTAAGGATGAGCTAAATCATATGTTCAGAAGGCTAAATCTTAGTTTTGGACCAATTAACAGAGTCATCAGGACTCACTTCACTTTAGGCTCTGCTAAGCCAAGGCGGACAAACCTAAGGGATTTTTACCTTGTCAACTTGATGTTTTCTCTATACTAAAATATCCCCTTATAGCAGAAATGATCAGTATTCGTCTATAATTTGTTGACAAATTCCCAACTACAATAGCTAATTACAACTTAAAGAAAGTACAACAAACAAGCCATGACCGACATTTCTATCTCTTCAATGCATGAAAATAAGTTGATTTGTTGTTGTGATTGTTATATAAAGGTGAACCATCCATGTACTCTTGAACTTTAGAATGGACCAGTGTCTTATCTAATGGAATATAGAGTCAAAGATCAGCAATTCAAACCTTTTTAATCAACTTGTGATTGAAAGTGTCAAGATTAAAATTTTAGTTTCATTCTGATTCTCGTCCATTCCATAAACCTTAAGCCTTATCAATTATGGAAAGCAACTTCCCTAATTCTTGAATTAGCAATAATCAATAAAAGACATACAACCTTTTGGATTGCATTAAACTGAAGAGAAATTTGTCTATTCAGTCCCAAAGCTACAAACATATGGAAAGGAGACACAACTACAAAGATAATGATTGTTAAGGATAAAATCCTTCAATTTAAACCTTAATACTACCAATAGAACTCATTGTATGACACAAAGATAAAACCATTGGTCCCCAATATTCCTTCTTATACTCAAGTAAGTACACATTTAAACTCATTCAGATCATTATAGAACAAAAGTGGACAGACTGCAAAATAATACATGACACATATATAAAAATTCTATAGACAACCGACCTCTACTGCTCATCTTGGAAATCCATAAATAGGATTGCAACAAGCTACAGATGAGAGGAGGACACATGTCAAAATTCTAATGGAAAACACAAGTTTTGGGATGTGAATACAATAAATACAAGGATTAGTCTTCAAAATATCGATCAAAAAGGTAAGTAGCTAAGGAAGTAGAAAAACATTAATGTTGAATCCTTCATCTTTTTCTTCCCTTTATACTTTGTTGCCCGAATGCACAAAATATCCAAGCTACTTCCAACCAGTAGAGCCTTTATTTCACCTACTGCTTCCCAGACATAAATCTCTCTCTTGGTGGGCCAATCAATATTCTTTACCTCTTGTAAATCTTGAGTGGCCTTGGTCCACCTAGCATCCATAATTGCCTTAGATTCAACGATAAATTTATTCAAATTTATCTCCAACCTAAAGAGATAATCAATTAAAGAATGAAAAGGGGAATTAGAAGTATCCTCAAAAATGGTTGATGTAGTCTCTTGGGTCAAAATGTCATCAAAAGAGGTTGACCACTTCTGCCAATTTCTTACTATATTGGTAGTATCCAAGATTGAAGGTATACAAGGTTCCATTCTATCTGACAATGTCTTTAATTTGCCTTGTATAACTTGCACCTTACCAGAAAAGAAGCCACTTAATTCTTTCACCATTTCTAGGTTCTCCTTGATTGTGAAAATCTTGTCTGGTAAATCTGGCTTTTTAGCAATCATCATAATTAACCTATCCAAAAGCTAAATATAAGGGCCCCAAAGGCCAAAAGTGGGTGTTAACCATGAGAGTGCCTCATTGCAGAATTGCTCAACACCTTACAAAGAAACAAAAGAGCTATGAGTCTATTGTGAGAGGTTCTTCAAAATATCAACCTTGTGGTTAGTCATAGCTCTAAGGATCCCAATCCTCACATCACCACCCTGTTGGACTAACTGAGTGTAAATACTCATCCTCCTTGGTTGTGAGTGTAGAACCAGAATCAGTATGCAAAGAACATTAACAAATAAAGTAAACATTCACAAACCAAAAACTAAATTCACAAGAAGTGCAAACCTCACAAGAGAAAACACTCCATGCTTTCTTGATTCTATAGATGTGTCCTTTTTCTGTGGATGTATGCTCAAGATGCTCAAAAGTTGCTTCAATGGAGATGGGTAATGGCAAATTGGTAGCTTTGTGAGCTCTCAATTTGGCATTATAAGGGTATGGTTGATGGCTTTGGTTCTCAAAATAGCATGGTAACTTTAGCTCAAAGATTGTTGATGAAATGGCTTGGGATGGGATTCAATTTATAGGCTAAGGGGTAGAGGGATGGAGGGCTTAGATGCAAGGATGGATGAAGGCTTAGGGAGGGCTAGGATGCACTCAAAGGAGAGCACATGGATTGTGCTTGTTTAGCACCAATGGGAAGGTGACACTTGTCACAAGGAGGATGAGTGTGAGAGGGTAGGGTAAAGGGTTGGTTAAAGTCATGATGAGTGGGGTTGAGTATGTAAGAGGGATGTAAGAGGAATGGGTGTGGAAGAGGGAAGAGTGTGTAAGATGGATGTAAGAGTCATGAGTGGGCTTGTAAGAGTCTTTTATGTTTTGTAAGAGCAATCATGACTTAGTGGTTGGGTTTTTTTGAGGGGAGACTTTGACTTGGATTAGGAAAGTCTTAAACTTGTTTAAGGAATGTGACAACATTAGGGGGTGGATTAGGCTTGGGTTCAGGATTAGATTAGGGATGTTAGAGATGTGCAAGTGGATGGCATTAATGAGGGTGGGTGAGTTAGTAGCTAAGCTTGGTTAGTATGGGTAGATGGGGTGGATTAGGCTAAATGGAGGATTAGAGATAGGTTAGGGGTTTTTGAATTTGAGGATTTCATTTATCAAATAGATTTATTTAATAAATGGGGATTTTTGGAATTAGATAG
The DNA here is from genome assembly GCA_028749045.1 of Cupressus sempervirens. NCBI lineage: Eukaryota > Viridiplantae > Streptophyta > Pinopsida > Cupressales > Cupressaceae > Cupressus > Cupressus sempervirens. The sequence goes on along the minus strand of CM053786.1, from coordinate 726,533,555 downwards.
AAGAATAGGATTTTATTGATAAATAATAGATTATTTGATTTATCAATTAGGACTATAGATGATCAATTAAATTAATCAACTAGGGGATGACAAAGGATTAATTAAATAGAAATTTAATTAATAATGCCCTTTTTAGATAACTAAAAAGGATTACTAAAATAGTGTAATCAAATTTAGGTGTCTACAGTGAGGACTCATCTTCCTCTATATCCTTAGTCTACACCAAAGCCTCAGTAGTATCTTTAACTGGCACTGAACTCCCTTGTCCCTCTTCTTGAGTTGGAGGTACTCTCTATTCTGCTTGTATCAACTACTCTCTAAGGGATGTAATTTCATCCTTAAGGACCTGGACCTTAGCTTCTGACTCAGCAATTCTTTCTTTGTATACATGACTACTTCTGAGCTCATTTTCATAGAGCTTTCTAACATCAACGAAGTCATGTATAGTTTGGGACAATCTATCCTCCATTTCCTCTACCTTGGCCTCATTCATAAATGAAAAAGGTTTCAAGCCCTTAGATATCTCTGAGCCAGAGGTGTCTTGTAGAGTCCAAATTATCATGTTGCCCTACTCTATGCTCTATAAATCCATCAATTTTGGTTTGTTAGAAGCTAGGGCCATGCTCCAAACTGCTAAGGACTTGGTGTCAATGTTGAAACCAGTCCCTCTTTTTAAACCATCAACATCAATCGCTTCATAGGAGATGGCATTCTTCTATCTTCTGATTTGATCAAGCATGAAAGCTTGCTCCAAGTCCCAACCCGGTACTCACAACATGTCACTCCTATGGACAAGATCCATGGCCTCCTCCAAAGTATTCAGTTCACTCTCAGGGTCATAAGCCTATAGCTTCTCAATTAACTCCATCCTTTATTCATCAGATTCATTAGGTTTCATCTTGAGGACAAGTTCACTTTGTTTGATTTTGTATAAAAAACTTTTGAATTCATTGGATTTGATGAATTCATCATCCTCCAAGAATTGTTGAGCTTGGATGATCCTATCATTCAATCTTGTTTTTGCCAGCTCAAGATCTATCAAACTATTTTTTGCTGCATTAGCCCTAGTCTAGAGATAGTTCTGCCTCATGTCAGCAAAATACTGACTACTCCCTAGTAAAATCTGTAAAGTTCTCTACCTGACCTGAGGAGGGATTTGCACAATTTTTTATCTTTTATGCCCCTTTGTCATCCAGGATGCCTGGGGTACATCCTCCTCTTCCACCTCAATAGCTACATCAGGCTCAGGGCTATCTGGGCACACTCTTTCTTCCTCTCCCATTGGGCCCTCTGGCATTTTAGCCATTATTTCACCATGGTCCATGACAATCTTCCTAATTTTTGGGGGGTAAGGGATATCCATGTAGAAACTTGGGAACTGGGGATCAATCCTTTTCAATTCCTTGTCTACCCTCAGTACATCATCCAATTTTGCAAGTTTATCAGTTACCTCCCCTTTTGCCACTATATTGGGGATGATGTCTTCATGGGGTAACTCCTTGGAAGTGGGTAACACATAATTTCTCATTTCCTTCAAAGTGGCCCTCATCCATCCCTTAGAATCATACGTTCTATATGGGCTGATACACAAATTGTAATGATGCAAAAAAGAATGAACAGGCTCTAAGGCTTCTTTGCCAATAGTAAAATCACCTCTACACAAAAAGCTTCCCCTATGTACCTTAGGGCCTAAGTATTCCCTGTTAACCATGAACAACTACCAAATAAATTCAATTATCCCTAATCTAAGAGGAATAAACTTTGGTAAAATGTGGGGCGGCTGGGGACAACCATAGACTCTCATCAGAGAAAAATTTGGAAACAAGAAAATATCCCCCCAATTGTGATCTAATTTCTTTCCCTTAGGTAGTAGGGATGGTCTTAAGAGATATTTCAAAACCTTGGGAGCCCTAAAGTACCCTAGGTCCAACATTTTCATTATGATAGCACTAAAATTATTTAAAAATGACACAAAGTCAGCAAAGTGATAAGAGGTATCCCATACCTGTGTCCATAGTTGTACTGGCAAGTCTCCATGTAAATCAGAGGTTTGATCAATGAAATCAGAGCTGATGTATCCCATGTTCTTGTAGAGAATTAAGTGCATCAGTAGAGAGTAATATGGAAAAGTGAACTCCCTCATTTCTCTAGACCTTGCCCTAGCAATATTATCATTCATTATATCTAGTATATGACTAACATAGTCATATTCATAGGCATGGTAAGCATCCTGTACATCTCTAGCAATTATATATTCAGCCCCCAAGACCTCATCAGACCCATCCTTTCCTACAACTTTGTGGACACCATATATGGCTTTGACAAAATAACTTTTGAATTTTTCCATTGGCATCTTCTTATGTATCTTCTTTGGGAAATCACCCACCCTCTTTAACTCTCTAGGAATATGCTACAATAATGAGGCTCCAGTAAAATCATTGGGGTTTGCCTCAAATCTTCTCTATAAGTCCTTCAAATCTAGAGGTTGGCCCATTGATCTAGTTAACCCAAAAGCCTCAATAAAAGATTCTCTATCTAAGGTGCATAGAACAATTCCATCATTCCTGTGAAAAGACTTGGTGGCAGGACTGTAGCATCAAAATAGGGCTTTCATCAAGTCCACATCTATGAATCCTCTGGGAAAATTAACTTGGCTAGGTTCTTCTTCCAGGGATTACAAACAGGAACCTTCTTGTCCCAGTTGCAGTAAAAGAAGTAAAAGGGCTCAGAACCAGTAGTATCAGGGCATCTAACATCTTTGCAATCAGCATAAGGGTCAAAGAAGACATGATCATCTACAGAGTTTGCATTGGTTGATCTTGGAAACAACTTTATCCATTCCTCCAAAAAATGGTTCGGCCTTTTTTGTCTAGTTTTACCTCCCTTTGAGGTTGATGTCTCTGATACTGCCATTTTAGAGGTAGGGATTTCCTCTACTTCCTAGTCTAACATTTTGTGAATCTACAACTGAATTATCTACAATTGTGAAAATTCTATCTCCTACAAGCCTTGGAAACAATAATGCAGCACACATAGACAACACAATATGAACTCAAAAACTGATTGTGTGAATGATGAACAGTGACAATGGGAATGGAAAATCTTATAAGTTGATATGCTCAGACAAAAATTAAAATCCATTGATTTTACATACCTGAGAATGATCTCAATCCATTTTGTCAACTTCAAGAAGTGTCACCATAAATTTCTAACTATGCACTTTTCGTACAGTATTCAAAATTGATTGGCTGAAAAGCCCATACTTCTTTTCTCATCATTATGTTTGTTGTAAAGATTAGATTCTATCATATTATGACAAGGTGACTAAAAAGACCTTTCGTAGCATCATAACATTGTATCAATGGTTCTCCAACCCCACAATACCCCCTTTAAAATATTTATCAGGCAATCAAAAAAAGTGACAAAACCTTTTATGATCATATGATACCCTTTATTTTTGCAGCATCGGCAGCTTACTCTATCTTGTTCTATGATCTCATGACAAGTGGTCTCGAAGCATCGTAGGTTATCTTCTTATGCCCTACGATCATATGATCACAGTTGAGCTTCCTATCTTGTAACATCATAACCATGCATGTTTCCTTCTATGATGTCACGGTTAGCCTAAAAACATCACATCATTAAATTGTTAGTTTATTGTTCCATTGGTGCGATCCTATAGCAAACCCCAGTCGTAGCATCGAAAAACCCTATCTTAAAACCTTAAGATCTTACAATGAAAGGGCTATCATAAGATCGGGGACTGCATCCACTGTCCATTTTTTTAAAAATTGGTCCCAAAAATGCTGATAATGAATACATCTAGCATGTGTATGCTGGCCTCGCTCGACAGGAAACTGACATCTATCCTGACCACTGGTGACATGTTTTTCTTTTTACAACCTTTACGATCCTACGACAAGGTGTTGCACCATCTCAACATGCCTTGATCCTTCATATTATCATACAAGAAATTTTATGTCATAGCATCTCAATTCACAAAATCACACCCTCTCATCATGCGATAAGCATCGTAGCATCGTCGGGCCCCATCTTTTGCTTTACGATTTGATGATGAAGCCTATATTGTAGGGTCGTAACTATCCTTTCTCACTGCTCTTAATTCCATGAACACACTTTTATCGCAACATCAGAGAAGGCCCCCTCAAGGACAAAATATAACATGAGATGATCTTACAATAGAAAGGTCATCACGAGATCAAGATGGAAAAGAAATATGTCTACGATAACATGATACAACACCTATCATGAGATCGCAAAAGGCCATCACACTTGTCTGCGATATTCCACTAACCCTCCATTGTAACATCACAAAGAAGAATGTTCTTCAGAAAAAGAAAACACACTCACTTATATAGCCTAGGGTTAGGAAAAGAGGGTTGATTGTGTAATCCACTAGGGTTTATCAGATTTTGAGAATATAATTACCACTCTATTGAAACAAAATTTCAAATTTTCATCATAGTGCAGAAAATTATCATCAGTGAAAATAAAAGAACATCAGTGGGTGTGTTAAATCTATCATCTAAGAGGAGATGTATGTCCTCTGATATATCTTCAACAACTGCACTAGATGGCTTGATGAATGGAGGTGCAAAGTTAGGGAATGTTGAAGAGTAATCTTGTGCAATAGATAGAATTTGAATAGGAGGTGGAGGTGTAGAAGTCACAACACTAGTCTCAGGAACAACACATAATTTTAAGTGACTTGACTTCACCTCAGTATTCTCTCATGAAGAAGGAGAGTGAGTCTTTTGTAGTGGATATGGTGGACCAAAATGAGAGAAAGAGTATAAGTGGGAAGAATGATCAACAATCCCTATAGCAACAATATTTCCTATCTCACTATCTTTGATGTGCACTAAATCTTGTGCAAACTCCATTTTCTTCCATGTCCCACTGTGTGTAATCTAATAAATAGAGAGAAGGTTAAAGGAAAAATATGGAACACATAATACATCTTGAAATGCACCATTTTCAACTCCAATATAACCCTTCCCACATACAGTCACAATAGTGTTCTTCCCCATAAAAATGTGTAAAGTAGGAGAAGCCTCAAAAGATGAGAATAAATCCTAAGAAGATGCCATATGGTGCAAAGCACATGTATCCAATAACCATCTAGAAGAATGTGGAATAGTAGTTTCACATAATGCATGACCCTTTCCTATGTCTTTACCATCTAACTAAAATGATGAAGAAGAAGAAGGTTTGTGAGATGTAGAAGGAATATCAATGTTTCTCTTCTGAAGGAGAGTTATCAAATTTGAAACCTATTTGGCATAGCGATTTAACTTCTTCTCATAAAAATGTGACTCGTCATGATTGGGCTTATTAAAATAAGCACACTTTGGTCTATCTGGCTTTGATTTATACCCCTTTTGAGGATGTGGGCCTGATGAGAGGTGAGAGCTAGAATCAATCTGAGATTATGTAGAATGTGACTTTTTTTGTTCTCCTTCTTTCCAGAAGATGTCTGAGCTACCAATGCATAAGTCTATGAGCCTATGAGAGAATCCAACTGAGAGAGCTTAGCTTTCTCTAATGTCAAATGATCACAAAAAATCTCATAGGATGACATGGTAAATCTAGTACCAAAAGCATCCATGGTAGAATGGAAGTTAGAAGCAAAAAACTAAAAGTTTCTATGAAGCTTAGAAAGAACTAGGTAAATGCACTCAAAGTTAGTCATGATCTTCTAACAACCCTACAATAAAGATCTTTGTTGTTTGAACTTCATCAAGAATTCCTCAATGGTAAGAAAATAATCTAGTACAAGAGAGGTTAACCTAAACTCATTCACTATACAAAACAAGTTGTTAAACTTGGTCCACATAGCAAGAGGGGTGTTGCACCCATTAAGATGAAACTATAGATTGTTGAATACCTATGAAGAAATAAACCCCATAGCCTCATACATATTTTTCCTATGATATTGGTTGCTCTACATCTAAACAAGACCACAACCCTTTTGACCAGAGAAGTCAAGTCATCAGGGACTTCCATGTGTGATAGTTATGAGGGGTCATAAGTTCTAGACAAGAAGAGGTCTTGGCCATGTTTTTTAGAAGGGGTTTTAGTTTTAAAAAGATTCAAGTTTTAATGATGTAAATTACAAAAAAAAATGAGAATAAAACCACCCCCCACAATAAAAGAATCGAACCCCAACAGCTAGTAGGAAAGCTTATAGAAGTAAAGTGAAAAAAAAAAAATCAGTTTGAGAATCACATTTACCTTTGAAAAATACTGATGAAATAATAGATAATCTAGAAAGTGCTCAAGAAGAGCTTTCCAATTCTTCTTTTAGATTGAAAAATGGAGCTAAAACAAGCAAGTCATGCCCCCCAGAATGCAAGAAGAATCATCTAAATTCATTGGAAAAAATAGGTAACTAAAAATTAAAATATCCTCCATTAATGCATGTGTCTCAGAATCATCTTTCCAATGATATTTCATTTTTTGAAAAATGATACTATATACTCAACATACAACCAAAAAACCAATTGTTGCTATTTTAACCAAAGAATAAATTTGTTGATGGTTGCATGGACATCAAATTAAAGGTTGTGTGAATGATGTCACCCTCTACATGTGCAGCCTTACCTACCTGCACTGTCAATACTTTTCCAAATATGTATCCTTTTGAATTTTTGCCTTCAAAAAGAACTTTATAAAGTTTTTTTTTAAACTTTATTAAAGTTTTATATAAACAAATTTTTGTCTTTTTTTTTAAATACTTATGGAATTTTTATCTTATTTTTTTATTTTCTTGAAATATCACCTTGGGAACTATGCAAGATCTAGTACAACCCTATTAGGTAATTTTTTTTTGCCATAGAATACAATGTTGTACAAACGTGATGTGCTTTATATGAAAATAAGGGTTTTGACATCTTCTAAATCCAACCGTAATGTCTATTTGGGCTCAAAGTGCCCCTAATTTCACAAAACCCCTATTTTCATAGAAAGCAACAAAATTTCACAAGATTTTTCTAGAAAAAAATCGTGTACCTTCTGTACTCCAAACAAAAACAAGCAATCATAGGAAAAGCTTTGATATCATGTAGGATTTGATAATGAACAAATCCACAAATCTCTAGATATCCTGCATGCAAATAACCTGTTACAAGGAAGTAAAAAAGGTAGAGAGAGATAAGGGTTTGTTTAATAGACAAGAAGATTGTATTTACTTGTGCAAAATAGAATGAATAAATTTACAACCGATCAATCTTTATGAAGGAGATTGAAAACCCAAAATGGAAACCCTAAGAGGTAAAAGACATTTAATAATTAAATATTAATTATTAAATGGTGATGCATAATCATGAAAGAGTCTCTTAAGAAGGTGGTAAAGATTAAATTAATCAGTGTAATTAAATTAATTTGTTACTCTAACAAAAGCATCTCATCAAATCACAATTACAACAATGAAGATCAACATGTGATCTTATACAATACAATAACTTTACAAGACTTGTGATATTTCATCTTGAAAACACCAACATAGTATGCAATCTTCCAAGCTTTTTCTTCAACACAAAACCACCTTGAAACCTATAGAAACAACAAATAAAACCATGGAGAGATCACTTCCCAAGCTGGGTCTTTGTCAGACCTCCCACGAGCTTGGAGAACCAAGACCAACTAGGAAACATACAAGCAAAAACTCATAAAATAACATTCATCTCCCATTTTGAGCTTACACAATAGGTTACCATAGCAACCCAATAAGATGGGTGAAGGGGTGCCTAAACTATGAGGAGAAGACAAATACATAAATCGAATTTCTTTCACAAGGCATACAAAATAAATACCATTTCTCGTAAAAATTCTCCCGTTATCACCCTCAAAGTGCAAAACATTGTATCGGCACGTGAAACCCATACTTCATGCTTGTCCCTCTTCCTTCTAGGGAAGAGACACTACACTGAGGGAAAGGCCCAACTAACCCCTTCACCCAAAGGTTGCTGCTTTCCTCTCAAGGGTGAGTCTTGTCCTTCCACACCCATGAACATCATGCTTCCAAAAATAAATAAAAAATAAAAGAAAGAAAAGCAAATCAAGCATACCCAAAACCATAGAATATGAACTTTTACAATATACATAAGCATTCACATAAATTTCTTGCTACATTCACAAAACCAAAACAATGATAAACATGAGATTTCTCCCAAGGAGAAATTCACAAACCTTGATCCAAATCTATGGAAAATGAACAACTTGAGAAGAGCCCTCTATCCTTTCTTGCTACACAATCTCCAAAAATAACAAATCTCTAAAATTAGAGAGTGGGTAAACAACCACTCTAGTTTCAAATTCCACTCTAATAGGCATCTAAACTCCTACTTTTCCTCCCATCATGAATGAGAGAAACCACTTTTACTCCACGTAAGTTTCCCTACTTGATAGAAACTCGAACTAAGTGAAGATAAGGAGGGATGTTGGTTAAGACTTCTTCAATTTTCGTAACACTTGGTAAATGGGATTGTAAAAGGGTTAGAAAAGTAATTTAAACATAAGTGAAGTCAAAAATAAAGACCTAACATATATTACTAACATGTATGTAAGTTAATTTCACTAAAAGAACACTTTGGGACTCTTATAAAACCCTCTAAAGTCACCCTAAACTTAGAATTCTAATTTCATCAAATTGAAGCCTTGACATGACAACACTATGCAATTGGATTTAACATAAATATTTCTAATTGGTTTAAATTAAGGTTGGGTGTCTTTTTCCAGTATGTCATTCTGACTTTCCACTATACACATAACAACACAAGTGTCAAGTGACACTATAAAATATTCTTTACATTATGAGTGATAAAATCAACTTTCACAAAATAAATCTAGTCTAAAACTCTCATTCACACCACATCCACAAAGTAAAATATTAAGAAATGAGGCTAAGATCTCTTCATTAGATCTAACCTTGGAATTCTCAGTTGATACAAAGGTTTAGTCTTGGTTCTCTAATTTTACCATGGTTATTTCCTACACACTCAAACTACATATCAGTAGTCTAAGACAAAAATCACATACATATATTTGCATTAAATAAAATCTACATCCATCAAACTATTAATCTTTTCTCAATCCAATTTTCAATTACCATTTCTATGTCTAAATCAACATGCATATATTAACTCTTACATAAGCAAAGTAAACATAGTATAACCAATTACACCATTTCTTTACTTTCAAATATAATCCATCTAACATTTACATCACTTCCATATTCATTTGTAACAAGTCTAGTACATCAAAATAAATAATCATCAAACGTTCATCAATAAGTCCTAATCATCATAAATAAACATCATGAAATAAAATATCACATAGTATCAAATATTCCTAATAACTGTCCCAAAAAAGTCTAAAGTATAACAATGTCTCAAAATATAAAGTATCTTAAACTACAAATAAATAGTTGTGCTATGATGGATCAAGGTGAGGCCTCATATCCTCCCCCCCCCCAGGCATGAACATCCTCCTAGATTTCATCAAAGAGTTATGAGTAGTATAAACTCATTTGAACTACATCCTCCCCTGAAGTAGTTGTCATGGTATACTAAGTCAAATAATCTTGTTTATTTTCTTTAGAGAGTGTTTGGGTTGAGATAACCTATGAATTCATGCTCGATATTTTCGGTACTAGATATTGCTTGCCTTTTGCAAGTAGTGCAATCTTGACCTCAGCTCTCACATGAGGATTCCACTTACATCTTTAATGCTTAATCCTCATGGTGGAACTAGCTATAGTTTCATGGTTTAATAAGGGATCAGCTTGAGAATAGTCAAAGTATCACTGGGTGTATTTTTTATCCTCACTTGGCTTGGGTAATGTGTTCTTTTCTATATGGTTTGGATAATGATGGGAATCCTAGAAAACATCCAAAATAATCATATCATTTTTCTAATAGTTTTTGGATAATCCCAGGCCTAGTATTGAACCTAGTGATTTAATTTTATAGAGGTTGAAATGTAAAGGGTGTCAAGCTCCTAGGACCATAATTTTTATAACACAATACTCTCATAGTATTAAAGCATAATAATTCAATATTTCATTTACCAATTTAAGGCCTGTAAGCATCTCGTTATATTTGTGTGTCTAAATTTTCATATAACATCTTAGGAATACCAATCTCATCTAAAAATATAATTCAAGAACAAAAATCCATTTACCATTGATTCAAACTACAACATCGCAACAATCTCATGAATAGGTTTCATCAACACATATACAATAACTCGTAGCATCATCAAATGATCGCCTAAAAGGATAATTATTAACACATGCAAAGGGGTCCTAGTCCCATCCTAAAAATATAGCTTCAACAATCATGTAATAAACCTATATAACTATAGTGTATACAAAGGTTCCTCAACTTTATAGCATCTAATGACATGAAGAAATAGATGTCTTTTTGACCCTTTTTGTGAAAATTTGTTTATAACATGTTGAACTTTCACATGCTTTAAGTATAGTATTTTGTACTTTTTGATGCATAAGATATGAACATATGGCATAGAAATTATAATCAAAATTATGTCTAAAAAGGGTTAATTTTGTTGGTAAAAATATTTCTTCATGAATGTTTGGCATGGGTAGATGTTCCTGCTCTCAAAGAGATTGCAAAAACTATTAGTTGAATATTAATTCTTTTTCTTTATAAATTAATAAATATAGATAAATTCTTGTAGGAAGTTTTGTGTGCATTGAATGATGACCACAGGTATCCAAGCCAAGTCAAAATCAGTCAAAACAGCTCAAGAAAAGGACTAGCACTATGGAATTGCAAGTATTAAAGAAGGTGTGTTATGGCACCATTGCAGCTGGAAACTTGGCAATGAAATTAGAAGGGACCTATTCCAATAGAATAAGAGGGACCTAATGAAGTGGTTGAGTTAGAAAGAAAACATCTAGGTGATTAGTTAAATATGCAAGGAATTGTTACAGGGCACCTAGATTCTTGGAAGCTATTAAAGTCAGATAGCAGAGCAAATCTAGCATCCGCTATGCTCTGTATTTAAGGGAATTTAAGGAGCTAACTGATGTTTTTATGTTGCATGCTTGCATGAATATTGAGCTATAAAAAACTATCCTTCTTGAAGAATTTTTGATTGTAGTAATTTTTTATTTCCTTCCTTTTAAATAAGACCTTGTTTGTGTCTAAAAGGTCAAGTAGTAAGTAGATTGATAGAGTTATCAAACATTCTATTTTTCAAGAAAAGTGTAACATTACCTACTGAATGGATACATGAGTTTACTGAGTTTCTACACTTTCATCTAAGTTAATCTTTTCTTCATTCTTCTATGGGGGACAACACAGAAGGTGGAGTTTACTTTAGCAATTAGGAGGTAGATTCAATTTTGTAAGTTCAGTTTTCTAAGTTAAGTTTAGAACTGTTGTTCCTATGGCCCCTCAAAATAGAACCAGTTATTGTTCCTATAGTAGTAGGTGCATAGATGTATGGTTAAGTAATTAAAGTTTCCTTCCAAGCATTCAATAGTTGTCTTTCCTTTTGATAAAATAGATTTCCTTAATGGTTATTTTAGGTAGTAGTGACTTTTAGTAGAGGCTAGAGCATATACTTTGCAGACATCATCTCAAGTTCATGCTCCTGGATTGATATTTAATGAAGATCAGCATAGTACTTTGGTAGTAAAGGATGTCCAATCCTTCCACTAAAAAGGTGTTATATTGGCTCGACATTTTGGCATTGTTGTCAGGGATGATGTCAGTGTAGTGTTCACTATAGAGTCACTTAGTTTCATTCTTTAGTATTTTGTATGCATAGGAGAAGAGACCACCTTGGAAGTTTTTTCCCAACTTCAATCAAGAAGATCCTTTTCATCCTAATCCTAAGGCAGAAGAAAGAGAAGAAGAAGAAGAACTATTTAAGAATGTGTTTGCTGAAGCACCTGATCAAGTACAATCACCAACCACATATGAAGAATCCTTCCATTTAAATGATCTTTTTGCTAAGCTAGAATATCAAGATAATCCATTAGCTATAGTCATTTACCAACCACCCCTAGAAAATCCACAAATGGTAGCTGGTCAGCGTACATTTCCCTTTCCAATTCCCACTCAGCAGGGTAATCAAAATCTAAAAAATATACCCTCAGCTGCCCTTCCAAAGTTCTATGGTCTCATTATTGAAGACCCAGAAACCTTTCTCTTTGAGTTTGACATTCTTTGCCAAGGTTATGATTACACCATAGATGCTCATAAACTAAAATTATTTCCATCAACTCTCAAAGAAGCTACCTTAAGATGGTTTATGAGTCTAGGTGCCAATGCTATGGCAGATTGGCAAACTATGAGTAACTTGTTCCTTACTCAATTTAAAGAATACTGCAGGGGCCATGAATTAAAAGGAGATGACATTTTCAAAATGTCACAGAAGGAGGATAAAAATTTGGAGGACTATATTGCATGCTTCATGTTCAACTTGCAATGCAATACGCAGCATCAGCTAAATGAGGAGTCCCAAAAGCATCTCTTTTTAAAAAGAGTGCATGAAAGGAGTATGGAAGCCTTAGACTTAATGGCTAGAGGTGACATTACACAGAAGCGTGGGCTGAAATCTAGAACATTTTCTTGAACTATTCTAGAGCAACTATAAAAAAAGGACGAGGCTTGAGGGAATTACTCCAAAAATATCTTGGTGCTGGAGTATCCAAGACAGAGCTATCAAACCTCTTATCATATTTCAAGCAAGATATCATTAATGATGTCACTACACAACTGGACACCATGTAAGCACTGAGGAAGAAGGAGGATACTGACATTATGTTAGCAGAATATTACCCCCACTACAGAGAAAAGAAATGTAACTCTTGGTGCAAGCCTATTGCTAGTCTAGAATCACAGCATGTGCCTACTGAATTCAAAGCAATTGATGAAGACGGAGAAGTCCTCTATATTGCTCAATGAAGGCCTTGGGCTCCAAGATCAGGAAAGAAGTACTTTTCCTTCTTGGATTGGTTTAGTCACTATAATCAAATCCAGATAGCACCAGAGGATCAGGAAAAGACCACATTCACATGTCCATGGGGAACATTTTCTCATTTTCTTCTACCATTTGGTTTGTGCAATGCACCTGCAATTTTCCAAAGAGTTGTTATTAGTATTTTTTTTTATATATCTATGGATTGTTTGGAAGTTTATATGGAGGACTTCACCACATATGGGCAGACCTTTGAAGAAGCCAAAGAAAACTTGGAAAAGGTTTTGCAAAGATGTAAAGACTACAACCTATCCTTAAATAGTGAAAAGTGTTTCATGATGATGCAGGAAGCTGTGGTGTTGGGATACTTTATTTCCCCCAAAGGAATTAAAATGGATCCAACAAAGATAGAGGTTATACGCACATTTTTTGTACCAATTAAATTGAAAGAAGTCAAGAATTTTCTAGGACATGCAAGGTACTATCGATGCTTTATTAAATATTTCAATCAAATTGTAGCCCCTCTATATAATTTGCTTCGAAAAGATGTAGAGTTTGTATAGAATTTTGATTGCACAAAAGAATTCCTATAGCTTAAGTCCTCTTAATAGCATCAGTTCTGTGAGGACCAAATTGGGAGCTACCTTTTCACATACATACTAATGCCTCAAACCACACCATTGGAGCAGCACTTGACCAAAAGATGGATTCAGTGGAACATGCAATTTACTATATCAGTAAAAATCTTCAAGGAGCTGAGTATAATTACATTGTAACTGAGAAAGAACTACTCACCATAATTTATGCTCTAAATTAATTTAGACATTATGTTACAAGCTACCAAATATTTGTACATACAGATCACTCAGCTATCAAATATCTGATGAATAAACCAGCAATCTCTGGATGTTTGGCTCAATGGTTACTACTAATGCAAGAATTTGACATTACCATTGTCAAGAAACCAAGTAAAGAAAATGTTGTAGCTGATTTCCTGTCTTGTCTTCAAACACCTAATGATCCTACAACCATAGAAGATAGCTTTCCCGATGAGCATCTCCTTCTTTTGCCAGTACAAAACCCTTGGTATGCTAACATTTCCAACTACCTAACAACTCATAAAACACCTCCACATTTCTCTATAAAGGAAAAATGGTTGGTGGTAGAGAAGAGTTTCAACTTTTCATGGATCTTTGGGGTCATGTTTTATATTGTACCGGATCAGGTGACACGAAGATGTCTTAGAGAAGATGAGACTTATGATATTCTTTGTGCTTCTCATGATGAGCCCTGTGGTGGCCACTTTTCTTCCAAGAGAATCACATTGAAGATTTTAAATACAAGCTACTACTGGCCCACACTTCACAAGGATGCAGCTCAATATACCAAAAGATGTGATAAATGCCAGAGAATGGACCGACCAAAAAAAATAGATGAAATACCCTGTAGTTGCAGATAGTGGTAGCACCATTTGATAAAATGGGGATCAATTTTGTTGGCCCTGTTGAGCCACCTTCAAAAGGGAAGAGTTGCATTCTGGCATGCACTGATTATGTCACCAAATGGGTAGAAGCCAAACCAATGAAGCATCCTCGTGATAATAATGTTACAAAGTTCTTGTGCGAATGTATCTTTACAAGGTTTGGCATTCCAAGAGAATTATAATTAGATCAAGGTCCTTAGTTTACATCTAATTTGATAGTTTCTCTCATGGAGGAATACAAAATTAGGCATGGAAAATCTTCCTCGTATCATCCACAAGCCAATGGCTAGGTTGTAGTGACAAATAGAGACCTGGAAAACATACTAACTAAAATAGTGTCCTTACATAGGAAAGATTGGACGGCTTGACTTCCTAAAGCCTTATGGGCATACAAAACAACATAGAAATCTACTACTAGATTTACACCTTTTGAACTCCTATATGGGAAGACAGTTGTCATGCCCATTGAATTTGAGCATAAGACTCTATGGACTGCTTTGGAACTTGGTATTACTCTTCTTGCAACACAATAGGATAGAATTTTTCATCTCAATGAGTTGGACGAATGGAAGAAGTTAGCCCTTCACAACACAGAGCTAATTCAGAGTCAGCAAAAGCAGTGGCATGACAATTTATCAAAGATAGGGAATTCTCTGTTGTTGATTGAGTGCTCCTGCATGACTCTAGATATCAGCACCATCAAGGGAAATTTCAGACTAGATGGCTTGGTCCATATGAAATTGTAGCAATTTTTAACAATGGAGCAGTTCAACTATCAACAATTGATCTAGTCAAATTCAAACTCCTGTTTAATTTTCATCACCTGAAGATATATCAAAAACCAGCAACTGGGAGGAATTTCTTCAATAGTTCAACACAATAGAAAAATCACTTCTTGTAGCCACTCTTTCTGAGTCTTCCACTTAGATGCTTACAGCCCCTTGAATTCATTTCAAGGCCTTCATAATAAAATTTTGCATTTTATGTGAAATCCATTTCTTTTTTTGCCTCACTCCATCTCATCTTCTTGTCTTTCCATTACCACTCCACTTCATTAATTTCTATACTATGGTACTACTTGGAGCACCCTTCCTATCACATATCAAGTTAGTTACACTTGACCCCTTTGTATTTATTCAATTTATTATTTGTTTAGAAAAGTGTGTTATCTCAATTTTTAGAATTTGCAATCTCTAAGGTCTGGAGGGACCTAATCTCTGATAAGTTGGGGGGAGGGAAAATTGAAATCATAATTTGGTCTTAATTTGGCATGTAGGATGTATGGGGGAAAGGTCACCTCAATAATGAGCTGGTGGCCCTTTGTACTTCCAAAGTGTACGAGAAATAATTTAAAAAACTAGCCATTAAATTATGACTACACACAAAGTACACAACCCCTCATTAATATGGCATATGTTTAGGGCATGATCTTCACCTTCATTATGTTTCGGTGATTAAAATGTTGTCATGTAGTACTGAAGGATATGATTTTTTCAAGTGCTTAAAATTTGTCTCTCTTTCCTAATATGCCATTATTTAAACTGAAACCCCTATAGCTATTTTCGCTCAAATTTTCAATCACCCACAGTGAACTCATCAACTCTAGAATTCTTCAAAGGATAACATGGGTGGAGAACCTTAGTGGCATGAACCAACAAATCATAGAGTCCTACTGGAAAACCCAGCAACATGCAATTTGTTTCAACAATGGGGTTGGTTAGCTTACTACCTCAGCCTCAAGCAATTTGATCAAGAAATTGTGTTGCAATTTCATAGTATGCTATAGGATGGATATGCAACTGTCAAGGGTATCTAGATAGAATTTACAGAATAGGTGGTGGTAGAGGTTATTGGTCTACCTACAGATGGGGAATGATGGACAGAAGATATGGATGCATGAGCTAGAAAGGCACAATTCATAGTGCATGGAGACCCTTAGCTGGAGGCAAACAAGAAGCAAGGTACATTATGGTTATCTCTTCCCCTTCAATTCATTCAACTTGTTGAGTTTATCATAAGGTATTTTACCTGCAAAGGGTGGTATACCTATTTACATGCTATTTATTGCAAGATTTTGAGTGGTCTATGGCATGGTGACTATCCTATAAATCTCCCTAGTTTCCTTTACAATATTGTCAAAAGGCAAGCTACCTATGTGCAACAAGGTAAAACCCAGTCGGTGTCCCACCATTGCTTAATAAGAGCCATAATTGAAAGGGAACTAGCTAGGCAACATCTAGGGACATGGGATGATTTTGTAAAACTTAAAGTAGTGGGACCCTAAAGGGGTGGACCTAAAGGGCAAGGAAGGGGGACAAGAGAGAAATTTTTCATAGGAGTCAGAAAGGTAGTATATAAAATATTTCAAGAAGCTTTAGCTTATGTGTCCACACCCAAGACTACAAAAAAGAGAATTCCACCTTCAGAGGCTTTTACTTCTAAAAAGATAAAATCACATACAGATACCAAAGGGAAAGATTTAGAGGAAGCACCTCCAGTTCCAAAAGAAACCATAGAGGAAAATTTGTTGATAATAAGAGTAAACAAACAATTTCTAGCCCCGTAGTATGGTGAAGTGCTAGACTTGATACTGAACTTTTGTTCCATGTGTTGATTTGTAATCTCCAATTCATACACCTGCACAATCCCCCAAGCATACAATCCATACCCCCAAACATGAAAATGTTCCTGAGGAAGCTTCTCTGAAGCCAAATAGCCCTAATTCTAGCTTTATTAATATTGATAGTGACACAGACTCTTCAGAGAAAATGATGTCTAATTTTGAACAACAAGCACATTTGCCACTAGAGGAATACCCATCATTTGCATAAGAAATGGTTCAAGGAATAATTGAGACATTTCAAAATAGTAAGGTTGTGGTGCTCTATACTATAGCCCTTGTGTCTTTAGAAAAATTTGACAGTCTTGTTGCTCATCATCCCTTTGAAGATGACAACTTCATTGCTCGTCAATGTAATGGCCCTATTGCTCATCACCCCTCTAAACAGGATAGCCCTGTTGTTCGATGCCACACACCACCAGACGTTTCTACTCCATTAACAATTAGTTTTAGTTTGTACCAACAGTTTCAATGGGAAAATTCAAACTAGAACCTAGAAAGGAAACAATTGCTTAGAACTATAAAGGAACAGGCACAACAAATTGAAGAAAAAGATAGTGAAATCATAGTCCTGCAGCAACATGTCATAAAGGTGATAGAGCTCATTCCAGAGCTTATGAACTGTAGGTCACCATCCCCAATTTATACATTATTCTTAAAGGAACAAATGATTAATTTTCAATTGTCTCAAATTACTTAGGGGTTAAATCCTTCTTTGCATACCCCCCATGATTTTTATGCAGGATTCAAATCAATCCCAATGGCTCTGCAGAATCTCCTCTGTGAGCTATATGTCCAAAACCTTGATGTTCTAGATGATAGGGATTGGAATTTGCTATTATATATGGGGGATGTATAGTTTAGAGCGATCATGTCATGGATGTAGAATGAGATCAGTCAAGAGAATCAGGTCACCCCTTATAGGGAAAAAGAAATGTTGAAACCACTGTACATTCAGCCTGAGGTACAAAATACTCACAGGGTGTTATTTGATTGGCTCTCTGTTACTAATACTAAAAGTGGTGCTACTAAAATTTACCCTTTCTAAGAATAGGCATTTCTAGGTTGGGAACAACATTGTTCCAAAATTTCTCTTGATGCCATAAGGGCTTCTACTCAAAGATGGGTTCGATTGTTAGAGGATCTCCAAACAAGGGAATTACACTTTCTACAAAACTTGGAGATGGCTATTAATAGGATGCCCAAGTATATGATGCTAGGAAGAGGCCAAAAGAATTATTAGGTTTGTCTTCATTTCCAACCACAAATACTCCTATATCCTATGCTTGGAAAGCATGATTCTTTTGTTGATTATAGTATGGCCATTGAAGATCAGAAATGGGAATGGTTAAAATAGAATCATGGATACTTTAACCACAGAGCTAATGAATTAGGTGAAAAAATTGCCAATGATCATAGGCTGCAAATGAGGATCAAAAATTTTTAAATGCTAAAGGGAATAGCATTAGGTTGGTTGGAGGGAAAAATGATGACATGAAGAAATAGATGTCTTTTTGACCCTTTTGTGAACATTTGTTTAGAACATGTTGAACTTTGACATCCTTTAAGTATAGTATTTTGTACTTTTTGATGTATAAGATATGAACATATGGCATAGAAATGATAATTGAAATTATGTCAAAAAAGGGTTCATTTTATTGTTAAAAATCTTTCTTTATGAATGTTTGACATGGGTAGATCTTCCTGCAGCCGAAGAGATTGCAAAAACTCTTAGTTGAATATTAATGCTTTTTCTTTATAAATTAATAAATGTAAATAAATCCTTGTAGGAAGTTTTGTGTGCATTGAATGATGACTGCAGGTATCCAAACCAAGTCAAAATTAGTCAAAATAGCTCAAGCGAAGGAATAGCACTATGGAATCACAAGTATTAAAGGAGGTGTGTTATGGCACCGTTGCAACCAAAAACTTAGCAAAAAAACTAGAAGGGACCTATTCCAATAGAATAAGGGGGACCTAATGAAGTGGTTGTGTGGGAAAGCAAGCATCTAGGTGAGCATTTAAACATCCAAGGAATGGTTACACAGTACCTAGATTCTTGGAAGCTATTAAAGTCAAATAGTTGAGCAGATCTAGCATCCACTATGCTCTATATTTACAAGAAGTTAAGGAGATAACTAATGTTTTTATGTCATATCCTTGCATGAATCTTGAGTTGTAACAAACTATCCTTCTTGAAGAAGTCATGATTGTAGGAATCTATTATTTCCTTCCTTTTAAATAAGACCTTGTTTTTGTCTAAAAGGTCAAGTAGTAAGTAGATTGATAGAGTTATTAGACATTCTATTTTTCAAGAAAAAGTGTAACATTTCCTACTGAATGAATACATGAGTTTACTAAGTTTCTACACTTCCATTTGAGTTAATATTTTCTTCATTCTTCTATGGGGGCCCACACAGAAGGTGGAGTTTACTTTATCAATTAGGAGTTAGATTCAATTTTCTAAGTTAAGTTTAGAACTTTTGTTCCTACAACCATTGGAAACAGAACTAGGTATTGTTCCTAGAGCAGTAGGTGCATAGATGTATGGTTAAGTAATTAGCGTTTCCTTCCAAGAATTTGATAGTTGTCTTTCCTTTTGATAAAATAGATTTCATTAATGGTTATTTTAGGTAGTAGTGAACTTTAGTAGAGGCTAGAGCATATACTTTGTAGACATCATCTCAAGTTCATGCTCTCGAATTGATATATAGTGAAGATTAGCATAGTACTTTGGTAGTAAAGGATGTCCAATTCTTCAACTAAAAAGGTGTTATATTGACTCGATAGCATCTAATTCATGTTTTCCACCTAGTCAATCTAGACTCAACACAATGCAACACTTATATCTAATGACATGATGCCCTCCCACAATACTTACACTATAGTCCATATAACATCTAACACTCTCCTATATAGAGAATTACTAGAAATTTTCATATTTAAATAACTACATGCGAGGAAGGGTCCTAAATACAAGGAGACTGATTTAGAATACACATGTATGCTCATAGATGACAATATATGTACAAAATTTATTTTTATAAAGAGAAAAATTCAACCCATAAGTCATGGAAAGTGTAGGATTTCCTAGGTCGAATACTTCTAAAATGTGCAGATTATGTATCATATGACATAACATATTAACTTGATATAAGCATCCTTATAAGTTTACTCATTGAAATCGTATTTCCAAAAGGTGTTCACTATAATCACACACAAGACAAGACCATCAAAACAAGACTTACTTATATAGTAATGTATCCCTTCCTTAACTCTAGCTCCAGAAATCCCATTGTATTCCACTTCCTGATCAAGACACTAAACCTTTTATTGCTATACAAAAGTACTTCAGGTATAATGTACTAGGTTAACCTATAACCCTCACTAATCTTATGCAACGATTCAGCCCTATCTTGCAAAAGTAAAAGGAGACTAGCTAATACTAATACCAAAGATATAGGAGTGGGTGGGCATATAAACCTCCACTAAAACTCCATCACCCTAAAGTTGTACTTCCTACATAATTTTTTAGGAATCCCTTCCTAGTTTGGCCATTCACATGTTACTTTGCCAACATAATTTACAAGAAATGCCTCATAATTAAATTAGAACTAAGGATAAAATAATCAAGTTAGAAGTATAAATCAAAAGAAAAATAAGAGTGGCCACTGTAGAAAACTATCAATCAAGAAAATAAGGCATGTCCTAGAGGCAAGATAGGACTATCAACAAGAAATTTGGCTAAGTAGCCCAACATCAAATTCTTATACTGTTGGAAAGAAAGAAGAATAAATAGAATTTGAAAGTTTGCAACAAGAAATAAAAGGTAATAAATCACATTGATTGCATAAATTGACATGATGATCACAATGTAGCCAAACTAGGTTCACTAAGGAAGAGGAGGAATTTAGGTGTCGCCCGACTACAATTGCACTTAATATAGGACTTCATTTGAACTCAACTGGTGATTCACTAACCACATTAATGTCATTATGATTGGTCTACACAACATAAGACTAGATAAATAATGAATCTATAATTCTTGAATTTAGAAAACCAAAATAAACTCCACCCTATCCCAACATACCTATCTTGATAAGAGACATCAATTTCCTATGAGTAGTTTTGTTTAGTGTGGAGCCTGATTAGTCCCTATATTGGAGATTGTTAGATTGTGGTGATTGAACAAGGAAGTACTATACATACTCCATAATCCCTCACTGGTGGTTGTCCGGGGGTTCGGGGATAGAGCCCTCAAAAAAAATATTTTGAGCCCTATTTTATTAGGATTTTGGGCCAAAATGTAATTATTAATTGTAACCCTAAAGTGGTAAAAATAATTGTATAAAAGGGCTTAAAGTTATGGATTGTTTCATAGTAGGTGATGTGAAATTGGTTCTTGCGGCAGTATTGAGCTATAAGGGATTATGGACTGTAATCAGGTTGTTATCACTGGATCATAATAATATCAGGCTTGTTGTTTTGTGGGCGTAGCCTAGGGATTGGGTGAACCACATTAAATCTTGGTGTCTTGTGTTCCTCTTTGTGTGATCTATTATTTTCTAAAATTGTTTATATTTGCATGTAATTGTTATTTCTGTCTGTGGTTTATTCCTAACAAGTAGATGTTGTTAGAATGAATTAGAATAACAGAGAGGGGAGGAATCATTTATCCTTAGGTCTAGATGTAGTAATTAAAATTTTCACACTTCAAATAGCTTGGATCTAATATCCAATTCACTTAGTCTCTATAACAATATATTGATAACATAAACAAGAAGTCCACTATCTCAATAATAGAAAAATTGTAGAATGTAAAACATTAATAGTAAAACATCTCAAATAACATCCACACAAGTATGACACCAGGAGTTAACATGCAAACCCAATTTGAGAAAAAACACAAGCAACATGTAACCAATTTTTTACTCTTCTAAAGTGAACTATGTTAGGAGCCAACCCTATTAGAGGTTACAATACACACTGTTAGGTGTGACCCTATTAAAAGGTTTAATCACCCTATTAGGAGTTTCCTTGTTAGAGGACAAGAATTTTCCATTAGAATGTCACCTTTATTAGAGGATTTATAAATTATTGTTAGGTCAACCATGAATAAATGCTTTCAAACTGATACAATGGTTAGAAAGTAACAGCAAGTTTATTTGAATAAATACAACTCACTTTGAAAATATAGATTATAGTTCTATCCAAAAATTGATTTATTTGCTAGCTTCTATTAACATCTCCACTACTGATTTTCTTGGCAACCCTTCAAGCAATCACTCTTCACCTCAATACTTCACCGTTAAGACTTTAGCTCAAGTTTGTCAATCAAAAAAACCAACAATTACTCCAACCTTTCTAGGTTTGCTAACCTCTCTAAGTTAATCCTTATGCCTCCTTAAATAGGTAGCTTGACCTTTTTTTTTTCTTAAACACAAGTATTGATCTTAGTTTTAGGTTAGATTCATCAAATCCTTTCATCTTTTTGTTTCCCCTTTGTCCTTCTAGAAACTTCTCCAAAGTTCTCTTTGAATCCATCCATAGAAATTATCAAACATGATTTCCCTTACATTAAATGTTCCAACTAATCAATCCTCATCCCCAACATGCTTTCCATACTCCAAGAGTTCAAATATGTCGTCCAAGAATCTCAATTCCTTCACAAACTGTAAAATGTTGTCACTCAGCCAACATTGTGTTTCTTAGCTTTGGTCATCACAAGATAACTTCGTCATTACTAACTTTCCTTGCTCAACTTACATTGTCTTTGTTGGGTCCTTTTACTAGTGCTCAGTCCAACTTTTCTAATACTTTGTCTTTTACTAGCACTTGGTTGACACTAACATAGCTTGGTTTCAACTATAAGTTCCTAAATATTCTCCTTTGAAGCTCAGTTAAGCCTACATATTTGTTCTCCATTGATAATCTCTTCTAAGATTCAACACAACTATATTCTCCACTTATCATTATGATTAAACAACTCATTATCTTGTCAAAGTCTAATAGATCAAGTGCCCATTGTAGTTCCTCATAACTCAACCTTTCCACTAGGTCCTCTTGTTATCTTTTCTTCTCAAATCATCTTCGTCAATCATCTTGACATGCCACTCTACTTAGGTAGAAACTATCTCACCACTAAGGTTTTACATCAAAGACAACATAACGATTGTTCCAATTTTAGTTCCAACAATCTCCCTCCTTGGCATTGATGGAAATACCTTTAGTTACCATGCAATCAAAAAATTCAATCAAGTAGTCACCTGATTTTTTTCAAGAAGCTCTCTCTATTCTTACTACCAGATCTTTATTAGTATCGATAGTTTCATTATGATTCTCATCTCAATATCCAACACTATCTCTCTCTGATCTCATCTTTTAGTATCATTTTGATTCTCATTCATGCAGCACTAATATGCAACACCTCTAGTTATAATAGAACTAATTATAACAACACATAGAGTCCCTCTATCATATAAAAACATAGATCTCCCTCTTTGATATACATCTTTTGATCTTCTTCACTATCTCTTGATGGAAATACCTCACTCTCTGATTAATGCATAAGTAACTCTTGAACTATTTCCTTTTACATATTACATGTATAAGCTCTATAATCTCTCCCTCTTGTTGATTAGATAATCTCTCTCCCTTCGTACTCATGTGTCTTATAATTCTCTCCCTCATGTAGACTATTGAACATCTCTCTCTTTTCTCATGTGTCCATGGTAACTATATATCATCTCCCTCTTTGACAACAATGCCAAATACACTTCCAAAGATACTTTAACATCTTCTATCTCATACATCTTCAAAATGTAGATATGTCATGGTTAGTTCTCTGAACTAGGGTCATCTTCTATCACCTTCCTCATGATTGTTTTAACATCTTGTGCTTCTCTCCTCACATATTTAGGTAGACCCTAAAGTGTGACCTACTACATCAACTTGTGAGATATTCTGATCAAAACATTTGATGTAGAGATCCATCTTAGATTAAGTAGTCTTAGTTAGAGGAATCACCCCCAATTTACCTCTTAGATATTCATATGTATACTTAGGTTAAAAATTTGTGAATATATTAGCTATATGTTCCTTTGTATTCACATACTCCAATCTTACTTTTTTTTCTTCTGCCACCTCTCTCAAGTAATGATACTTGATAGCAATATGCTTGGTCTTAGTATGCATCACAAGATTTTTAGATATGTTTAAAGAACTTGTGCTATCATAGAATATAACAATAGGTTCAATGATCTCTTTCTTCATTCCTTTCAACAATTTCTTGATCCACACTATGTCAAAACAATTAATAGTTGTTGCTACATATTTAGCTTCAGCTGCAGATCAGGAGATGTAATTTTTCTTCTTATTTGTCCATGAAACTAGTCTCTTTCCTAGAAAGAAAGCTTTGTTGCTTGTAGTGTTTTTGTCATCAACATTTCTAGCTCAATTTGTATCAGTATACACTTTCAATTAAAAATTATCATTCTTCACGAAATACAATTTATAGTCCTCTATTCCTTTTGGATATCTCAATATTCTTTTCATAGCCATCATGTGATTCTCCTCAAGATTTGTAGAAAATCTAGCAACAATGCCTACTGCTAGTGTAATATCTAGTCTACTAGGAACAATATATTGCAACTTTCCAATCATTGATCTATACAAGGTTTGGTTGAAATTAGTAAAACCATCATTCTTTGAGAGTCTATGTGTAGTAGCCATGGGCGTTCCAACTGGTCTTGATTCTTCCATATCAAAAGTTTCTAGTACCTCCTTGATATATTTTGATTGAGTAATGTAGATACCTTTATTCATATGATACACTTGCAAGCCAAAAAATAAATTGATCTCTCCAAATATAGACATCTCAAACTCTTGCCTCATTTCATATGCAAAGGAAATACACAGTGAATTGTTTCGTCCAAATATGATATCATTTACAAATATCTCAGCCATAAGTATCCCTTTTTCATATCCAGTCTTCATGTATACATTTCCATTATCATTTTTCCTTGAAAAACAATCTTCAACAAATATGTATGCAACCTCTCATACCATGCTTTAGGCAATTTTTCCAATCCATACAAAGCTCTGTGCAACTTATATACCATATCACTTATGTTTTGGTCAACAAATCCTTCAAGTTGTTCAATGTAAACTTCTTCTAGAATTCTATTCAAAAATGCAGACTTGACATCCATCTGGTATACTTTGAATCTTTTGTAAGTAGAATATGCAAGTAGAGTTCTCACTCCTTTCAATCTTGTGATAGGGGAAAATGTCTCTCCATAGTCAATACCTTATTCTTGTGCATATCCCTTACAAACTAGCCTTGTTTTGTTTCTTGGTACTTCACCTTTCCCATTCAGCTTGTTTCTAAATACCCACTTGGTTCCAATAACATTCTTGTCTTTTGGTCTAGGTACCAATGACCAGGTTTTATTCTTTTCTATCTGCACAATCTCCTCACTAATTTCTTGGATATAGTTTTCATTATCCAAAGCTTCTTTCATTGATATGGGATCAAATTCAGATCGTAAACATGTATCACTTTTTAATCTTTTTCTTGCCATAACTCTAGAGTCTTTGTCTCCAATGATTTGATTAGGTGCATTGTGTCTTCTCACATATTTTTCTAATGTAGGCTCTTTTCTTATTTCTTAATCTTTAGGTTCATCTTGTAGAATTCCCAGCTATGAATTTTCCTCCTTTGTCAAATCTCAAACAACTCAATCTCTTACTTGTTTCCTTTTCAACTCTAGCCAAATACCACTTAAACATTTGAAATGCATCAGAATTTTCTTTAAGAAATATCACAGTCATCATAGTGGTCATCAACAAATAGAATAATGTATTTATCACCATAGTATCTTTTCACACCAATAGGTCCACAAAGGTTAGTATGAACCAACTCTAAAATAACATCAGAAGTCTAGGTCTTGCTCTTAAAACTAGACTTTCTCATTTTTCCCAACTGACACTATTTACACATCACATTATCATGTTTCTTCAATTTTGGTAACCCTCTTAATTTTTTTCATCTTACTAATACTTACCAAATTATAAAAGTTCAGGTGACATAGCCTCTTATGCCATAACCATATATCATCACATTTTGAAAATAATCATGTATCATCAGATAGGTCTAGATATAACAAGTTACCTCTTGTTTGATCTCCACTTCCAATCAGTTCTCCTGAGCCATTGTAGATCTTAGCCTTCTTGTGCTAAAATTCAACTTTGTAGCATGAATTCTTCAACTTTTCTACACTCAACAAATTGTAACTAAATCCTTCAACCCAATAAGCATTATCACATTTGATCTTATTAGTCAATCTTATTGGTCCTTTACCTTTCACAAGACATGGTGCATCATTACAAACTTGACACTACCACCTTTATAATGTTCTAGATTTTTGAACTTACTTTTATCACTAGTCATGTGATGTGAGTACCCACTATAAATAATCCATCTCACCCTTACTCACACATGAGATAAGTGAATTTTTTTCATCTTCATCAAAATAATCTTCCATAGCAACATAAACTGCTTCTTCATCATTACTATTAGAATCACTATCAGTCTTCTTCAACAATGTAAAAAGACTTCTTGATGTGACAACTAATCTTGTTGTCAAACCCTAAGCTCTCTTTGGTCTTCTTAAGTCTTTTACCTGACCAAAATAGGGTTTCTAACATATCCTATGCCTCTGAGGATTCTATCAAGTAGATCCTACTCCTTCAACTGGTGCACATCAATTAGTTAGTATAAGCCTGCCCATGAATACTCTACAACAAACATAATCCCAATGCTGATTAGATCTCCCATATGATGAAATGGGAACCTAGCTATATATTAGGTCACTCAACAAGATTCCAAACCCAAAACAAGAATAAAACCCTAATCAAGTTTCAATCCAAAAGTCAAATTGAACTCAAGTTCTTGGAAAAAGGCTACAAGGGTTAGCCCTCCAAAAGCATAAAAATTGAGCTATTTTGCAAAAACCCTTAACAAGTACCCAAAATCATGCAAAGGAACCCCAATAAATACTATGAAAATTTAATTTCAAGACTTTTTTGAAGTCTTTTGAATCTTTAGGATTGATTAGGAATGTTGGCTATTCATATTGTCCCATTTGTGAGACATGGTTCGAAGATTGGCGCCCTATAAACCCTTGGTCCACTATGGTCAAAGGTATAAAATATCCTAGAATATTAGGATATATTAATTTTCATGTTTTTACATGTTATTATCCATGTTGGATCGGTTGAAACCAACTTTTGATGTTATAGGAAAAGGTTGCACTAAAATAGCAAAGTTGCTAAAAAGTTGTCAAGCAACTTTTTGCAAAAGTTGTCAAGCAACTTTTTGCAAAAGTTGTATTTTGAACTCCCAACTTCCATATTTAGTTAAACATTTTTTTATAACCATTTGGAAGGTCTACATAGCCATTTTAGGTAGGTGGTAGACACACAATGTGTAATTTTTCTATCAATCAATAAAATAACCAAGTTTTTCTGCTAAATTTGATGTAGTAACAAGTTGTACAGATGCCCCGTAACACATAGGTATGTAATTCTAACATAGTTAGATATCCTAGTGAATAAAAATTCAAATTAACTTGGAATGAGATCCTAAATCACCATACAACTCCACATATTCAAGTTTTATTGACCATTATCATAGTTTTGCATAACTACCTAGCGTTGCATCTATTTCATCTCATATCTCGAGATTCCACCATGAGAATTTAATGGCCTTGGGTCGAATCCAAGTGTGGAAAATTTATTTCAGGATTATTTTGGTTTCATGTCAAAAGAGGCAAATGATAGAGAGAAACTTGATGCCCTAGGCATGCAAGATCCATGTGCATGCTAGGAATCTGTAGCAGCATCTCCCATAACTCAACGCAGAGAAGGATTCAAGGCTTGGGATTTGGTTTTTGATCATTTCATATGAACCTCCTCATGTTCCAATTTTTTAATTTATCTTTTGGACCTAAATAGGCCATGTCTAGGATTTAGGGTCAACCCTAGTCCATATATGTGTTTGGGGAGTATTGTGTCAAGACATGCCTTGTGATGCCCTTAAGAGCAACTAGTGATTACTTGTCTTTGTGATAAGTTTTCCTTGTGATTGGGGATTCATAGGAGTGGTTTTGTTTGTGATAACCATTACCATCTTGTTAAACACTTGTGATAGGTGTTTTGGAGTAGATTGGCTTTATAAAGACACTTATTGTTTCATAACCTTCAGTGAAGAGGATTCCAGAAACCTTGTTAAAGCCAACTATTGGTTCCATTGTATCAAGTGGTATTAGAGCATGGATATTACTAAATAAGATGAAGAAATCCATACCAAGGTAACAAATGTTGAACTAGTAAAATTGATGAGAGAGCAAAGAGTAACTAATGTTTCTCTAGCAAAGAGGTTGGAGGAAGTTGAAGGGAAGTTGGACAAACAAAGAGAGGCACAATCTGAAGAAGATTAGAATATGGAGGCTGAAGACCTTAAAGAGGAAGAAGAAGTTCCTTCTAAAAAAAGGCCTCTCTTGAACGCTCTCAAATCCATGGAGAAAATAACCATGGAGGGGAAGTTGGAATTGCCAACTTTCAATGGCAAGATGAATGTTGACATAGCATTGGATTCGATAGAGGCCCTGACTAGTTTCTTTTAATGTAAAGACATTCTTGAGAAGCAAAGGGTAAAGATGGCTAAATCTAAGTTGAAGGGTGCAACCCTAACTTGGTGGAACTTCATCCAGACTGAGAGGGTGAAGAAAGGAAGAAATATGATCTCATCATGGGATAGAATGCTGGCATTAGTTAGATAGACTTATATACCTGATGACTATGGTTTCAACTCCATGGGAGGAAGCAAATCTTAAAGTAGAAGGACTTAGATGCAAGTTCACTAAGGAATTTTTGAAAGTATGCATGAAGACAAATGCAGTTGAAGATGAAGGAGAGAAACCTATTGGATATATGAATGGTTTGAAAGTATCCATTCAAGAAGAATTGAGTTTGCATACTACTACTTTAGTAAACAAATGCTACCAGTTGGAAATAAAAGTAGAGGAAAAGTACAAGAGAAAACAAGATTAGAAAAAAGCCAAAGGTAATGACAATAAATCCTTCAAAGGCAAGAATAACTCATGGAACAAGGGGCAGTATAACAATAACAAGGCTACTGATCAGAATCCAAAGGATAAGGATCAAAATGAGCCAAAATCTAGAGGGAACTATAGAGGAGGAAAAACCTTTAATAGAGATAGAGGTGGTAGAGGCAATAGCCCTATCAAATGCTACAGTTGCAACCAGTTGGGACATCATGTAGGAAGATGCCCTAAGAAAAGAAATAACAATAAACAAGGTGAAAGGAGAGCACAATTGGTCCGAGAAGACTATTATGAACTTGAGGCTAAAGAAGGGGTAGTACTGATGATGAGGCAAACTTACTTGCAAGTTCCACATACTCAAGAACTACCCCAAAGGAAGAACTTGTTCAGAACAAGGGTAAAATGTCAAGGAAAGGTATGTAATTTGCTAATAGATTCTGGTTCTATAGAGAATTTAGTCTCTAAAGAAATGGTTCATAAATTAGGACTAAAAAAGACATTGCATCATTTCCCTTATAATGAATCTTGCCTTACTAAGGGGCAACAAACCTTAGTGACTGAACAAACAATAGTAGAGTTTTCCCTTTAGGGACTTCAATGACAAAGTCTTGTGTGACATAGTTGAGATGGATTCTTTCCATCTCCTTCTCAAGAGACCATGGTAGTATGATGTGGATGCCACTTATAGTGGTAGGAAGAACACATAAATCATTATCAAAGATGGAAGGACCTTCACCATGAAACCATTACCTAATTAGAAATCAGAAAAAGAGAAGGAAACCATAGGGATTGTGATTGGGGAGAAGGAAATGATAAAAACCATAGATGAATTAGAAGAATGAGGTTTCATATCGATTATGAAGCCTAAGGATGGTGATAAGTCTGATAAGAAATCACCTATATGAGTAGAACTCAAAGGACTACTAGGAAAATATAGTGATGTAATGGAAAGTGGCATGCCCTCTTCTCTCCCTCCCCTTAGAGACATTACTCATCAAATTGATCTTATACCTAGATCCTAATTTCAAAACAAGGCACCCTACAAGATGACTCCAAATCAGAATGTAGAGATTGTAAAAAAAATCAGGGAAATGCTTACCAAAGGTTTAGTTTAGAAAATTTTAAGCCCTTATGTAGTGCTCTCTATCACAGCACCTAAAAAGGATGGAACTTGGAGGCTATGCATTGATAGTAGAGCTATAAATAAAAATGCTATTAGTTATAGATTTCATATGCATAGGATTTAAGACCTACTTAATCAACTTGTAAATGCTTGCTATTTTTCTAAAATAGATATGAAATCATGATATCACCAAATAAGGATCAAACCTAGAGATGAGCGGAAGACGGCCTTTAAAACAACTAAAGGACTATTTGAGTGGCTTGTAATTCCATTTGGGCTAAGAAATTATCCAAGTACATTCATGAGACTAATGAATGAAATCTTTATTGAATTTATTGCCAAATTTTTTTTGTGTATCTTGATGACATTCTCATCTTTAGCAATAGTAGAGAAGAACATCTAAACCATTTGGATTAGGTCTTGAGAAGACTTCATTACAATAAGTTGATCATCAATTTGGAGAAAGCGCATTCATGCAAAGAGAACTCACCTTTTTGGGATTTGTTATATCTCAAGGAACTATAAAGATGGGTCCAAGCAAAGTGGAAGCAATCATCAATTGGCCACTTCCTAAAAACCAAGGTGATGTGAAGAGTTTTCATGGTTTGGCCACATTTTATAGAAAATTCATAAAGAACTTTAGTCATATATGCACTCCTATGCTTGACACAATCAAAGGTGGTAAGAAGACTAAATTTTTATGGACTAATGAGGCAAACAGTTCTTTTGAGTACTTGAAGAATAGAGTGGCTCAATATCCTATTCTAAATTTTCCTAATTTTAGGAAGGTGTTTATTATTGAAATAGATGCTAGTAATCTAGCCATTGGTGCTGTCATAAGTCAAGAGGGAAAACCTATTGCTTTCTTCTCTAAAAAGTTAAATGATGCAAAGAAAAGATGCTCAACTTATGACTTTGAATTGTATGCAGTAGTGCAGGCTATTAAAAAATGGAGACATTACTTTTTGCCAAAGAAATTTTTGTTTACACTGACAACCATGCTTTAAGATTTTTGAATTCTTAGGAAAAGTTGAGTGTCAAACATATCAAATGGATGGAGTAGCTCCAAGCATACACCTTCAAATTGAAGCACAAGAAAGATCAAGCAAATAAAGTGACTAATTCCCTCAATAGAAGCGCTGTCCTAATTGAAGAAGTCCAAATATAGAGCATTGGGATTGATGCATTCAAACATCTCTATGTATGAGATCTAGATTTTGGAGAAGCATTTAAGGTTTGTTCTGAACTTATAGGAAAATATCACACTGATTTCTCTGAATACATCATTTAGAATGATCTTTAGTTCAAAGGTTCTCAACTCTATATTCCAAGGTGTTCTATGAGATGGAACATCATTAAGTAGAAGCATTGTGGTGGCATGGGAGGCCATTTTGGCATTGATAAAACATCTAAATAGATTAAGGGGAGTTTTAATTGGTCTAAAATGTCTAATGACATCAATAAATTTGTCAAAGGTTTCACTCTATGTTAGCAAGCTAAGGGTGTATCCACAAACTAGTGGTTGTACCAACCTTTGTGAATACCTAGTAGACCTTGGGAGTCCATTTCAATGGATTTTGTAATGGGACTACCTAGAAGAAAATTAGGTTTTGACAATGTATTTGTTGTTGTAGATAGGTTTTGTAAAATGATGCATTTTGTACCATGGAAAAGTACCAATGATGCCTCACACATTGCTCATCTTTTCTTTAAATAAATTGTAATAGATCATGGCTTACCTAAAAAAATTGTTTCAAACAAGGATGCGAAGTTCCAACGTCATTTTTGGGATACACTTCACAAGAAATTGGGCACAAATTTGACATACAGCTTTGCATATCACCCACAAACTGATGGCCAATTAGAAGTGGTGAATAGGTCACTTGGGAATCTTCATAGGTTCCTAACCAAGAAATACAATCAAAGTTGGGATGTCATACTCCCTAAAGAAGTATTTTATTTTAATGATTCCTTGAATAGGTCCACTAGAAAAATACCATTTCAAATAGTATATGGTCTACATCCTAGAGGTCCATTAGATTTGACAGACCTACCATTAGACTTTAAAGTTAGTACTTAGGGAGAAGACTTGGAAAAAATCATTAACCAAGTGCAAGAATAGGTAAAAACTAGACTGCAGCAAACCACTCAGTAGTATAAAGAACATGTAGACAAAAGGAGGAGAGAAGTCCACTGTCAGATTAGAGATAAAGTATGGGCATACCTTAGGAAGGAAATATTACCAAAGGGTAGCTATTCTAAGGTTCACATGAAGAAAGTTGGCCCATGCATAGTATTGCATAAAATGGGAGAAAATTCTTATGAAATAACCTTGCCCCCTTTACTATCTATTTCCCCAATCTTTAATTTTGATAACCTAACTCTCTACAAAGGTGATGCAAGTTGTGATGTTGCAGGTACCTCTACAAGTTCATCTAATGTTGATACATCATATTTTGTTACAAATATCCCTCCTAGAAAACTAGTGCAATTGGAGAAGATATTAGAATCTAAAGTCCTTAGAAAGACCAGGACTAAAACATACTTGTAGTACCTTGTTAAATGAAAAGGACTACTTGATATAGATTCTACTTGGATGACTGAAGAACAGATCCTTCAACATGGCACTACAATTGCTCAACTTGACTCAAGTGGGAACTTGAGATCTATTGTTCATGGTGAGAATGGTGTAGGGGAACCCCAATAAATAATATAAAAATTCAATTTCAAGACTCTTTTTAAGTCTTTTAAATCTTTAGGATTGATTAGGAATGTTGGCTATTCATATTGACCCACTTGTGAGACCTAGTTCCAAGATTAGCGCTCTATAAGCCCTTGGTCAACTATGATAAAAGGTTTCAAATAGCCTAGAATATTAGGATATATTAGTTTTCATATTTTTACATTTTATTATCCATGTTTGATTAGTTGAAACCATCTTTAGATGTTATAGTCAAAAGTTGCTAAAAAGTTGTCAAGCATTTTTTAGCAAGTTCTTGAAAAAGTTGTATTTTGAACTCCCAACTTCCATATTTGGTTCAAATGGTTTTTATAACCATTGGGAAGGTCTAGATATCCCTTTTGAGCAGGTGGTAGAAACACAATGTGTAATTTTGCTCTCAATCAATAAAAATACCAAGTTTTTTTGCCAATTTTGATGTTGTAACAAGTTGTATGAATGCCCTCTGACACATAGGTATAGAATTATGATAGAGTTGGATAGCCTAGTGAATCAACCTTCAAATTAACTTCGAATGAGATCCTAACTCATCATAAAACTCCACATATTTAAATTTTACTGATTGTTATCATAGTTTTGCATAACTACTTAGGGGTTCATCTATTTCCTCTCATATCTTGAGATTCCACCATGGGAATTTAATGGCCCTGGTTGGAATCCAAGTGTGGACAACTTATTTTAGGATTCTTTTGGTTTCACATCAAAAGAGGCAGACAGGAGAGAGAAACTTGATGCCCTAGGCATGCAAGATCCATGTCCATGTTAGGAATTTGTAGTATCATCTCCCATAACTCAACACAGAGAAGGTTTCAAGGCCTAGGATTTGGTTTATGATCATTTAATATGAACCTCCTCATTTTCCAATTGTTAAATTGATTTTTTTTTCAAGGATTAGAGCAATTTCTTTGTAAATGGAGGCCTAATTGCTTAATCCTACCAAGCAAGATTTCAAGTGTTACTGGTTGCATTCTCATCTTGGGATCCCAATGCTTTAGCATGTTATATAAACCCCAAAAGGGTGTTTGAATATATGATTAATTCCTTGGGTTATGTGGATATTTCTAATTCTAAATTAAGTTTTCATTTTTCAAGGGCTACAAGCCATTCCTTGAGTTTGTGAAGCAACTACTCAATAAATGTTGCATAGTTTCAATCTAATGTTTGATTCATGTTATTTTGGACCTAAAGAGACCATGTATAGGCTTTAGGTTCACCCTGGTCCATATATGTGTTTCATGAGTATTGTGTCAAGACATGCCTTTAGATGCCCTTAAGAGAGACTAGTGATTAGTTATCTTTTTGATAGGTTTTTCCTTGTGATTGGGCATTACTAGGAGTGTTTTGGGTTGTGATAATCATTACCATCTTGTTAAACACTTGTGATAGGTGTTTTGGGGTAGATTGGCTTTGTAAAGACACTTACTATTTCATAACCTTCAGTGAAGAGGATTCTAGGAATCTTGTTCAAGGCCACTATTGGTTCCATTACATCACTAACAAATTATCATCCTAAGTTCCCTTTTTAGTGAACTTGAAGATTTTGGAATTCTTAAGTTTCCAACTTGTCTGTATAGCCCAGGCATAATTTTAGCTTATAATTAATTAGGGTTACAAGTGTTTTAGTGTTTTTTTCCTACCTCACCAGGACTTCTCCTCCAGATTGGGGTCAGCCCACACCTCCTTCTTACTCACCACATGCTTGGATTGAAGAATCACACCTATAACTCATTTACTGATCTGTGATCCCTAACCAAACATGTATGGCTTGCCTAGGGCATCACTCTAAAATACAATGTTTTGCACTCCAAGGGCCCTCCATTATTGTACATGAAGTACATGGAGTCTAAGTCCAATTCCCAAAGAACCATACAAATACAATGGTGGGAAGTGGCCCTAGCACTCCATTTTGCACTCACAACCTTTTTCAGACCAACAGATTGCTGGAACACAAAAATAAAATATTTAAGCACAAATAATTTGTTTGGAAATACAAAAAAAATGCTTGAAAGAGATTATTAAAAACCTAAGGAAACTTATTGAACAAAAAAAGAGCAATAACTAATCCATTTTCCAACAAATGCAATTAAAATTCATTAAATTGGCATTGTTTTGTTGTTACATGGTCTGTATAAACTCTTCTCAAATTTCACCAACTGATTGGAATAGTCAGATTTGGTCTTTTATAGGTCCTCTCATCATGTTCATAACTATTCCAATAAGTTGGAGTCTTGCCAAGACAAAAATGCAAAATTTGTAGATTTGCAAGAAAAAGTTGTCAATGTTGTCATTGGCAACATTGACAGCATTTGAGCAACTTTTGCCTCAAGTGGAGTTAGACTTCCAAAATTGTTCCAAAGATCATGTAAACATGTAATACAACTAAAAATACCTTAAAAAATCTATCTAATGCCTCGAGAACCTTATTAGACCAATTCATCCTCCCTAGGACCTAAGTCACCTAGTTTGATAACTATGAGCAACTTGGCCATTTTGGGCTCTTTCAACCTTCCTAATCACACATTGAGACCAATTTGGTCCTCTTATTGAATTAGTGATGTAGCTAGTATTACTACAATCCAAAGCATCAAAGAAGCCCTAGGTCTACCCCTAGCCTACCTAGGTGCTCCTTCACCACTTCTTACTTTTTCCTTCGTAGTCTTTTCCATCTCTTCTTCCTTTGAACTTGTTGTCTTTCCTTTCACCCTTGTCATCCCTACTATGACATCTTGCACAAATATGACCAACTTTATTGTATGAAAAACATATTACAAGGAGTTTACCTATTTTTCTTTGACTCTTGGAAGTCTCCTAGCCATTAATGCTTGAACATCCTCAAGATCATCATAATAAGATTCACTTTCACTAACTCCATACTTTCCTTTCTTATTTTTAGACTTATTAAAAAGCAATTGTGAGTTGAAAGTAGATTCACTGGTAGGGGCATTAGAATAATCAAAATTTGACAATTCAAAAGTAGTAAGTCTACCAACCAGATTGTCCAAGGTTAGGTCATTATCATGAGTACATTTTAATTATTGTATTGTAGAAACTCTAATAGCATAAATAGGAAGTAATTTCTCAATACCTTGTTGATCATAGTCTCATAACTAATCTTTCCATTAGCTCCTCTGATAGCATTCACAACTTCTTTGACTCTTCCAACATATTAGGCAATGTCCTCATCTTCTAACATTCTCATGTCATCAAACTTTCCTCTCAAGCTTTCTGATTTGGCTCTTAGTACATTCTTAACACCTCCATGGATCTTTGCCAACTTTTCTTGCATCTTCTTTGCAGAGTTGTAGTCCTTAATATCATCAAACTTTGAATAGCATAGGCTAGATGCAATCTCTAACATTGATTTATTATGCTCTTGTTTTTCCTTTATACGTTGGGTTGTCAAAGTTGTAGGTACAGTTACATACTTATTCTCCAAGTAAAATATTTTTCAATCTACAATTCTGGCAATGTACAGCTTCATCAGACTTTTCCATGTAAGGAAGTTTTCCTTGTTCAAATTGGGCATCTCCTTCCTATACATCTCTATCTTTAGCTTTAAGTCCCTTCAAACTTTTCTCTACAAGCACCAGATCTCTGATACCAATTGTTAAAGTGATTTAGAATAAATGTGAGGGAGAGTTGAATCAGTTATCCTCAAGTCCATATGTACCAATTGAACTTTTCACACTTGAAACAAATAACTAGACCTAATATCCAATTTACTCAAACTCTATAACAATATATATCAGTAACATAAACTTGTAGTCAATTGTCCCAATAATAAAAAACTTGCAAAATATAAAACATTAATAGTGGGACATTTTAAATAATCTCCACACAAGTATGACACCATGAAGTAAGCTCTATTAGGAGCCAACCTTGTTAAAGGTTACAATACACACTATTATGTGTGACTATGTTAAAGGATTTAATCACCCTATTAGGAGTGGCCTTGTCAGAGGACTTAAGAACATTCCATTAGAATGTCACCTTGATTAAAGGATTTACAAATGATTGTTAGGTCAACCTTGATTAAAGGATTTCAAACTAATATAATGGATAGAAAGTAATAGAAATTTGATATGAATAAATACAACTCACTTTGCAACTACATATCACAATTTGGTCCAATAGTCAATTCATTGACTGGCCTCAATTAACATATCCACTACTAATTCTCTTGGAAACCCTTCAAGTAATCACTCTTCAACTCAATACTTTGGTATTCAACCTTTAGCTCAAGTTCTCCAAACAACATAATCAACAACTGCTCCAACCTTTCTAGATTTTCTAACCTCTCTAGGTTAATGCTTATGCCACCATAAATAGGTAGCTTGATCTTTTTCCTCTTAAACACCACCATTAATCTTAGGTTTAGGTTAGATTCATCAAATCCTTCCATGTTTTTCTTTACTCCTCCTAGAAACTTCTACAAACTTCTCTTTGAATCCATGCATAGAAATTCTCAAACACAATTTTCCTTGCATTAAATGTTCTAGCTCATCAATCCTTATCTTCAACATGCTTTCCATGCTCCAAGAAATCAACTATGTCAGCCAAGAATCTCAATTCCTTCACAAATTGTAAAATATTGTCACTTGACCAACACTATGTTCCTTGGCCTTGGTCATCACTAGATAACTTAGTCATCACCAAATTTTCTCGCTTGTTTTACATTGTCTTTGCTCAATCCTTTTACTAGCACTTGGTTGACACTAGCATATCTCGGCTTCAACTATAAGTTCCTTAATCATCTTCTTTCAAGCTCGATTAAACCTATGTATGTGTTCTTCATTGATCATCTCTTCTAGGCTTCAGCACAACTATCTTCTCCACTTAGCATTATGATTAAACAATACATCATCTTGTCAAAGTCCAACTAATCAAGTGCCCATTATAGTTCCTCATAACTCAACCTTTCCACTAGGTCTTGTTGTTATCTGTTCTTCTCAAATCCTCTATGGCACTCTACTCATGTAGCAACTATTTCACTAGTAAGGTTTGACATCAATAAAAGCATAATAATTGTTCCAATTGTAGTTCCAATAGATGAATCCAAGTTACTAAAACCACTAAGCTTTTCCTTCTTACTCATACGTATGCCTTAACCTAAATTTTATGACATCAAAAAGTCCAAAGATTTTCAACTCTATTAGGGGATAAAGTCAAAAGTTATAATGTTTTTTTATTGATTCTACTGTAAATCTAAACATTTTACTTAGTAATGGCAAAATAGTAGTCAATAGAACTTTATATTTTCTAATTTACCATTTTAACCTATTATTCCAAAAGACTATGGTATGGAATCTATATTCTACTAGCACCTTTTACTGGCTTCTATGGATGTAATCATTGGAACTCTAACCTATAAAGGATCTAAGTTTATCTGTTTGAATAACTATTATTATTATTATGCTAAAACCCAAACAATTTTGCACTTTAAAATCATGACTACTATTTTAAAGCTAGATTAACTAAATACGTGTCTAAGTTTGAGTTGCAACTACATTTTTAAATGAATTGTATGATTTGTTTTATATTAGTTGAAAGTGCAAGTTGGATGTTCAAGTGAACCTGGTTATGGTTTTTGTATCTCTTAATTTTAAAATTTTACTAACTAAAGTTATTAGTTGATGTTCTAGGTTTCCTAACTCATTGTCACTTACAAAGACTATCATGTTGTCAAGGTTCTACTGGAAACTTATTTTAATATGTATGGTGATAGCTTTTACTTGATTACTCTATATTCCCAACTACAAAGACAAGAGCTCTGGTGGAGTTGGAATCCCTGCCTTTTGGAAAGGAGAAGTCAATGACTTGTTTTCTCAAAAAATAGAATGAAATATGCCAATTTTCTATGCAATTTTGATGGATTCAATTTTTAAGTGTGTGGATTGACTATTTGTTGGCTTAGATAGAGGTGTAAAGTGTGAGTTTTGTCAAAAATGGTTATAAAACTAAATAATCACTTTGAAGAAATTAAAAAATTTGTAAGTTTGAACATCTAAAGTTTTGTATCCTAGAATCACACATATTGTATTTCTACAAATATAATTATTTAATTATTTTAATACTTTTAAAAGTAAAAATTGGAACATCTAACTTTAAACATTGTAATATTTTTATTTTTATTTTGCAACTCTCTATTTTAAAAAATTAAAATAATCATTCATGTTTTGTGATAACTACAGAAATTCTACACAGTGAAATTTTTAGATTCTAAGAACATTTTGAGACTATCTCGCAATGTTTATTAAATTTCAATATTATATTTATCACATCATACTCTTCTGCAACTAGTAGCATCTCTTGCCTCTCATGTTGAGCATAGTACTCAATTCTATGCTTCACCATTTGACACCTATTGTCTATGCTTCAATATTTCTATAGCTTTTTCCTGCACTAATTGTAAGTAGACCCGATGCTTCAATACAGAGCTCCAAATGAGGTTGCACATTATTAGATCCACATGTTTCAATAATAAACCAAGGTGAGTGAAAAGCCATAGGTTGGACTTGAGCTCTACTACTACCATTCAGTCTCTACACTTGCTTAAAAATACATCCACAATCTTCCTCTATTTTGTGCATTATCTCTTCAATTCTTTGTTAAAAAGTGGAACAATGGAGTTGCAGGCCAATCTTTTGTGTATGCCTTTCAATGGAACAACACCAAAACAAAGAGAACTCTCTTCCATTTTTAGATGATATATAAGGGCTTTCCCCTATTTTTCACTTGCCCTATTTGAGTTTAATTTGCTATTTTCTTTAATCTCTCTGCACTAAAATTTGTTTCATTGTATTTGTTTGAATCTATTTGTTTTTTCTAGGGTAATTTGTTTGAATCTCTTTTTTGATAAAAAAATCATGTTTTCTCTCTTTTCAAGGAAGAAGAATGACCTCTATAGTGGAGAAAAGGGCGAGAGTAGAAATAATAGCAAGCATTTAGAACAAGAAGAGAAAATCTATAAATTTATCAAGTGAACGAAATTCCAATGATCCCAATTTGAAAAGGCCATTTCTTAGAAGAGGATTAAGCTGAAATTGAAAAAATTCAGCTAATAATTTTTCACTTGCTTTCCATTCAAAGAGAATATGGTGCTGCCCAATTTCTTGATCCAAGCATTGACCAATTCATCTAAATTTCCTAAGGGACCTACAGAGGCCCCATTTTCCCTCCCCTACCTTGCCCCCTCACCCATACTAATTTTTCATTTTTATTAAGTCATCTAGAGACATAGTCAAAGCATTCAATCTAGAGACATACTAAAAGTATTCCCCATGTTGGGGCTTAAAAATGATGGAGAAGAACTTTGATCATAGCCTATCTAGGATTTTAATGAATCCAGAAAAGGATGCAATATAGCTAATAGACTCTATGTACTTCAAAATATAGGTGGAGAGTACTAAGGTTGCCTCGGATCCCTAAAGGCTGGCCAAGGATAGTGACAACAACAACAAGAAGATAACAAAAACCAAGGGTTTGTTGTTGCTAGTTAGATTCATAAAGAAAGAAGGGGGTGAAGTGTAGAAGAATTTCTTGAAGGTCATGATGGAGATGGCTGCCGCATTGGAGAGCAGTGTTTAAGACCAGTTCTCCTATTACCAAGGTCATAGTGGAGCAACTGCTACTTGCATATTATGACACTCAAGGTCAGTGGGTGCTTGGCTTGCACATTCCCAGCAAAGGAGAGTAGAATCATTAAGCTTCTGGTTAAGCAATTGGGTCAGAGGGTACCTTCCATGGCTATGGAAGCTACCACTATATTGTACAATTTTGCTTACCCCACCAATTTCCTACACCCTAAACACTGGAAGATGATAATTGAGTCAGGTGGTGTGTCACAAAGCTAATTAGATTGTTGAAATCAGTAGGCAAGGATGTGCAGCTATCATCTCTCGCTCTTCTATGTTACCTTGCTATGCATGTAGTGAATAGTGATGCCCAAAGACATTGAGTGCTCTAGAATTGGCATTACACACTAGCATTGGTTGGGATCAAGATTGCCCAGGTCGTTTGCCATGGCAGCTAGGGCTCTACAGCAAGATGCGAGGATGGGTTGGTCACTAACTTTTTTCCAGTATTATTTGTTTCAAACAAATAAGATTTTTCCCCAAGAAATTAGTCTGCAGCCAATGACAATTAAGAAATTAGAATGTCAAAAATGAATTAAAAAATATAATGCTCAAATCCTTAGCTTCAAACATATTTTTGCCATTGAAAAACAATAATGCCATTAAAGTGGGGGGCTAATAGGAACATTAGTTCCCTATCTTATATAAGGCAAGGACTAATAATTACATGACACTTGGTTTGTGATTGTACCCTAGTATTTAATACATTACTCTTGTGTTTTCAAATTTTCATCTCTAATTTATTTATTGCATATTTTGTTTAACCAT
Organism: Cupressus sempervirens; assembly: GCA_028749045.1. NCBI lineage: Eukaryota > Viridiplantae > Streptophyta > Pinopsida > Cupressales > Cupressaceae > Cupressus > Cupressus sempervirens. The sequence continues at coordinate 726,492,084 of CM053786.1, read as the reverse complement.
GTAGTTCTTATTTTAAAATTTCATTCATTATACAATGGATACTTAATTGCAAGAAAATAAATACCCATAGATTTATACTTATAATAAAAATTAATTGTTATATAGTTTACATTATTAGTATTTAACATTTAATAATGTCATATTTAAAGAATGGAAATATCATTTAAATATTTTAAACAAACATTATTAAAAAAATCATCTACATGTATATTTGTTTGATTAAACATGGGGCCCATTTTAAAATAAAGTATAATATGCATTTTTTTAAAAACAACCACTTGATCCACATTTATATGAGGAAATATGTTTTCTTTTAAAGGATGTTCTATTATTTCTATTAATAGATGATGATCATGGGATTTTTCAAAAAAAACTACTTTATCCATTTAATAGATTGTGTCAACTTACATGATTTGTTCTTTAGAATAGGACAAATGTAAGAGTAAATTTAGGATGCCTTCTTATAGATAATTTAATTTAATATTATTGTTTTTAAAGAAGAGTGGGAATTATGTTATTCAAATTGTATGATCCCTTATATTTTACAATTCACATTATATATATATATATATATATATATATAACAAACTTATCTATTATAAGTTTCATTTAAAAGACATTTAATTATTAAATTATATATGTATGAAACATTATCTTTTTTTAAAATCGAAAACTAGCTTATATATATTTTATATATATAATAAGCCAAGAGATATCCTTCTAAGGCGCCTATTACACTGATTTAGATTATGAAAATAGGCACCTCGAGAAGGATATCTCTCGGCTTATTTTATATATATATATATAGAAGCTAGTAGCACTCGCGACGCAAAATGGGGACATTATTATAGTTAATATACAAAAGTAAGTTATAATTATTAAAACTATATATATTTTATATGTTTCCCTTTGAAAATAAAAAACTTGTGTGACCTGATAATAAACGTGATCTTAAAAATATATTTTTAAGAAAGTAATTATAATTAAATTTAGTATTGAAATTAAAGTTTTGGTTTTTATTAGCATTAGCATAAGTTTCATCCTGAATAAAGTAGATTATAATTTGAAATAGAGAAAATGTTGTATTAGGGCTCATTTATTCTATAATATATAGGGAAGTCATACTAGGGACTCTCTCTCTCTCTCTCTCTCTCTCTCTCTCTCTCTCTCTCTCTCTCTCTCTCTCTCTCTCTCTCTCTCTCTCTCTCTCTCTCTATGTCCATCTATTTCAAGCCCTAATTATTATATCTCTCTACTTCAACAGTGTTCTCTCTTTTTGTGTCCATCTATTCCATGCTCTAATTATTACATCTCTCTACTCTCTCTCTCTCTCTCTCTCTCTCTCTCTCTCTCTCTCTCTCTCTCTCTCTCTCTCTCTCTCTCTCTCCCCCTCCTAAATTCATCCCCCCATCACCATTTTCATCCATTTGATGCCCTAATTATTCTTTTTCTCTCTACCTAATCTCTCTCCCCTTTGACATTGTCTCTTTCTACCTCATACCTTCCTACATTTCTCCCTTTGTCATATTTCCACCCCTAGTTACCATATCCTCTCCTTTATTACCATTTATCTCTACATCATCTCTTTGCCTCCCTGCCTCCTTAATCTCTTTAAGTCTCTCCTTTCCCTCCTCTCACAATCTCTTCCCCCTATTTACCCTCTATATCTACCCCATATCTCTCACTCATGTATATTTATCTCTCACAATCTCTCTTGCACATGTCTCTCACCATATTTCCTCTTATATCACTCTTATGTCCCTCCTCATATCTCTTTATCTCACAAATTCTTTCTACATGTCTACCTTGTGTTTCTCATGCCACCCCATAGCCTCTATCATGTCCCCTACTACTTTCTCTCTTTGTCTCATGTATCTTTATCTCCCACTCTCTCTCATAGTGTTTACTTCATGCCTCAACCTCATCCCCTTGTCACACTCTCTCGCACATGTCCCCTTCTGTAATTTACCCACATGTCCTTCTATAGACACTCTCTCCCCCTCCACCCCCCTCCTCATAATGTAGACCCTCCCCACTCCCCTCCCCCACCCACCCCCACACCCACACATCCCTTTTGAAATTTGACTATATGCATATATTTTGAATTAATTTATAAAGCTTGATTTTATTTGTAAACTTAAACTTTATTTAAAATCTAACTTTATAACACTTTCTCGTAACAAATTTTACATTACTTTAGAACATTCTTTTCATTTTAGTTTTATATGTTTAACTTCATTAATTTAATATTTTCCTATATTTATAAATTTAAACCTTTTACTAAAATTTGATATAATCTCTAACATTTTTTTCTAATTTTCATCCTCTCTCTCTCTCTCTCTCTCTCTCTCTCTCTCTCTCTCTCTCTCTCTCTCTCTCTCTCTCTCTCTCTCTCTCTCTCTCTCTCTCTCTCTCCCCCGCTTCCTTCCCAAATTCCTTCCCTCGTCACCATTTCGATCCATTTGATGCCCTAATTATTGTCTTTCGCTCTACCTAATCTCTCTCCCCTTCAACATTGTCTCTCTCTACCTCATACCTTCCTACATTTCTCCCTTTGTCCTATTTCCACCCGTGCTTACCATATCCTCTCCTTTATTACCATTTATCTCTACATCATGTCTCTCCCTCCTTGTCTCCTTAATCTCTTTAAGTCTCTCCTCTCCCTCCTCTCACAATCTCTCTTGTACATGTCTCTCACCATATTTCCTCTTATCTCACTCTCATGTCCCCTCCTCATATCTCTTTATCTCTCAAATTTGTTCTATATGTCTATCTTGTGTCTCTCATGCCACCACCCCCCTCCCCAACCTCCCTTACTATCTGCTCTCTCTCTCTCTCTCTCTCTCTCTCTCTCTCTCTCTCTCTCTCTCTCTCTCTCTCTCAAAGTGTTTATTTCATGCCTCACCCTCATCCCCTTGTCACACTCTCTCTCACATGTCCCCTTCTATAATTTACTTGCCCTTCCTTCTTTACACTCTCTCTCCCCCTCCAACCCACTCCTCATAATGTAGACCCTCCCCACTCCCCCTCTCCCCCCCCACCTCTCTCTCTCTCACACACACACACACCCGCACCCAAAAATCCCTTTTGAAATTTGACTATATGCATATATTTGGAATTAATTTATAAAGCTTGATCTTATTTGTAAAGTTAAAATTTAATTTAAAGCTAACTTTATAACACTTTAGAACATTCTTTTAATTTTAATTTTATATGTTTAACTTCATCAACAAATTTATAAATTTCAGCATTTCAAAATTTGATATAATATCTAACATTTTCTTCTAATTTTTAAAATATATTTGATTTCATTATTTGTTATAGTCTTAACTTTATTATTTAATTACTTTATCCAAATTTAGTCCAGCATTTTAGATTATATAATCACAATATCTAATACTGGTGAGTGCAAAATGTATATTAAATTGTGCTTCTATTTATTTAAAATGAATGTTTTTTAAATGTTGAGGTCAAGGTACTCCAAATTTTAACCATAAAAACAAATGAAGCCATGATTGGACAGTGGAATAAGAACAAACTTCAAAAGAGAACAAAAAAATAAATGGATTTATTCAAACTTTGGGTTGGTGCCACTGTGGGATTCAATCAGTTTATTTTTGGCAATAATTGGATTCAAATGCATCAATATGGTGAGGCTAGGGAGATGTGAATGGAAGGAAAGAGGGGACAAGTGAATCTAGTTGAGGTTGAGGTCAAAAGAATAATGTTAATTTGAACAACTAGCTGCATGTCAATTTTTTTTTAAAGTTGCAAAAGCTTACATTGATTAATACTTCCACTATAGAAAGCCTCTTGGCTTAACCATAACATATTATTGTAATTCTTATTATGTAACTATCTTAATTATATAGAGGAAATTTAGTTTTTTGTGTATTTAAAATATTGCTTCTCTAACTTAATCATTTTTAAAGAGATTTGAATCAATGGGATCTTTATCAAAGAAGAGGATATTGAAAAAATTGATTGTATTCATGTTCTTAAAAGGATTCTTCCTATAATCAACTTCTTCAATATCTTCTCTTTACTATGAGATTAAAAAATGAATAAAAAATACATACAATTGTTACAAGACATAATTTTTCGAATACTACATAAATTATAGAAAACTAACCTTTCTTCTATTTTTGTTACCATTCCTTCTCTTAAAAATCATTTATAATTTTTATTTTACATTTAATTGCTCAACTCGATTTTAAATAATGCAACTTTACTATATATATATATATATATATATATATATATATATATATATATATATATATATATATATATATATATATATATATATATATATATATATATATATATATATATATATATATATATATATATGCTCAAAGACAGTAATTTTTTTAATTTAACCAATGTGTTAAAATGTAACTTCAACTTTATTTCTAAAATCAAAATATACACGGGACACCATCACATTTCAAGTTTATGATATTGCTATCAAGATTTAACTATATAGTTTTTGAGTCAAACTCATTGACTTATAATAACAATATCATAAGTATATCCTGATAGCCAATTCATTGACTTAGAAATTACATAGTTTAATCCTAATAGCAATATCATAATTTATGATTTAAGTTACTGTACAAATTTTTGCTACTTATCAATTTAAGTTGTTAACATACTTCTTTCCATCACAAATACATTAGAATTTTTCAAATGCCAGCACAAGAATTTCCAAGGCCTGTCAAGTGAATATAGTGAAACAGCCCATCTGAAGAATCCACCTTACCATATCTTGGATTTATTTTCAATACCACTAAATTTGACCTATTTCCAACTATTTCTAAGTTGATTATGTCATGTTCATAAACACAAGAATTTTGTAACCCTGCTCATCTAAAAGAATCCCCTTTTACCATTTTAGGATCTTTCATTTGGTTTTCACAAAATTTTGATCGAATTCATTTCTAAATCCCTAATGTCCCATCCACAAACAATAAAGGTACAGCATAGAAGGCAACGGGAAGGAAGATCTGCTACCAAAATACAAGCTTCTAAAGCTGGTGATATTCCACAATGGGTGCCTAGTACAGCAACCAAATCCATGGATCGCAGCCCTAACACTCCTATGGATGTCATTGGGCTTCCTTCTTGCAACAATCCAAATAACAGCCAGAGCTCTACCGATGTGCATCTAGTACTACACATTTTGGCTCATGACAACCCAAATTAGGATTTGAGGAAACCCTCCCAATCCCGTCAACAAACACAAGATATCTAGCAGCACTATGTTCATCTCATCTCATAGAACACTACTGGATCCCATCATGCTCACCACCTCCCTAGGCCATCCCATCACAGCGGTGACCTACTCGATTTCCCATTTGTCAGATTTGATGTCATTGATTCCCATCGTCAAGCTGACTCAATGTTAATTTCAATAGCCAGCTGCACCTCAATTTGTTGCAAAAGAATAATTAATTTGAATAGCCATCTGCACATCAAATTTTTTAAAAAGTTACAAAAGTTTACATTGATGAATGCTTCCACTGTAGAAAGCCTCTCAGCTTTATTATAAATTTATTAATTAGTAATTATCAAACTTATGTTTTTTTAATTTATTTGGTAACTACATATATATGTGTGTATATGTGTATATATATATAATTATTATATATTTAATAATTTATATATATAATTATTATATATTTAATAATTTATATATATAATAATATCTATTCAAAAAATTATATTAGAAAACAAAGTCTAAATTAAATAAAATTAATATAATATAATTTTTTTTGAAAAAACTCACCTTATATCTGTGCACACTCTCCTTCCAAGGGAGACTGCAGTAGTGAGCTTCCCAACTGTGGGCCTACCATTACAATAGTTGTGGTGGGATGACACTCTAAATCCTAAACTAAACTACCATGGTAGCATGCATGTAACATACCTCCTATTATACCATTTGTTGTACCTGTGTTCTGCTCTGTCCTTACACCTTTTGTCATTTGTGAGTTTTTGTAAATATTAAATAAAGTATGTAACTTTTTTCTTGCAATATTTGACCTTTGATGTTGTGCTTTTGGTTCAGCTTAAGATAGGAAACAAATCATTAGTAGAAAGATCAACATAGTGATTAAATTTGTTAGTTATAACCAACAGAAATGTATTATGTTTTTGTAAAAAATATTATATGTTTAGGATGTTATAAAGTAAAAATATAAGATATAGGCATTGGCCTACAGTTCAGCAATTGTTGCTTCTCTTTGTAATAAGCAGATCTTGTGTTCGATTCCTGAAATGGGAGGTTAAATAAGCTTAATATAAATATATATATAAATTAAGATATTTAACATTTTGAATTTTTAAAATTATTTTTTATATTTCCTTTTTAAATTTTTTAATTAATTTATTTTAAACATATTGTCTTGCGCCATAAGTTATATATATCATAATTTTTTCATAGAAACACTTGGTATTCAATAGAAGCTACAATTTGACACATCATAACTAACAAAAGAAGCTACATGTAATCATAGAATTCACTTCTATTGTCAATTAACAATCATCATCATGAAATCTAAATTGTTTATGAATGTATATTACTAGCTAATATATATGTTATTATATATATAGGGAAGTGAAGAGTTATCAAGGCTTTAATTTTTATAATATATAGTTCCATTTATCAATAATTAAATTAAAGCCTCGAGAACTCTCAACTTCCCTATATATATATAAGCATATATAAGCTAGTTGTAATGGCATGCCAACATGGAGGAACCAAATAATTATTTGGTAATTTCATATTGAATAATCTATTCCTTATTCATTTTGTCGATAGGCTATATGTGGGAACTTTATTCTCGTAAAATTAAATTTTACGTCAAAAAAATGTCAACCCCTGCTGCAAAATTGTTAACCTTGACTAGATTTTATTTTCTCACCAATTTTATGTCAACTCCCTATTAACTATCATTTTTTCCATTTTTTAACTATTCTTTTTTAATTTCTTTAAACTTCTAGCAAAAGTAGAAAATGATAATTTTTTGTGTTAGAAAAAAAATAAGAAAGTGCCAACTTAATATGGTGACTTCAACTTTCAACTTAATACGGTCACTTCAACTTTCACCTTTCACCTTAATTTAATAAACCATGTGTGGTTAAAAGAGGGAATAATAAGAGTAAACTATCTATTTTAGTATAGTTTAAGTCATTGGTTGTAGTTGAAGAGCGTAGTTTTCCATAATTTATGTAGTTATGTTCATCTATAATATTGTTTTTGCACTTTTTTTGCTGCGATGGCATAGAAGGGGTTTTTCCCAATACCATCAATTTTCATTGCAATTTCTAGATTTTTTTGCCGTTGGATTTGACTTTGAACATTATCAATGCTAGGTTTCTTTAGTTGAGAGTGAAAGAGGTATATTGTAATTATTAGAAAGGTTGAAGATAAATTTGATGATTTCTTTGTAAAAATTATGCCTCTTGAAAGTAAATTGTGTTTTTTTGTTGTCCAAAAGAGAAAGAATCGAATCAAGGGTCTAATTCAGACTGAAAAATCTAGATAATGGAAGGTCATAATTGATTTTTTCTCTATTATAATACCAACATTATCATCTTCTTTAACCAGGGAGAGTGTATATACTCTGAGGGTTTGAATAAAGACTTGGACCACAAACCCTACCTGACAGTTTTAATCAAGATTTAGGTAGTGAACCCTACTTCAAGGGTTTCAATCAAGACTCAAGTAGCAAATCCTTCATGAATCATGATCCAAGTAGCTAAGAGAGAATGTACAAGTTAGTGGATGAATATTTTTTGAAGGAGGTGAAGGATCTCAAAAGAAATATGCCTACATCAAGAGCATAGACATCATCCACAAGTAAAGGCAAATCGTTCAGGAGAATAATAGATTGCATGGGTCATTTAATTCAATAGTCATCAATCTTTGATGAATAAGGCCCTTCCCTGAAAATATCTTTTAAGTAGTGCTCTCTTGTCATACCTTTGTTGGTCATACATAGATAGATGAGGTCTGAGCATATTCCTATAGAATAGAAAAATCCTCGTAGGTTGCATCATAAGCAAATTTGTATGAATGTATCTATCTCCTAGCAATTACCTGTTTCTATTCAATATCAAAAAAATGTCCATGCCCCTGAACTTTTTTGGATGCTCTTAGATATTTTGTCATTTTATCATTGTACTATCGTTCTGTCATTTTGATTTTATTTCTCGAGCCAACAATTTGTATGTTGCTCCAGCAATATATGGGTTCTACAAGAGTTTAGTGTAATGCCCACCCATAGTTTATTTTTTCATTATATTTACCAAACTCTTTTATGTTTATTTCATGCATTGTTAGTTTCAAGGTTATTTGATTTACAACTATATAAAATTATTTCATGACTTGAATTACATGTATATCAATAAAGAATTACTCAGTTGATTATATTTCACATGTTGATTGATGATTATGATTACTAGTGCATTAATGATGCTTTAATGGTTCTTAGTTAGTAAATGTTGTTACCTTCATGATGATATCAAATGATGAGTTTTTATGTTTGAATATGTGATGATTTATACTCAAGACTTATTATAGTACTTACCACATACTTGCAAGTATATGGTGTGTGTGTGTGTGTGTTTGTTTTACTTTTCTATCTAATGTGTCTAATGTGGTTAAGGGAGGGAGTCATAGTCACCTACTAGTCAGGATCTACATGATGTACCACTCCCTACCATTTTTTTTTTAGCTTAGGTATATATGCACATATACATGCTCATATTTTATACAAATTTGCAAGTATCAAGCATCGACTTCCTTGAATTGCCAGGATAAGTATGCTTTGTCACAATAACTCAATGGTAAGAATAGGGAGATAATGTTCAAGTCCAATCCTAGCCATAGCCTAAATACTTGTCTTGCAAGGAGGACTCGTAGCTGACTTTCCACCCTTTTTAAAACCTGTGAGTTTATCTTTGTCTGTGTTGTTTGATTTTGAGTTTTGGTCTATTTCAGTAATGTTTCTTTTATGTGGATCTTGATATGTGATTTATTTCATAAATAATTTAATTATATTATTTGGGTTGATCATATAATATTAAGAATTATCAAATATTATTTGATTAAAAAGAAAATATTAAAGTATGAGAATATTTAATTGATTAAAAAACTAATTAAATATGTGCTTTAATTTAAAAGTCTTAATTTAGAAGTTTAAATTTAGAAAATTTGTTATAAAAAAATTAGAATATGATTATATTTAATTAATTATAAATTAATATGTATTTCAGTTTAAAAGATTTAATTTAAAAGTTTAATTTAAGATGTTGGACAAAAAGTGAATTAAAATATTAAAATATTAAAGATTTAATATTGCTTTTTCATAATTATTTATTTAATAATAATTAAATTAGAGTTACATTTAAACAATGAGCTTTGATTATTGTTATTATTAATTAATAAACTAGAGGAAAAGAAAATATAAAAGAATATTTTAATTTAAAAGTTCTTTAAGTGTGCATGAAAGGATTAAATAATAAAATTTTATTTTAAGGAGAAGCCTTTGCATGTTCAAAAACTAGAAACTCTAGGTAGAGTTAAACTTTTATTAAGAGATTCGAGCTCATTTCTAGACACACAGGTTTTGAGTAGCAAAATTTGGAATTGGAGCAAAAGAATTGTTGAAAGTTTCAAAGGATTTACATTTGCATGCTTCACGAATTGTCTTAGATTTTATGTGCGATTTTGAGGTAGTGTAGTGTCTGCCCCTGGTTCGCATTTTGTTATCGTTGCTGAACTCTTTTAGAGCTAGTTTTATATTGATGGTTAGTAACATTGTTATGAGATTATCAGATATTGTGCTATGGATTTCATTGACATGTGATGAGATTACTTAAACTTTACATTTCATGTATGCATGATGATTATTTTTAGTGTTTGCAATTATTAATGATGATTAGTAAGATGATTTATTATCATATGTGTTTTCTTATAGATACTTACCCCATACTTGCATGTGTATGGTGTGTGTGTTTGCTTTGCGTGTTTGCTTTTGTATCGTTTGTCTGATGTGGTTAAGGAAGGGAGTCGTAGTCACCTGCTAGTCGAGATCTACACGATGCACCACTTCCTGCCATTGCCTATTTAGTTTAGTATATATTGTGCTTGTACATGCATAGTTTTTATGCAGGTTGCAGGTACCGGGTATCGACTTCCCTGAATTGCCAGGATGAGTGTACCCTATCACATTATCTCAATGATAAGAGAGGGAAGATAAATTCTCAAGTCCAAATCCCAACCCTTTAAGCCATTTGTCCTAATTGAAAAATTAGGACAAGTATCCGAGTTGAGTACCCTCTGAATGCGTCAGATGATGTAATTCGTGATTTAAACCCTTGATTTGATTTTGTATGTATTTTGGCTATGATGGGTTTTCATATTTTTACCTTATGAGTCTTTGATGTATTTTCTATTAATTAAGCCTAATTAAAAGATTTAATTAATGGTTTAATTAAATAGAAAATTAATATGGTATTTTAATATTTATTTTATTTAATTAATTGAGAAATTAATTAAATTTGAAAATAAAAAGTTTATAGTTTAAATTTGGAATGTGACAATATTTATTTTAATAATAATATATTTGGAGTTCATTTTTAAATAAATGACTAAATAATATTATTATTAAAGCTAACAAATATTTTAGCAATTAAGTTTTGGAAAATGAAATTTAAAAGTGAAAAATATATTTTAAATTATTAAAAGATTCTAGATTTCATGTGATTAAAATATAAATATATTAAGATTGAAAAGTGGAATTATTAAAGTTAGTGCATGACATTTAATAAATTAATTAATTAAATTGGAAAGAGTAAAGTAAATATTAAATTAATTAATGTGCATTATTTTAATATTTGCTCACATAGGAGTTGGCAAATTCTCGTGAGTTGTCATGTAGACAACACAGGAGTTTGCACTCTAAGAATGCACAAGTTGTCTACACTTAGGAGTTAGCATTTTTATTTGAGCACATGGTGTCTACAACCTTAAGACTCATCTAGAAGGTTGGAGAAGACCCATACTTGGTTGTCATGCTTATCTTCTAGTTGTTTCTAGAGACACTCTAGATGCATCTTAGAGGCCTTTAAATAGAGGCTCTCCTAGTGTGTTTTGGCAAGCTGAATGGAAGCTACAAGCTACAAGCTTAAAATGGAAGCTTCAAAGCTTACATGCATTGGAGAAGTTCATATGCTCATATATTTTCTACATGCTTCTATGTTCCTTCTAGCACTTTTAGTCACTTGGAGGATTTGGTTGGCTTGGATCTTGGAGGAATTGTGAATGATGGAGAAGGAAAGAATTTTTTATGGACTTCTGAGGCATGGCTGATTAGCATCAATGTCCAAGTGCACTCGTGATATTCGCATATTCTCTTTGCACTATTTCTCTTCTTGTCTTCATCATGTCTGTTATATGTGTCTGAATACTTTTTGTGAATGAATCTACAATTAAATTGGAATTTAGATATATAGAGTTGCAAAGAAAACAATAGAGAACTCATTAGAAAACTTTAGCTTCAATTTAAAAAAGAAATTAGATCTAAACGGGTTTGGGTTCGAATTAGAATCAAATTGAAATAGATTTGAAAATGGTTTCAATATTTATGGCCAAATCCATTAGTAAAATTATTGGATAAATTTATAGAACAATTACCTTTTAAGAGGAAATTCTTAATTCATCACAAATTGTCCTGTCGCTACCCCTTAGATAGACCCAAACTCAGTCATTCATAACTTTTTATCATGATCTAATTTATTCGATTGCTCTAGTTAGAAGTGGCGCAACTTGACCCTCTCCAACATATTTCAATTTCAGCCCAATCCAATGGTTCATTAGAGAGATATGGCCGTTGCACTGGGACTGTTTAATTCAAGGACAGATATTTCTCTATTTCCCATAACCAAGAGTTCTTTATACTTAAACTTCACAAAAATAATATATCAAAGCAATATAATTAGAATTTAATAATTATTTAATTAGTCTAAAGACTAATATGAATGTTCTAAATGAATTAATGGAGATTTTTAATGGGAAATAAAGCTGATGGATAGAGATATTGAATTCAATAGAGAATGGATGACTTTTAATATTAATGTATATTAAATATTATTTAATATATATTAAATAATCTAAAAAATGATAATTTTTAAATGAGGAGACTTTAATGATAATGGATTAAGATTTAATTGACATAGAGTCATTATTATAACATTACTATAAGTAGAATTGTTATTATTAATACGTTATGTATTATTAGATAACTTGTTGATATACCTTAATGGTGATTAGAATTAGCCAATGAAGTTTTATGTAAAGGTTCTCTAGATCAATTATGTATAGTTGTGATAAGTTTATTATTTATTAATGTTTGTTGGGTCTAGCAAACTATTAATAAATAATAGTATAAATAGTTTACATATTTGTCAATTAATACGATCAGAGTTAATCTAGAGGAAATTAGTTAATGATTGAAGTACTGTAAAAGATATTAATCGAATTGAATTGGTTAATAATTTGGAGGAGTATCAATTAACTGAATCAACGTACATAGGAGAAACTTATTTGAGATAATAATACTTGGTATTGGAGATTTATTATAACTTGTTATTATTAAAATATAAATGGGAACATTGTTGCAGAGTGACGAATGTGGTCATTATAGATTCCTAATATAGCTTGTTGTTAAATATTAACAAGTTATTATTATTGAACTATGAATATGAATATGTGTGCATTGGATTATGGCTGACTTTTAACGTACAAATTATAATTAGTTATTAGCCAACTGATATTCATTGGGTTGATGGTATGGTTGTGTAATTATTAATTAAATCAATTAACTAGAGTTAATTGAATTTAATTAATAATTATGTAAAAGAGATTTAATTGATATAATTCTTTTAATGAGATTGTAGATTATCTATATCGAAGTTGATAAGTCTTATGACTTGAATTATGACTTTAGATGTTATATGGTTGTCAACGATGATAACGAATTAATTAAAAGGCTCAAACTTTAGTAATATTTAATTAAATTTCTATTTGAAAACTAATAAGATGTTAATAGGTCATGGATGGTGTACCTATGTTAATGGATTGAGATAAATAAAGTTATAATCTTCTTATTCAAAGAATGATAGTTGACTTTCTTATATTTTAACGAATAATGATCCTTGATTTGTGTTGAAAGTTGAAGTAACCTTAAAAGAAGAGTTAATCAATTAGAATATGGATCATGGTTAAATATAGAGAACAATTTAATTAAAGGTCAATGATGATCAGTTTAGTGAATATTTATCCTTAAGTTATTCTTAGAATGTAATTCTTAATAATGGAAGGATACTTCTATCGGGGAACAATTGGGTTGACTTGTAGGTCAAATGATGAAACTTAAGACACTTGAAAATATACTTGCAAACAGAAAACTGGAAACCCCTACATATTATTCAACTATGTGAATTTAGTAAACCAAAACATGTGTTTGCATCGTGTATTCTATATGCTTTTTGTTTTGGGTTTTGGGTTAACTAGTGTTGACCAGTCCTAGGTTGTTACTAGAGGCTCGGGGGTTATGAGATGTGATGGTATGTTGATCTTATTTGGTCTCGATCTTTATAAGCCCAACCATGGTAATGTGATCCTATGCTCTATGAAATGTTTGTATTTGTTCATCAGTCTTCATGTGTGAAGCTCAGATGTATGTGTATGAGACACTTGAGCTAATCATTTTTGAGTCATCGATCAGTTATCCTTGGATTATTTTCTAGTTGCCATGATGGGACTGAAATGTGGATTTATTTCTTGATGATGTCATGTTGTGACATGTTTGACTCAACCATTTTGGAGTCTTCGATCAGTATGATTTTGAGGTATTCTTGGTTGCTTGTTGAGAACCAATGAATATTGTGATTTATTTTGGTTATTGAGAACCAATGGATACTTATGATTATCAGTGATGCCTTCAATTGCCAATAGAGAACTGTTGTGGTCATAATTTTCTATGGATGCTTTTTCCAGATGCTCATGGAGATTTGATGATTCTTATCTTGGAGATTTGATGATTCTTATTATGGATATTTGATGCTTTTATCATGGATATTTGATGATTCTTTTTATGGATTATCTTTTGGATTTTCTTTACAGTCGCTTGTACAGGACTGTGGTGATTTATGATTCCATGAGCTTAGGGTAGGTAATCTACTTGTAGTGTCAGAAAGTGGCTTGCAATGGGGGTCGGGGCCCTAAGTGGCTACCAGGGTAACTCATTGTAAGTTTGGTTAATAAGTGATAACATTTACACACTAAATGGGGATTAAATGAACCTAAAAAGATAATTGTTTTGATGTTCTCGCCCATGCCTTGAGTGCTTGTATAGGCTAGGATGGGAGTAGTGAGAATGCATGGTTGCGACCTTGCATTCCGTAGTATGCCTCGTCAGTATGAGAGGATACTAGTGGCCGCATGAGATCAGTATGGACCCGTGGAGTTTAGCTAGCTGCCAGGGTAACTTGTACGTGATAAATGCGATGACACTTTCTCGCTTGCAGAGTAGGTTTCCTACATGTCATTGTGTGCCTCTGGGAATTAGATGTCAGTAACCTTTGAGTAGTATACTTTTAGGATTCTTGGACTATAGAGATTTATGTTTTGCAGTTTTGATAGCCTATTTGGGACTTGATATTTTCTTCTCAGCACGGTGGGAGTGGACCACTTAGGTTCCACGCGGTCGTGTGGTAGTGTATTTTCACTCTTATCATTTGAGATCCATCTGAGACACCATGGCTAATTCTTTCTTGGCTGGTATTTATCTTCATTATGATCTTGGATCATTATGATAGATGATATACCTTATGATGGATGTATTTATTGGTATGTTTCTTACATTGATGATTTGCATATGTTTGATGATGGTATACTTTGTATGTTAGTAGGATGTTTTAGGAGTGACATTCCTACTATGTTAATACCGATGATCTCTTCGGTGCTTTGGAATGTTACGCACAGAGGGATGGCTAGGATCCACGATGGTCTAATGATGTTATTTACGGTTGAGAGGAACCGTGCACTTAGTTATTTATGTTTGTTATATATGGTTATATTTTGTGATGATGTATCATGTATTGTTTATGGTTTCATTTATGTTATTGCATCATGGATTAGTGTTAGTATGATGATGTACTGTATTTACATGGATGTTTATTCTTTTAAGCTTTTTATACCCTGTGATATGTATGGTGGATGATTGAGCTAAACTAAAATGTAATTACTAAAAAAACACTTGTATATGGTTTAAGAATGTTGGATGTATCATTGTTATTTCTTAAGGATTTGATGTTAGATGAATAAGTTATGATTAGATGTGATACAACGTTAAGGGATCTTTAAAGAATGTAATCTGTTACGTATGTTATGTTTACTTTCAGTTGGATGTTACTATTTCTTTCATGAATATTATGAATGGTTTATCTTTCTTGTTTTAAAAAAAAATTGTTTTGTAAACTTAGTGAAATTCTTTGGATCCCTTGGCGAGGCATTACAGGTAGGGTTTGAAAACCCATTATAGAATTTTATTGAAAGATCTGTCTACTTCGTGTCTTCCTAGTTGTTTGCATATTGCTTATTAGTTTACTGTATTGATTATTGAATAAAGAAATATGTTGTAGATTTTGAAAAGGAAAAACTTATTAATCAAGAAAACTTGATTGAGGGAAATTATAGAAAATTATTATGACTATGTTCTTTTAAACCCCTTTCTAACATAACAAAAATTTGATTATTAAAAATTGGAAGAAAAAAATTAATTGAATAATTTGGGTTTCAACTTTAAATTTGTCTTTAGAACTATGTGATTATCATGAATTTTCTAAACATAGATTTTAAAATTTTAAAAATATATATTTGGTCAGAACTTTGTATTTATATTAATATAATCAACTAGTTCAAAAGGGGCTCTCGGAGAAAGAACCAAGAAAGAAAACTCTATTCATAACCCATTACAAAAAATATAGTATACCTCGAGCTACCCAAGAAGAGAGTTGGCGAGCCAAAATCAATTAAAATATATGTGCCAAGGATGGCATGAGAGAAATAATAAGCACCAAAAACTTGATTTACATGATAATTATACAAAATGCCAAGTGATACAAGAAATCCCAAAGGAATCATAACAGTAAACAAACTAATAATCAACATGTCCAAAAAGAGAAGATAGCAGAGAAACACCAAGCCACATATCAAACTGGCAGTAGAAGGTGAACCAAAACTTGCATGTTAGAAGACAAAAAACCAAACATCATAGAGAAAAAGAAGCAATAGATATAGCAAATCACCCTCCAAGACCAAACTGAGATGGTGGAGAAAAAAATAGCAAGCTCCATAGTTGGTCAGTTTGCTTCAGGATGGGATCAATAGTAGTATGGGAAGTGGGAGGGATAATAGGGGAGGAGGAGGAGGCAACATCAAAAGGGGGACTCAAAGGCTTGGCAGAAGAAGACCCAAATGCAGCATCTGAGCATGCAAAATTGTTACTGGAGTGAGCAATCAGCCTGAGAATAGCATGTGTACATGCAAAGACCTTTCGCTGGACTGCACCATCAAGAGGGAATCAAGTAAAGAAATTATCCAAGGGCAGAAGGAGAGTAAGATGACATAGAAAAAATGCAGTGAAAGATATTGCAAGATCCAATCAAAGTCAGCAAGGACAAGAATAATGTCAGGTGGAAACATGTCGTATAGGCACAAGTGAGAACTGCTACCAGTACGATGCCAATGTAACTAAGATTATTCAAATTGAATCAAATGGAAAATTGATAAGTAGGTGTCTAAAGTGACATTATTAGATGGATAGAAAATAGAGTAGCTATCTGCACCCTGATTTGCAAGTAAATTGGCAACATAGTTACCTTCACAAAAAACATGAGTAAGAAAAACCTCATCAAATGAATCAAGCAAAGACCATATTTGAACAAGAACATAGTGGATGTGTTGTGCAAAGGAAGACCGCCTAACATAGGCATTAATGATAATAGAAGAATCTCCTTCAACATGAATACGGTAGCACTGAAACTTTTTTGCTATAGAGAGACCCTGAAGAAGAGCAAAGGCTTCAAAAAATTTGTTAGTAGCAGGAGCAATAGGGCAAGCCTCAAAACATAAGCCAGTCCCATGATGATCATGAAGGACATAACCAATCCCCAAATTTATTGGGTTACCTTTGGAGGAGCCATCAAAATTAAGTTTGACAAATCCATGCTGAGGAAGGGACCATTTAACAGAGGCCCTAGCTTGAAGTCTATCCTTAGGACAGAGAGGAAATGGGAGGGAAGGGAATTTTAAGCCTTCCCAATTTTTGAAAACAACTTTATCCCAGGAGGAGAATCCATGATCCCCCCTAAATTTTCATGTATATGCATTTGTCACTTCAACAATAGAATGGAGAAGTTTATTAAGGATTGAATCCAGAGAAGAGGGAGAATTTTGGAAAATACGTTCGTTCTGTTCCCACCAAATAGCCCATAAAACCAAAGATGGAGAGCATATCCATATACGTACAAACATAAATTTGGGGTACAAAGTTGGTCAGGCTTGAAAAAGGTCCCAGACCTTCAGAGGAAGTGGCATGGAGTAATCAATTTTACCAAGCACAAATGTCCAGTAATCTAGAGCAAAAGGATAATTAAGGAAAAGGTGGTCAACTGTTTCAAGAGCCTGGTTACACAAGACATAGAAAAAATCATTAGTAATATTAAGTCTTGATAATCTATCACTAGTAAGAACCCGATTCCTCAAAACCAACCATGAAAAACAACTTGGAAGGATAGAACTATGCTAGCAAAGAGAATAAGCCCATTGTTTAGATTTGGCAAGTTGGTTGAAATTGACCAAGTCATAACCCAACTTAACCGAATAGTTACTATCAGGAGAGGGACACCAAAAAAGTTTATCAGGTGAATGGGAGAAAAAATAGATTGTTGGGCTAAGAATGAATTAGTAGAAGATGCAAATTGAGAGTCAATAGGAAGAAGAGATAAATTAAGCCAAAGAACCAAGCCAAAATACATAGAGACTACTGAGACATAGTTGACCAGCTTGGAACCCCAATGAGAATGAGTAATCTCCCAAATATGGAGGAAGGGATGAATAAAAGAAAGGGGAGGTAAACCAATCCATGAACCCATCCAAAAATCAACTGATTCACCATCATGAACTTCAAAAGAAATGGAAGATGTGATGATATCATGAGATTCAAGGATGAAGTTCCAAATTGTTGAACCTTTGGGGGGATCCAAAACAGACAAAATTCTAGAAGGATCCAAAATATCAAGATATTTTTCTTGCATCAACCTACACCACTTAATATGAGGTTGAGAAAAAAAATTCCAAACAAGTTTAGCACCAAAAGCTAAGTTACGAGCATGCAAATTATGAAAGAGAAATAAGAGGAGGTTTCTTATCACCTGTCATATTGGCATTCCAAAGAAAATCCCTAATTAATTTCTCAATCTGAACAAGAATAGATTTAGGGACAACCAAAATTGAGAAGTAATAGTTAGGAATGGCAGATAAGATAGTTTTTATAAGTAAAATTCAACCCAAAAGGGAGAGCCATCTAGGCTTCCAAGCCAAAACCCTAGACCTAATCCGATTAACAACAGACTGCCAATAAATGGCTTTATTGGACCCAACAAAAAGAGGAACACGCAAATAGGTCAAAGGAATCTCATCAAAAGAAAAACTAAGGATCCCCTTAATCTGAGAAGCAAGGGAAGATTTAGTATTAAAAATGTAGATTTTAGACTTCTGAGGATTGATCTTTTGACCAGATACCAAACAATAAGAATCAAGTAGTTTGTGAATGTGACCGGCTTTAAGAAGAGAAGCCCTACCAAAAAGAAGGGTATCATTAGCAAAAAAAGAATGGGTAACCACAACCGATGTAGTTGGAATAGAGACACCAAGCCATAACTCGACCAAATGAGAAGCAGTGATAGCATGAATCAAAGCTTCAGTTGCAATGATGAAAAGAATTAGAGAGACAGGATCACCTTGCCTAACACCCTGGGTTGTAGAGAAATACCCTGAGGCTAAACCATTTATTAAGACAGAGAAATGGGCACTAGTAACACAAGCCATAATCCACTTGCACCATTTTTTGGAGAAACCAAATTTCAATAAGGCCTTTAGAAGGAAAGGCCAACTTAACCTATCATAAGCCTTCATCATATCAAGTTTAACTATAAAAGATGGAAGTGAATAAGTTTGAATGGAGTGGAGGGTCTCATGTGCAAGGTTAGCCCCATCCAAAGTATCCCTACTATGAACAAAACCCCCCTATTCTAGGGAGACAATTGTACGGATAATATGTTGAAGACGGATATAAATAGCCTTAGTGATAATTTTGTAAATGGTATTATAGAGAGATATAGGTCTAAAATCAGCAAATGATTGGGGATCATCAACTTTGGGAATAAGGACAATATTCGTTGAATTAAAAGACTTTAGCATGGCAGAGTTCCATCTTGACTCTTCAATAACATTCAAAAGATCAAAGCAAATGACATCCCAAGATTTTTGAAAGAAAAGGGGAGTAAATCCATCAGGCCCAGGTGCTTTATCAGGAGCCGGGGAGAAAACAACATTTCAGACCTCAACCAAGGTAAAAGGAGCCATTAAACTACAATTATCTTGATCTGATATAGAGATGGGAATAGTAGCCAAAAATGGGTCCATAAGAGCATCAGAAGGCTAAGGAGGAGGAGGGGCCAACAAATCTAAGAAAAAATTAACACCTTGATTCCTAATATCCTTAGGATCAATGAGAATATTTCCAAAAGAATCCTTGATGGAAAAGATTATTTTCACAGCTGCTTTATGCATAGTAGAACCATGGAAAAACTTGTTATTCTGATCACCCAACTGAAGCCAATACTCTCGAGATTTCTTACGCCAATATTCCTCTTAACAAGCACAAAGTTCAGCCCATTCATTTTACAAGCATTTTTGAGAAGCATATGATTGAGGGTCTAACCTGGAAGAAATAATGTGTTGATTGATAGCAAACAAATCCCTTTCAAGTTGAGACTTTTGTTCAAAGATATTTTAAAAAACATTAACATTCCAGGCCTTAATCAGAGTCTTGATATATTGTAATTTTTTAAAGAAATTGAACATCTTAGTGCCATCCACTAAAGGGGCGGTAAGCCACCAGTGCTTAAGGAGGGAGTGGAACAAAAGATGCCTACACTAGACCGATTAGAATTTGAATGAAGATTAATGGGGAATGGGGGTAGAAGAGTGAGGCAGATCAATCACTAAAGAGATAGGAAAATGATCAGAATCAAAAAATGGCAGGATAGATAGGGACAACGAGGCATTCAAAATTTTCTAATTTTGAGAGGCAAGGAATCTATCAAGTCTAACAGCAATTTGCAAGAAATCTGATATGCGGTTAGTCCAAGTGAATGAACCATTAGTGGGTAAGATGTCATAAAGATCATTATCATGGATGAAGTTATTGAAGTTAGAGATAACATGAAGAGGAAGAGATATACCTCCAATCTTATCATTTGATCCCAAAGCAGCATTAAAGTCACTAGCAAGAAGGAATTTAGATTTTGAGAATTGCTGAATAACATTTGTTAAAGATTGCCAAAGTTGGAACTTGGCAGACGAAGAAGTAGGTCCATATAAACTAATGAGAAGAAAATTCAAAGAGAAATTCTTCACACTGAGGAGTTGCCAATTAATTCCAGATTGGAGTGGAAAAACATACACAAATTTGTCTTTCCAAAGGGTAGCAAGACCACTAGAGGCACCATTGGAAGGAAGAAATGAATGCTTCTAGGCAGTCCACTTACCCAATGTAGCAGAAAATTTATTAGAGGATAATTTTTTTTCTTGGAGAAGGATAATATCCCAAGGAGAAGAATCAAGCCTAAGCTTGATCTAAGAATGCTTTTCAAAAGCATTAAGGCCTCTGACATTCTACAAGATAATCTTCAAAGCGGACAAGGAGAACCCTTAGTTCTCCTTGTCAAACATCTCTTGGAAGCAGAGGAGTTAGCATCCAAAGTGGACTAAACCCCAACCACAATTTCCTCTAAGGCCTTAGTTTCCTTGGACTTCCTACCTCTAGGTTTGGGAGCAGGATTTTTGAGTTTAGGTGATAAAGGAGTTTGGACAATAGCATCTTTATCAAGCTTCCTAGTCACGAGATCCGAGGGTGCAGGCACCAAACTAGGGCAAGAATCTAGCATAGACTTGGATCCCTAAGGAATTACCTTATCAGAGGTAGGGGATAGGCAATCAGTCTGATTGGGCACACAATGATCAAAAATAATAGGTGAGACTAAAGGCCCATCAAGAAAAACTAATGGGCTAGAATTGGGAGAAGGAACCGTATCATCCATGGGGTTCTCAAGAGGAGAAAAATTATCCTGAAAAATAGATTGAGTAGTAGAGGATATTTCTTCAACCAAAAGGTTAACATGTTGAGAAGTCATACAACCAAACTGAAATGGATCATTAGAGAACATTAATTTTCTAACAACTGAATCTTTTACAGGAGACCTAACATCCTTAGATAAATATGGGGAGAGAGCGGCACCAAAAAATTCAACACCTTGAAGGATCTGAATAATAGAAAGTAAGAAAAACTTTAGCATGCCAACAAAAGAGCAAATAGCTAGGAAATAAAAGTGAAGACTCTAACCCTTAGGGATCAACTGAGTATTGATACTAGAAGGAATGTTCCTAACTATCAAAGATACCTCATCACAAGATAGCAAAGAAATGGAAGGCGGGCTAGGAACCTTAGGAGTAGGGGGGATGAAGGGGGAGTCATTTATGGAGGAATAAAATGACTAGTTTGAGCCACCAAGGAACATAATGCAAGGAAAGAAGTGTGATCCAAACAAACCACCAATGTGGAGGAGCTGGGATCCCTGCATTAGTTGGTAAAGTGGCCTAAGAGCCTTGCATAAGGCAAAATAGTATGAGCATCTTGAATAACAATGTTTTCTTTCCAAGAACCCCAATTAGATTGAAGGGTAATGAAATTAGGAAGTGGGTTAGAGGTGTCCAACAAGAGACAAAACCAAATTGATCGATGTGGTTGCTCAAATGGAAGAAGATCATGGAAAATAAAAGACCCTAGCTTATTAGCAATTGCCTCCACAATATCCATGTCTCTATATTCAAGAAAAAGGGAGGCAAGCTCCAACCAAAAAGGAATCCAAGCACAAGAAGAGTCATTCATAAGAAAATTAGGAGTCCAATTAACAACCAAAATACCCAAACCATAACAAAACCAGTAAATATTATTAAGAATACTATCCCTATCCGAAATAGAATAAAAGATTGCAATAAAAAAATTAGATGAATGATCCATGTAGAGGAGATCAAACAAACCTGTCCAATTGGAGGAAGCCCATGAACGAAATTCCAAAATAGGGAGAAAGGACCAGATCTTACCGATCAACGTGATATCCATCATAAGTGAAATTTGAGGGCGAAGAAGACCATCATTCAAGACTAGCAGGGGTTCCATGTGGCCCATATGAGGAGGATCTAGTATAGGGGAAGAAGAAGCCTGCAAGTTCAGTTTAGTGGAAGATGGGCACCTAGAATGCCTTTTTGTGAATTAGAGCTTGAACAAGAGGAGGCCTTGTGAGAACTAATGGGAATATTATTAGGCATAGAAATGAAAGCTGGAGGGAAAAGTGGAAGCCAATTAGGCCAGGAACCATAAGAGGGTGGAAGGGATGAATTGGGGAAAACACCATTAGCCATCTGAGGAGGCGGGGGAGCAGCAAGAACAAATTTCCTACCACCAGAGCAGGTTTGAAAGAAGCACATTTTACCTTAAGATACCCACCGTCCATTAAGATTTTTATGTCAAGATCGAGACCTACGAGCATTCCTGCCAGAAGAAGAATGACCACCAAACTGCGGCCTGCCAGAAGAAGATCGACCACCAAGCTGCAAACCATTTTGACGCCCACCATGTAAAGATCTAGCCGAGGAAACACCTTTCTGAGACACCAGTAGAGGCAGAGAAAATCTTGAACAAAAGAATATTTATTTATATAAACATAGATAAATATTCTTCTTACATCTAAAATAATTTAATTGCAATATTTATTGGGAAAGAAAAAGATTAATTAAGAGGAAAGCATATTGTAACTAAACGTATGGATACATGCTAAAAATAGAAACTAAGTATAGTATGGTCACATGCATGTGAAAAAAAATATGCTAAAAATAGACAGCTAAGTATAGTATACTTGCATGATTTCAGAGATCAAAGACGTGCGAAAATAATAATTGCATTTTTTTTATTTTATAAAAATATAATTTGATTTTTAGATTTATTTAATTTTAAGAAAAAATTATGATTAATTATTAATTTCAGAAATTTAAAAAAATATATCTTTTTAAAAATATTTTTGAAAAAAATAATAATAATTTATTAATTTCTAAAATTACATAAATATTATCCATTTAATTATAAAGTGAATGTTAGTATTAGTGATTCTTTAAGTCTAATTAAACTCTTAGTTGCATATGAATAATTTTATATTTATTAATGCAAGAGGGAAGTTAATAAATAAATATTTAGAATTTTAATATATTTTAAGGGAAGTTGTGGTGGAGTTCACTTTGTAATAATCTAGGTAATGACTATTTGACTTTACGAGAGAAATTATAAATAACTCAATTAAATTTATAAATTTATCTCTAGTGGCATTATGAATTAAAGGTAAAGTAAATATTAATATTAGATTTAAATAGAAGTCAAATTAATATTTTAGAAATGAAATTGATATTAATATTAAATTAAAAATATACACCTATGTTATTAATTGAATCATTCATGATTTAATATTATTTAAGTTAGAAACATGATAATATTGCATGATATTTTATATGCAAAGAGATTGGATATTTAAACACTTATTGATTTAAAGATTTAAATAAACATATGAGCATAACAATTTATATTAACATATATATTCTTAAATTATTTCTAAACACATCCTTATGACCCAAGCTAAACAAGAGAAAATGATGGAACGAAATCATGGGGCTAAAAATTATGTATTTTCTAATGATTTATTTATAGTCTTGTGATATTTATTTTTATGATGGTTTTTCTTTGTGGGTTGTTAAGTTGCCCAAGTTAGGATGTAAACTAGAGGCATTTTTGAGATTTCTTTTATGATTATTTGACTAGATGTCATAATGAACTTTATGATTTGAACTGAGATTTATGTTTTATGAGCTTTATGCTATTGATTATTTATGAGAATCTTGGGTTTTGAGAACCAATGTTATTTTTGAGTTGCATGTTAAAGAACTAAATTCAATCAATATTACTATTGTGATACGGGACACACTTGTGGTTTGCGATTTTTGGGAAGGTAGTCTAGGTGCATGTCTATGGGAGTGACTTGCAAGGGGGGCCAGGGCCCAAAGTGGCTGCTAGGGTAACTCATTGTAAGTTGTGTAACAAGTGATAATATAGTAATTGAAACATATTTCCTAGCCCTTTTCCTTGAGATACACTAAAAAGATAAGCTTGAAATGTTTGCATCGTCTATGCCTTGAGTGCTTGTACAAGCGAAGGATGGGAATGGGATGATACCTAGTGAGAGGTATGACTAGTTTTCTCATCATCACGAGAGGGTATTCTAGTTCTGCATAGAGTCACTAGGGGGCCGAGGTCTTGAGAGACTACTAGGGTAACCTTAGAGTTGGCTCATTTAATGACACTCCATAGTATGTAGGTTGAATCTCTTTCATGATTTTTTTTTTAATATTTGTCTCTAGTAGTGTACTTGTTGGACATTACTTTTGAAGGTGTATTTACTTTGAGTTGTTACTCATTGATTGGATGTCATTTATTGTTAACAAATAACTTTTATTAATGAATGATAATTTATTCATCGATGTTTTTTTATTATTAGAGTCAATGATTGGTGGTTTACTTTTATTGACGACAGTTGCTATCTGTTGGTTATTGTGCTTGTGACACTTGACATTGGTTTGGAGGTGGTTGTATCTTTTTGGGTTTTGATACTTGATTTATATTTGGTATCTAGATGTTGACTTGGTATGAGATGTTAGTATTGGATGAGTGTTCTTTCAACTTGATTGTCTTTCTTCTTTAGTAGTTTGTGTACCCTTGAGGTAGATTTGGCTAACAGGATTCCTTGCCTAGGATTATTTTATGATTTGATTATATGTGTGTAGATCGTACATTATCTCTCCTACACATGGGAGTGGAAGCCTGATTAGGTTACCACGCAATTAGGAGGTAATGTCTTCTTACCATTTAAGTACCCCTTACATTGCTAGTGTTGGATTCTCATTGATACAATGATACCATTATCATTCTTCCTCTTATCTTGAAAACTTCTATTCATTTGATGTGTCTATGTATCATGTGTTTTGAGATCCTACAGGATATTGTATTGTATATTGATGTACTTGTATCTATTTCCACATACCCTATGACATGTGCAGTGGATGTTATTCATTTCTTTCATATTATTAGTTCTACTTATTCATTTTCTTATGTGGTAATGTATCTATTATTTCTTTATGATTGGGTGACTTTGTACTAAAGACTTAAACTAATTATTATAAACTTTCTTAAATGTGACTCAACGTGGAGGAACCCTTGAGGAATTGAAACTATATTTATAATTTCTTATGTGTATTTGATGTGTATGTATATATTGCTTCCGCATTATTGTTACTTTGATGTTGTTTAAACTTTTTTTTAAAAACAATTCAATAAACTTTGTAACATATTAGGTTTATTTCTTTTGGGTTCCCAGGCAGGGCGTTACATTTAGCATACTCCATCAATAGAGGGTCCTAAAAGAGTTTAGGATTAAAATAGTACCAACAAAGAACAAATTCCACTGTGGTACATTCAACGTCAACTATCTACCCTTACTCCCTCTATTCACTTAAAGCACAAAAAATACTAATTAATGATTTCAAACTTATAATGTTAAAGCCTATAATAGTTTTTCTTCACTATTTAAAGTTTCAATTTTTTGTTTATTGTATGTGAACACATCTATTTAAAGAATTAAAAATTGTGCTTATGGCTTTGTATCTGTAGATGTTTGTATTTTGGAGTGATTTCATCTTACCATTACTATATCCATATGAATCACTGTGTAACTAATGGGGTTGGCATACATTCTTGTATGATATTTTTTCTAGGATGATATGTCAAAGGAAATGGCCTCTATATGTACCACCCAAGTAGTAAGTACACATAATGTAAGTTATAGTTCATTCTTGTTTCAAAATTGTGCATATAGCTCTATATTTAGGACTTTTTGTATATAGCTCTACTTCTGATATATTTCCTTATCTTGCACAAACACACTACTTAACCTATTGTGAACTAATTAGCTAGCTAAAATATTAACATGTGAATCCATAGAAACACATCAGTTACCATTACTATTATTCCAAAACAACTAAAATATGACTTTCTATGCATGGTCCATAATCTAAATTCGATGTTTTGTATTCTAAAACTATATGCTTAATTTTTTAGCCAATAGGCTATATGTGGGAATTGTTACACAAACACGATCATTCCATACAAATCTATAAACTCAATGGACCTAAACATATCATCTCTGTCTGTTATACTACAAAGCCACTTCCCACTCTCCTCCTCTGCTTTCATGAAGGTTGTTAGTAGTTGTGTTTATTTCTTACAACTCAGCTTTCTCTTTTGCATTTTATTTTACTCTTCATCTATCTACCCGTCCTCTTTCATTCTCGATCATTTATTATTCGATGTTAGTAACACCTTCAAGATGCTGAAATAAATAAATGTTCAAGACTCCAATTTACATTTGTCAAATGCATTCGTTTTGGGTTTATAATGGCTTATCAGTGATTTTTTCTTGTTTTCATCTTGCAGTCATTGTGATCCACGTATTTTCTATGCTTTTATGGAAATCGTTACCCTATTCCAAAGTTTTGTTCTTTACATTCCTTTAGATGGCATCTTTAAGAAATTTTGTCAAACTGTGCATGTCTTTCCTTCCATATTTTGAATACATTAATAAACTAGATAGCTTAACTAAATTGTTTTCCCGTTGTAAGGCTTTAATGGGTTTTCATACTATGTTTTAAAGGTCCCATTTTTGCATGGGCATGAAAGACTTTAGCAAAGATTATGGAATTTAACATTACACTTGCCAATTTAATTTGCTTGAGTCTGAAAAGCCTCTTCAACATATTTGTATTGAACATATCTTGCAACCATTTCAAATTATTACATATCAACATTAATTTTTCCTTGATGTTGGAACTTAATAATGTTGGATTACCAATCACTACAATTTGCATGTATAAAAATAAATGAAAAAAAGAAGTCACAAAATAGTCATTGTGGGAAATCCCAAGCAATATGTAAGTCTTGTAAGGCTCTAAGAATTTAGAATCCATCATCACATAGCTAAATAGGTCACCATTAAAGCCTAGAAAACAATTTAAACAATCAAAAAGTTCAATTTGATCTAAATTTAGCAACATTTTCTCTTGAATTCAGAGTTTTTTTCTTTTGCTAATGAACATCAAGTTTGCATCTATAGTAATGTATGAGTGTGTTTTTTTCTATGAGGTAAAATATTTGTTAAAGACTGATAATTGATTTGTACTTGTTGGTATCCGCTATACAGGTGACTTGGTCAAGCACAATGAACTCGCTAGATTCTCAACAAGAGAGACTAAGCATCACATCATGGACTACCAATAGAGAATAAATGTCACTGTGGTATGTTCAACTTGAACTATTTGCCCTTACTACTGCTATTCACCTAAAGAAAAAAATACTAATTATCGATTTCAAATTTATAATGTTAATGCCAATAATGGCTATTCTTCACTATTTCATGTTCTAATTTTTTTTTTATTGTATTTGAAAAAATCTATTTAACGAATAAAAAAAAATGTGCTTATAGCTCTATATCTATGGATATGTGTATTTTGGAGTGATTTCATCTTACCATTACTATATCCATATGAATCACTCAAGCTTGGCATGCATTCTTGTATGATAATTTTTCTAGGATGATATGTCAAAGGAAATGACCTCTACATCTATCACCTAAGGAGTGAGCATACAAAATGTAAGTTATAGTTTGTCCTTGTTTAAAAATTGTTCTTATAGCTCTATATTTAGGCCTCCGTGTATATAGCTCTATTTTTGAGATATTTCCTTATCCTACAAAAACACACTACTTGACCTCATGTGAACTAATTATCCGGCTGAAATATTAACATGTGAATCCATAGAAACACATCAGTTACCATTAGTATTATTTCAAAATAAGTGAAATTTGAATACCTATGCACGGTCCATAATTTGAATTTGATGTGTATTGTAAAACTATATGCTTAATTTTTTATGCTTTTCATATGGCAATTCCAACTCTAAGCCTATAGCATTAGTTATATACTAAATATAAACATCCCCACAGTTGGATACTCAAAGCTATCCGTTCATTATCTCGACATGCCAACAAATCAATCACAAAACCCTTTTTTCCCACTATCATATACTTATCACTACTTTCATGCAATCATGAGATTTCAAATCTATATATATTACTTGTCTTTGGCACATTGTGATCCCAATTGTTTCTAGGCTTTAAAACCATAAACTAAGGATTTTGGCTTCCCAACCATCAAAATATGTAACCACCATCGGGAAGGAATAATTTGTACTATGTTCTTAGACTATGTGCAAACTATGTTTATAGAAATTGTATCATGACAAATTGCATCATTCATTTGGAAAACACTATTGAAAAGAGACTTCATAGGTATTCTACTTTGGGACACAAAGGTGTCTTTCTGGAAATGGAAAAATGTTTTATTGGCTAGGGAAGAGCTTTTAGTTAGGGTTGAGTAATGTTTAACATGAATTAAAAAAGTAAAGCTTCTTACTGCTCGTTAAAGATTTTTCCTTCCTAGCATTTCTTTGGCTACTATTATATGGAGACAAGTAGGTTTTGAATGTTGTGACAATATTTGTAGAAATTGGGAGTTCTCCACCATCTGAACACATGATTTTAGTAGGAAAGATTAAAACATTACTGACCAATCCCAATAATTGAAAGGGTTGTTGTAGTGTTGTTTCATTTCAGGATGCAACCATGCTTAATTTTTTATGCTCATCATATGGCAGTTCCAACTCTAAGTTCATAAAATTATTTATGTGCCCAACTAAATATAAACATCCCCACAATTGGACACTCAAAGCTATTCATTCATTATCTTTCCATACCAACAAATCAATCACAAAAACCTTATGCCCACTATCATATACTTATCACTGCTTTCATGCAATCATGAGATTACAAATCTAGATATATTACTTGTTTTTTGCACATGACGATCCCAATTGTTTCTAGGCTAAAAGCCTAAAACTATAAACTAAGGATGTTGGCTTCCCAACCATCAAAATATGTAACCACCATCATGAAGGATAGATTTTTATTGTGTTCTTAGAGTATGTATAAACTGTGTTTATAGAAATTGTATCATGATAAATTACATCATTTATTTGGAACACATTATTGAAAAGAGATTTGATAGGCATTCTACTTTAGGACACAGAGGTTTCTTTCTAGGAGGTGGATAAATGTTTTATTGACCAGGGAAGAGTTTTTAGTTGAAGCTAAGTAATGTTGAAGATGAATAAGACAAGTAAAGCTTCTTACCACCTGTTAAAGACTCTATCTTCCTAGCTTTTCTTTGGCCGCTATTTTGTGGACACAAGTAGGTTTCAAATGTTGGGACAATATTTGTAGAGATTGGGAATTCTCTACCATTTGAACACATGATTTCAATAGGAAAGATTAAAACATTACTGACCAGCCACAATAATTGATTAAGGGTTTCTATAGTGTCATTTCATTTCAGGATGCAATCCACTTACAAGTTTGAGAGATTTATGAAACCATGAGATATACATAACCATGAGATATACGTAACCAATATTTTTCTGAATTATTTGTACATGGTGGACAATCAACTTAAAATTTAGGTTGGTCAGGTGATGGTTGGTTGGATAATAAAGGAACAT
The DNA here is from genome assembly GCA_028749045.1 of Cupressus sempervirens. NCBI lineage: Eukaryota > Viridiplantae > Streptophyta > Pinopsida > Cupressales > Cupressaceae > Cupressus > Cupressus sempervirens. The sequence goes on along the minus strand of CM053786.1, from coordinate 726,461,899 downwards.
TTTTTAGGTGTAATAGGGCCTGGATAGATTGTAACTATAATCTTAAACCCTTAGTTAATAGATTTTTATGTGAATCACAATGCTAAGTATCACCCTTATATCATCTACCTTATGGCTTGTAGTAAATTCATACAAGTGTAAAATAGCTACAACACATTGATAAACTTGTCAAGATTGACCTTAGTTACAACTGGTATTATCATATTTATATCTTATATTATAATACATCTTTTCATAACTATAATTTTAAGTACCATGTGTATAGTATATACAAGCCGCTTGGTCTCTTGCCACCATCCCCCTACCTTCCCCAAATCAATGGACCACTATACCCCATCCTAGAAACTTGGACTGCATCCCTCCATCCCCCTATCTACTAGGATGGTGTAACTATGCTAAATAACATGCATGAAAGGTACACCATTACAATAAATACCATAGTTGATTAAAGGTTTTTGCATTTTTTGTATCAGGATGTCATACTCTCATTTGAAATAAAAAATGTGAGTGTATGTGATATTTCTAATTAATGTTTGCCTAAGTTTTGGGTATTAGGGATGTAGGAACTCAATTTTTGGGATGTTGTGAAGATGGTTATTAATTAATAGGAAATAATAGTATTCAAAGTTTCATAGGGTTTCAATAAACACCCTTCTATTGATATCCTACTTAATGTCTGCCTGAGTTTCGGGTATAGAGGATGTAGGAACTCAATTTTTGGGATGTTGCAAAGATGGTAATTAATAAATAGGAAACAATGGTATTCAAACTTTCATAGGGTTTCAATGAATACCCTTCTATTGATATCCTAATCGTATATTGTACACAGTTTTAAATGGATTGCAAAGGTTCAAACCAACCACAACACACCAACAAGTTATTCAAGGTTTCCCTCTTTAACAATTATTTTATAACATGAGGGATGACTAGTAACACCCTCTTTATTAAGAATGTTTCTGGGATGCTCCAAAAGTATGAATAAATGATTGGATTTTGATGTCTTTGGGATGTCAGGGGATGTCATTCTAACCCCAAGATGTATTTTTGCATGGAACACCGTTCATAATAAATTTGTCCATATAAATGTTGCATTATACTTGGAAGGTATTTCTTTTGATATATATGATATTGGAAAGGAAATATTTTCTCCTACACCTAATCCAAACCAAACCAATAAGATTTATACAACTAAATAAAGATTAATCTAGATTAAATATTGAGTATATCTGAGGGTATTGTTTTATGAAGTTAAGCTCCAAAATCGTAAATATATGAAAAAAAATGTTGTAAGAATTGTATTTATATAATTAATACAACATAAAGGCATCAACATCTATGGGATCAAAAAAAATCATCTCAATTCATAGTTTACCTTGGGTTGAGTTTGTTGATTTAGATCATATGTTAGCTTGAGGACATGCCCTTCACATGAGAAAATTATTTCATAATCAACAAAGCTCTACCTTATGGTTTGCCTCTACTTCCTCTGCCTCTTCTAATATCTGGGACTTGCCATATTTAAAAATTCCAAATACCTATGGAGGATTGCCATTAATTTTGACTCCTAGAAAAATTGAAAAGACCAACAAAGACTGTTAGCAAGGGCCCTATAATGATGCATGCATATTTAGTATAGCTATAAAGGTAAAAGGCATAAGATTACAAGCCACCTTTCTATATAAAGTAGTAGCCACAACCTTATTATTGTTCCCCGTATTGCATATGCCTAAACAAGTATTCAAAACACCTTAAATCTATAACTATGCATGCAAAAAAAAAACCCATAAAGATTTGTAGGCTGACAAATAATATTGAATGTATTTAGATATCTATGTATATAGCTATATTTTTGAGATGTTTCCTATAACCATTATTATTTAAAATATTATGAATATTGCATGTATTTAACCATTTGAAACATTATGTAACCAATTGTGTATCTATGCATTCTTCTTTGAAATATTTGGCATGATACTATGTCAAAGGAAATGAACTCTACATGTTCTAAAAAAGGGGTGATCACAAATGATGTGAGTTAACATTCATTCCTTTTCCAATATTTGTTTTATAACCTATGAACATATATATTTAATGTGTTATTTATTATTGTTAGAACTTTTCTATATCTATGTATTTATGTCTATTTGAAATTTCTTCTTGGTTGTCACTTTTGTTCAAACTATGCATTCAATTGTACAAAAATATATCCATTTGAATTTATATATGTAAGTCTCTATTAGTGCATACCTATTTCTATGGAATTGTTTAACTTAATAAAATGCATACCAACCTAATAAAAACAAATAACTTAAGTGAAGATTGTGTTTGAGACCACTAATGTCAAAGCGTTATTGACCTTCAATGCAATACACTCAATCAATATTGGAGATTATGTTACAAATCCAATTCTTCAAGTCTTATCTTTCAAGATGATTACTAGCTTTGAAGATCAGATTGGCCACTACAATATTGTCTTATCTGATGGAAAATAACTATAATTAGCAATTTTAACTAAGAGAGCCAATGATTTTTTCTTCTCAAATAAACTAAAAATAAAATATATTGTATTATTAACAAATTTGTCAACCCACCGGTGTTTTCGGGTAAGCCTTCAATTTACCAATCTTTACACACTAAGTCATTTTACTTATTTAAATAATAAAAATAAACCTAATTTTATGTACTTGTACCATACAAAAGTAGGACCATAATCGTCTTCAACCTCAACATCATCCACCAAGAGTACAAAATCATCGAGAGACCCAAATATCTATACAAGACCCAACATGAACAAATGCAAGAGGAGAGAATAATTGTGTCACCAAACAAAACCACAAAATTTGGTATCCACGTACCTCGCAAGGAACTTCCACTACCTAAAACTATTAGCCCTATAAAGGATTTAAATCCATACCAAAGAAAGTGAACAATCAAAGGAAGGATCACAACCAAAAGACAGATGAGAAAATTTAACAACCAACAAGGTAGTGATCAAGTTTTTAGCACAAAGACTAGAATAGTTTTCTATAATGACATTGCAGAATTGCAATATGAGAGAGTACAAATAGGTTGCATGTACACCATTTCAAAAGGTTCAATCAAAGAAAAAAATAGGAAGTACAACAAGTTGAATAGCCACATGGAAATTGCTCTTGACCACAATTCCATATTTAAATGTTGTGATACTAATTTACCTATTGGAGTTGTTCTATACAACTTTAAGGTAATTGCTAATATTGTGAACATCAAAAACAACACGTTAGTTGATATTATTTGAGTGGTGCTCAGTTTTGGAGAGATTTCCACAATACGTCAAAGGGATGAAACTGAGGTCATTCAAAGAAGTCTCAAGTTAATGGACTTGTTACTCTTATCTATTGATGTCAACTTATGGGGGCCCATTGTCAAAAAGAAGGACAAGAGCTTGAAACATTGAAATCTTATAAAAAATTATTGTACTTACTATTAGAAATGGTTGTGTTGCTGATTTCAAAGGGAAGGTCATAAATACAACAACAACAACTATTTTGGAAATAGACCCATCCATACCTCAAGTTGTCGGCCTACAGTTCAAGGTAAGAGAATAGATTGACATTCCTTCATTGTTGCCATTTTCAAGAAAGACCACTAGAACAACCAATTCACACAAAATTATGGCTATCTTTGAAGATGCTTCAAAAATCACAGGGCCCTTTGAGGCTATAATAAAGGCAACAATCAAATTTATGAAGCAAAATTCTTTCTATCATCTAGCATGCCCACTTCATGTGAATGGAAAAAAATGCAAGAAAAAATTTATTGAAAGAAATAGAAAGACATGGGTTTATTCTAAATGCCTAAAGACCATTCCAGAATGCAACTACCAGTACCTCTTATAAGTTAAGTTGCAAGATCATACAGGTGTCATTTGGGTTGTCGTTTTTGATGAAGTAGTAGGTAATCTACTACACATGTCTGCCAAAGATCTCTACATGTTGCAATATGATAGCCAAGTTGACACAACTGTTGAAGGGGTAATCAAAGCTATCTATTTCAACACTTTCATACTGACCCTTTCAATAACAAGTGATGTCTACAACCTTGAAAGTAGAATTAAAACTACCATTATGGAGGCAACAAAAGTGGACTTCAAGACTCAAAGTGAGTCTCTGATTTCTAATATATCAGAAATAAGTGCTTCCAAATAATCTTGCTAAGTGACATCCGTGTCCCTACAATAGAATTGTTTGAACAAATTAATAAATAAAGTACACATGTACTATTTCCTTTTAAAATCTTTATTCAACTCAACAACGTAATCCAAAATTCTCAATGTTGAGTTTTTGGAAACTTCAATAATTAGTAGTTTTATATCTCATTGTTTTCATATTATTATTCAATATGGAATAAAACTAGAAAGAAATTGTAGCATATTGTATTACAACTTCCATAAAGTTGTTTTGGTTGTTGTACCATCTTTATCAACAATACTTTGTCTTTCTACTCATTTAAATTTTACTTTTGGTTGTTCCCCATCATCCCTTCTCTATTTCTGTGATTTTCTTAACTGCCAGCCTTATTCCATAAGCTGCTACTGATAGAATCATGGTCTACCTAGCGTGTTTTTGTATATTGTACCCATTTGGATTGCTTGGTAGTGACTGAATTTATTTATCTATGATGATGTAATGAATAAATAGACATTCCTTTGATAAATTAGATTGTCATTAATTAGGAAATTCATATAAATCAGTGATTTTATAAGACTTAAGAAATCATTTGATAGCCACATGATTGATCAGTTGCATAATAACTAGAAACACAAATAAATGGCTGAGATGAATCCCTAGTGGTAGAAAGAAAAACCCACAAATATAAGTGTGTCCAAACCCTACTAAAGCTCTTTTTCTACTAATTTAAATTTTACTTTTTGTTGTTCCCCATCACCCCTTCTCTATTTTTGTCATTTACTTTACTACCCGACTTATTCTAGATGGTGCTACTGATAGAAGCATTTTCTACCCAACATATTTTTTAAATTTTGTACCCATTTGGATTGCTCATCTATGACTAGATTTATTTATATATAATGATGTAATGAATGAATAGAAAATCCTTTGATAAATTAAATTGTTGACCATTAATTAGGAAATTCATATAAATTAGTGATTTAATGAGACTTAAGAAATCATTTGATAGCGACATGATTGATCAGCTTCATAATAACTAGAAAGACAAATAAATACCTGAGATGGATGCCTAGTGGTAGGAAGAAAAACCCACAAATATAAGTGTGTCCAAACCATACTAGGGCTCCTTTTCTACTCATTTAAAGTTTACTTTCAGTTTTTCCTCATCACCCTTTCTCTATTTTTGTAATTTTCCTTACTGTCAGGCTTATTCTAGGTGATGCTACTAATAGAAGCATTTTCTACCTAGCAGGTTTTTGTATGTTGTACCCATTTGGATTGCTTGTTAGTCACTGGATTTATTTTTCTATGATGATGTAATGAATTAATAGACATTCCTTTGATAAATTAGATTGTTGACCATTAATTAGGAATTCATATAGATTAGTGATTTTGTAAGATTTGAGAAATCATTTTAAGAGCCACATGATGGATTAGCTATATAATAACTAGAGAGAAAAAGAAATTCCTGAGATGAATCCCCAATGGTAGGAAGAAAAACCCAAAAATAAAAGTGTGTTTACAGCCTACTAGAGCCGCACTACAGGATGTAGATTATAGTCAGCCAAAGGCTTATCTACATTTCTTTGTTTACAAATGATTCATTTGGCATTTTATAGAAATATGATATTTCACATTCTCCCAAGTTAGAGGCATCCATGAAATTATATCAATTTGGAAACATCAATTTTTTTGATCTTATTTAAAGATTCATCATTTTATACCAGATTCTTCTAGATTTCAGATTCAATCAAAACTAATTGTTTCATTACTTCACACTATGAAAGCTATATTATATTTTTTGATCCTTATGTACAACATTATATAAATTTATTCGGTACAAGTTAATCATAGTTACTTTTCAAACCTAGTTCATTGTTGTTATTAAAATTTTAATATTGCTAAATTTTTAACTCTTTATTTCTACTATTTTTCTATTTCTACTCTTTTCTTCTACTTATCATTGTTAATATTGGCTAAATTTGTAACAATACAGATGTTGATTTCAACTACCAAAGAAAAAAGAAATTATAAGAAAGCAAAGAATCAAGCATATTACAATAGACACAAGGAAGAAATTTCAGCTAGGCATCATATATAGATATTTGTAAGAAATGAATAGTGTTGAGCAAGGAACGAGAAACAATCCAAGTAAGTTAAGTGTGAAACAATGTTACCATGAGATAAGCAACTCCAAGAGCATACACCAAGATGGTTCAACAATGGAGACAAGGATTTATAAGGGGAAAGCAAAGAAAACCCCTTGTGAGTTATTATGAATGAAGGCAAATGCCTAAAGAAGAGAGAGAGAGAGAGAGTTGGAGCAAAGGTAGCTCAATACAATAACATCAAGTGCTTAGAGTGGTGTGTAGTTATGAAGAAGGAAGGAGGAGCATCTCTTATATAGAGATGAGAGAGGAGTTGCATTTGTAACTCCCATTTCTATGAATGCCACATTCATAATAGGTGTGTGCAAAGTGTCACAATCCTCTTAAGGAGGATAAACTAAATAAAGAAATAAACAAGAGTTGTCCTTACATGTGGAATAATGGACAAATAATGACATGTCCTCCACATGTGTACAAGTGGACAAAGTACATGTAGGGACCCTTGGAATATCCTAATTAAAATATATCCAAGGAAAGATTAACCTTTCTAACACCCCCCCTTAAGCTTTACTTGGGGAGTGTACTTCAACGAGTTGCAAACCCAAATTGTTACAATGGAACTGAAATCTCTCTTTAGAAAGTGGTTTGGTTAAGATATCAGCCACTTGATCTTCTCCTTTACAATAAAGAAGAATAATTTGATTGTCTTCAATTTGTTCTCGAATGAAGTGATGTTGAAGTGAAATATGTTTAGTACGAGCATGATATACTGGATTCTTTGCCAAGGCAATAGCACTTTGATTGTCACAATGTATAGGTGTAGGTGATTGTTGAAGTAGACCAAAATCATCAAGAAGTCTTCGAATCCACAAAGCTTCTTTAGCTGCATTGGTACAACCTTTGTATTCAGCTTCCATTGAGCATAGGGAAATAGAGTGTTCCTTTTTGCTTTTCCAAGAAATTGGACCTGAACCAACAAAGAAAACATAACCACAAGTGGATTTCCCATCATTGGGATCTCCACCTAGATCGAAATCAGTATAGCCATGTAAAATGAATTCAGAGTTTGGATCATAAAATAAGCCTATATTAATAGTTCCTTTAATATATCTTAAGATGCGTTTAGCAACTTTAAAATGAGTTTGTTGAGGTTTAGACATAAAACGAGAGACTAAACCAACACTATAAGCAATATCAGGTCTAGTAAGAGTTAAATAATTTAAACTTCCTACTAATTGTCTATACAAAGTTTCATCAACAAAAGGAGTATTCATATCATTTATTAATTTAGTTCCTAATTCACATGGAATTGAAACATGGTTAGAGTCATTCATCTTAAATTTTTCTAAAAGATCATAAGCATACTTGCTTTGAGAAACAAAGATACCATTAGGAGTTTGAAAAATTTGCATACCTAAGAAGTAATGTAAGATACCTAGGTCGGTCATTAGAAATTTTTGTTTAAGTTGGAATTTAATATCAGAAATCAAAATGTCTAAACTAGAAGTGAGAATTAAATCATCTACATAAACAATAACAATGATAATATCATCGGTAGTATGTTTAATAAACAAATTAGGATCATTTTTGCTTCTAGTAAAACCTTGAGAAATGAAGAAAGAATTAATTTGAGAATACCATTCTCTAGGTGATTGTTTAAGGCCATAAATAGATTTGTTCAATTTGCAAACTAGATTTTCACTACCTTTCTTAACAAATCCAGGAGGTTGAGCCATATAGATTTCTTCATGTAACTCACCATTTAAAAAAGCACTTTTAACATCCATTTGATGAATGGGCCAATTCAGTTTAGATGCTAAAGCAAGAACTAATTTGATAGTAGGCATTTTAGCAACAGGGGCAAAGGTTTCATTATAGTCTAAGCCTTCAATTTGGGAAAAGCCTCTAGCAACTAGTCTAGCTTTAAATTTACTAATTTCATTATTAGTATTCAATTTTGTTTTATATAACCATTTACATGAAACTAGGTTTTTGCCAGGAGGTAATGTGACTAAATCCCAAGTGTGATTAGCAAGTAACGAATCATATTCCTCTTGCATGGCTTTCTGCCAATGAGGTTGAGAGTTAGCTTGATCAAAAGACTTAGGATCGTTAGAATTCATAATAGTAGTCATCAAAGCATAATTACAATAATTAATCCTTCTATGTTTAATTCCACCAGATTTAGAAATATAATCATCAGCTTCATTGATGAGATTTTGAGCCCATTTAGGTTTACGTTTTGTTGTAATGGAATTATCACTAGAGGAAGAATCATGAGTAAGAATGGTATCATTAGGATCTATTTGAGTATCATGAGATGGAGGAGTAGAAATAACCTGTGGTACTTGATTAAAAGAAAGAGTAGGGTTAAGAGAGGGAGGTTGGTCCTCCACTAGCACAATTTTAGTGCCACTAAATTCTTCATCCTTAGAGCAGTCATGAACTCCAGTTTCTGCAATACAGACATCTCTAGCAACTTGAACTTTGTTAGTAGTGGAATCATAAACGCGATAACCCTTAGTGTGTTCATCATAGCCAACAAACATATAAGGAGATGACTTAGCATCTAATTTATGCCTTTTCTGTTTAGGCGTATGGACATAAGCAGTAGAACCAAATATCCGTAAATGATGTAAATTTGGTTTCCTACCAGACCAAGCCTCTTCTGGAGTGATAGCTTTGAGAGCTTTGGTAGGAGTCCGATTAAGAATATAAGTTGCACAAAACATGGCTTCAGCCCAAAATTTATAATGCAAATTCTTAGCATGCAGCATGCTTCGAGCCATTTCAACAATGGTCCGATGCTTTCTTTCCGCTACACCATTTTGTTGTGGTGTATAAGGAATAGTAAGCTCGTGCTTAATTCCAGATGATTTCAAATAAGAATGAAAAGCATTATTCACATATTCTTTCCCATTATCAGTTCTAAGAATTTTAAGTTTATACCCAGATTGCCTTTCAACATATAACTAAAATTCAATAAATATATCAAGAACTTGATCCTTGCTATGCAAAAAATAGATCCAAGTGCGTCTAGAAAAATCATCAACAAAGGTAAGTGCATACCGAGAACCTTGGATGGAGGTATTCTCCATGGGACCCAAAAGATCACTATGGACAAGATGCAACTTATGAGTTGCTCGCCATGATTTTCCACTTGGAAAGGGCTCCCTATGCATCTTACCACTCATACAACCTGTACAGGTAATCTTGGAAGGAATAATGTTAGGCAAGCCATCAACCATATTATGCTTTTGCATGAAAGTAATATAATCAGAATTTAAATGACCAAGTCTTTCATGCCATATATTGAAATCAATAGAAGTATGTAAAGAATATCGTGAACTAGCAAATTCATGGAATTTAAACAAATTGTCATTATCCATTTTAGCATAAGCAATTACTTTGAGAGTTTGAGGATCTATAATATAACATGTATCTTTGTAGAATTCAACTTTATAGTTCTGACATAGCTGTGAAACAGAAATTAGATTAGTTTTCAAGTCAGGGACATATAGAACATTATGCAATTTACCATTAGGAATAGTAACATCACCTAGTCCTTCAACTTTACAAGTCTGATTATTAGCTAACTGAATAGGAATGTTAGCAATATCAGGTTGTAAGGAATCAAAAATTTCTTTATGAGAGGTGACATGTTGGGATGCACCACTATCAACAATCCACTCTAGAGGTTTACAAAGATTAAAGCTACAAGTAAAAGCTTGACGAGAATTAGAATAAGTTGAATTACCTTTTCTATGGTTTGAGGTTTGATGATTGGTACTATGATTCATAGGTTTTTTATCATTTTGTTTTTTAAAACAATTATTAACAAGGTGACCATCTTTGCCACAATAAGAACAATGAGGTTTGGGATTGGAATGGTTCCTCTGATTAGGATTACGAGTATTATTAGGGTGATGGGTATTATTATATTTGGGATGAAATTTGTTGTTAGTGTTATTTGAATTAGATGGCTTGTAATTATGGTTATTGGAACGAGAATTATTAGTTGAATTTCTAGAGACAAATGCATGTTCAGTTGATTTGAGAGTACCAAACTGGATTAGCTTAGCTTCTTCCTGTCTCAATAAAGTTTGGAAAATAACATAAGTTAACTGAGAAGCTAAAGTAGGAATAGCAAGTTGTGCATGAATATTGGTTATAAACTGTTGAAACTGTCTTGGAAGACATTTTTTAAGAATAAGATGGATTAAACGAATATCCTCTAATTGAATACCTAAAGCCATAATTTGACTTTTAAGAGAATCAAATTTTAGGAGGAATTCATCCATACCTTTAAAATCTGCATACCTGAGATCTTCGAGTTGATCTTGCAATTGTATTTTGCGATATTCATCGCCACTGTCATACTTGGTCTTCAAGATGGACCACGCATCATGAGCTTTAGAACAGTGAGCAATTAAGACATATAAATCTGGAATAATAGAAATACCAATTAACCCTAAAGCTTCTTCGTTTTTAGCTTTCCATGTATCTTTCTCATCTTGAGTAGCTGCTGAACCAGGCTCAAGAGAAGGGTCAGTGGCTATTTCAAAGAGATGTTTAAAACGAAAAATAAATGAGATATGGGTTTTCCAAGAATGATAATTTGAATAATTAAGTTTGATTTCTGGAATTAATGTTGACATGATTAAAAAAATTCTTTCCTTCTTTTTTTGAAAAAAAATGCCCTTAATTTTAGAATTAAATGATTTGGAAAAAAAAATTAAAATTTAAAATTTAAAATTTTATGAATTGAACAAAATTGTTTGTTTTTTTTTAATTTTATATTTTATGTTACTATTATTATTATTTTTTTTAAGAATATTTGATTTTTTTAATTATTTTAATTATAATTAATAGTGATAGTGGAATTTAAAAATAATTAAAGTTTAATTAAAATGAAAAAAGAAGGAGGGGGAAACGGATTTAAATCAAAAAATGAGGGAAGCGAGCGGTGGCTGCCGCGTGGCAAGAGAAAACGGCGGTTGGTGGTCGCCGAGTGTGTGGAGCGGCGAGCCGCGGGCAGTGGTTGTCGCGTGGCGGGAGCGGCCAACGTCGGTGGTCGCCGCGTGTGTGGAGCGGCGAGCCGCGGGCGGTGGTGGGGGGTTTTAAAAATGCAGAGTGCGCGGTAAAGGTGCAGAGGTGGCGGCGGCGGAATGTAACCGTCGGCGAGGATGTTGGCGTGACGGCGCAAATGTTTGCGTGGCGGTGGGATTGTTGGTGCAGGGGCGCGATTATTGGTGCGGCGGCGCGATTTGGTCGCGCGGCGGCACGATTTGCGCGGCCGAAAATGCTGCAGCGAGCTCGGGCCGAAATATGAAACAGTGCCTTCGGCTGGTGGCTAAGGCACGAGGTGGCGCGCGGGTGGCGCGGCCGCCTTAAAAAATAAAAGAAGTTTTTTTTTTAATTTGTTTTTATATATATAAAAACTTTATACTATATTTTTTGTTGTTTTTTTAAAAAAAAAAAAAACAAAAAAAGTAAAATATATTTTTTTTTTGTTAAAATAGTAAAATATATTATTTTTCCTAAAAAATTTTGATAAATAAAGTGAGAGGAAAAATAAAGAGATAAAAAGCTTCACTATTGTAATATGTTTTGTTTTGGCGGCATGCCGTCCAAAACAAACCAAAAAAAAAAAACTACTAAGAAAACTCTTTGGCGGCAAGCCATCCAAAGAGGGTTAGAAAAGAATAAGAAGCTTTATAAGAAACCCCTTTGGCGGCAAGCCGTCCAAAGAGGGTTAGTAAAAAAAAATGAAGCTTTGCAAGAAAATCCTTTGGCGGCAAGCCTTCCAAAGAGGGTTAGTAAAAAAAACTTGCATGCACAAGATTAGTTAAAACGAGCTAAGATCCCAACACAATCTTCTTCTCTCAATAACGTCTCCAAATAAGGTGTGCTCCAATGAATGGCAACCTTCACCACAAAACTTAAAACAAGGATTAGATAACCAAGCTCTGATACCATGTAAGAAATGAATAGTGTTGAGCAAGGAACGAGAAACAATCCAAGTAAGTTAAGTGTGAAACAATGTTACCATGAGATAAGCAACTCCAAGAGCATACACCAAGATGGTTCAACAATGGAGACAAGGATTTATAAGGGGAAAGCAAAGAAAACCCCTTGTGAGTTATTATGAATGAAGGCAAATGCCTAAAGAAGAGAGAGAGAGAGTTGGAGCAAAGGTAGCTCAATACAATAACATCAAGTGCTTAGAGTGGTGTGTAGTTGTGAAGAAGGAAGGAGGAGCATCTCTTATATAGAGATGAGAGAGGAGTTGCATTTGTAACTCCCATTTCTATGAATGCCACATTCATAATAGGTGTGTGCAAAGTGTCACAATCCTCTTAAGGAGGATAAACTAAATAAAGAAATAAACAAGAGTTGTCCTTACATGTGGAATAATGGACAAATAATGACATGTCCTCCACATGTGTACAAGTGGACAAAGTACATGTAGGGACCCTTGGAATATCCTAATTAAAATATATCCAAGGAAAGATTAACCTTTCTAACAATATTAAACCAAAAGTCATTTGTAAACAAAGAAAAACTACTTCACATTAAAAAAAATCCATGCAACCACAAAATAATAAATGACTGTTCACACAAAGTTAATCAGGTACCCTAGAAAATAACTACAATCCTACACTTGACCCACTCACTATTGGTGCATTCAAAAGACAAAGACAAAATGAACATGTACCAAACTCAAAAAATTTAGACAACATCCAAAACTATGTCAACCCACAAAAACAAATGATACCTACTATTATGTTGACTCCTACTTTCAATGCAAAGTTTTTAGAATCAATGAAACAATTTCGGCAGTGCATTGATGCATTATCAAATGTCAAAACATGCACTATATGTAAATAAAGCTACATAGGTATGAGCATAAGAAAAATTATTCCAAATACCATATGTTCTAGGTGTTCGAGCGAAAGAGTGATACATCGATTCTCTCTAGCAAACAACTTAGACCTTCGAAATCAACCAAATATCCTATAAAAAACTCACCCAAGTAGAAGAAATTCTTATTTCTAGAGTGTCCCCTATTCTACAAGTGAAACATGCAAGAGGAGGAAAATAAAAATATAATGGTCACACTATAATTTTTCCCCAAGATATCTCAATCATTTCCCATTTTTTTCCTAGAAGGTTACAAGACATAGAACTTGTTATTATACATCGAAAAAACCTACAAGGAAATAATTAAAATTTCCATGTCAACAAACACAATGTTTTGAATGTACTAAATTACAAAATCCAAAATGAACAATACTACAAGGATATTGTTATTAATGTAGATGCACTTAATCAATTGCTTGAAATTAATAGTGATGTATCAAATATGCTCCACAACTTGCTAACAGGATCAAAACACACAACAACAACATTCAAATTGGACAATCCTCTCAACAATGACATATACACCCAAATACAACAGCATTCATTCCAAAATTGCCTAATAGGGAACATGAGCTATAAACCACAAAGGCACTGTTAGGCATCAAAAATAATGATCCACACATCATACCATGGCCAAAAATTAATAACTCACCAATAAATGAATTAAAAACTAAGGGCCTCTTCAGCATTGCTTTCCCAACACTATTCCCAAATGGAGATGTACTACCATTATAACCAAGAAGAAAACAAGTTCACATGCATGAATACGCCTTGCATTTACTGAGATACTTTGTTAATAGATTTGGGAAACACATATGGTTTTTCTATTTCATATATAATTTAATTATGAGACACCGTAGCCAACAAAAATGAGCAGTTTTCCTTAAGTCGGCAATACAAGACAAAGTGCCAAAGACTATCTGAGTCCATCGAGAAAACCTACAAAATGTATCTAACAACCAATTAGCCAATCAACTTATGTGTTTTGGACCATCATTAAGGGGAACAAGAGCTTATTTGAATAAGAGTATATTAGAGTTAACAACCATGATACATCAACTAGGGACCCCTACACTTTTCTTTACTTTGAGCTCAACAGACACAAAATGAAAATCCAACAATATAGTTTTCTAGGAAATGCCTAATAGATAATATTGTTCCAAATTTTTACATCACATTATTATACATTCACCAAAGGTTTACAATATTTTGTAACGAGGTGATAATTGAACTATTAAAAGAAAAATATTATTGGTACAGGTACAAATGGAAACATTGGGTCTCAACTCATATACACAGTTTTATATGGCTTCCAAATGCACCAAAGATAGATGTGATCAATTGGAATAACCATTATGAAATAGATCTTGCCACTAAATTCTTTGAAAAATATGTTTCCTGCTGGAATCCTCGTAATATGGCAAATAGACAAAATAGGCCTCTTCACATACTTAACAATGAACCTTGTGTACTTAACACGCAAAAAAATATTATCATTAGATTCCCTCCAAGATTACAAGAATATATTGAGTACTGTACAAAGGCACACCAAATGCACAAAACAACCGTGCCTACAAAAGAAAGGTAACAAGACAAAATGTTACTACAAAGCCCCATCAAAGGAACAATCAACATCCACCTTAACAATTGACAACAACCATAACACAGCTTACAATGCAACAAGAAATCATGATTGCCTTAATATACACAACCCACAAATGCTATCTATTTGGAGAGAAAATGTTGACTATCAACCAGTCACTTCACAAAGAGATGTCCTCAAATACATCTCCAAATATGCATCAAAAGCTGGAAAAAAAATCAGAATCCTATTTACCTTTTTTTTTTTTAAAATTGTAGATACAAGCTATTCCAACGACAATGCTTTAATTGAATATAAAAGATTCATGATGCGAATCATTGTAGACCATGACATTAGTGCACAAGAGACTTGGCATATGCTACAAAAATTGCCCCTTGTAATTTGCAGTCAAAAATTCATTTTGCTCAATGTCAACAAAAAGGTCTTGCACCAAATCAACAATTTAGACAATAAAGAAGAATTGAGCATTGGTTATATCCACTCCTATATAGAAAGACTGCTTGAACTTGACTCATTATTGCTGATTCAAACGTCCCAAATGTACTTGTATTCTTCAAAATGTAAGAAAAATCAATGGCAAAAAAGAACAACAAAAGAAATTGTTAATGTCTACCCCCTGTTCAACAAAATTCCTAACAAAAATAGTGATGACTACAAGGATTTTTGCTAGAGTGAACTCCTATTCTACAAAAACTTTCATAACATACCTACAAACATAGGGGTTAAAAAATAGGAAATACTAAGAAATTGGAAACTCATAAAATGACCAATTACTCACCTTAGCACATTAATAGAATACAAAACCCCCTCCCCCATAACTAAAGAAATAGATGGCAATGACAATGTTGAACTCGTCATAGCCCAACACTATGAGCTATATGAGTGGGAGTTTCTTTCCTAGATGGGTGCATCCAATAATTTTGACATCAATGAGCTTGATATGCTCAGTAGATGAGACATTGATCTCAATCACCACTAGAATACCAATGCCATTAGCCAAGAACTAGATGATTCTACAAAAACCTTCATAACTAGAGGCAAGTTACAAACAACTGATGTAAATATCCACTCACAAAAAATAGAACAAAATTACCTTCTTGACACCAAACAACAACTTGCATTAGACATTATCATTAAACACAATAAACACTCATTCAAAAAAGACCCCTTGAACATGATTATCCAAGGGATGGTAGGCACTGGAAAATCATACTTGATTGATTGTATTAGACAAACCATAAAGAAGGGTTTAGAAAATGACAAAAAATTATTGCTTACACTAGCACCTACAGAGGTTGCAGCATATAACATACAAGCCACAACAATCCACACATGTCTTCGCATGTCGATAAAGGAGATGCATCTCTTATAGAGACAATCATTGAAAACTCTCCAAGAGGACTTCAAACATGTCAAATACATTCTTATAGATGAAATGACCTTCTTAGGACCAAAACTATTGTTGAAAATAGACAACCATTTATGTGAGGTATTTCCCGACAACCAACAATATGCTTTTGGTGGAACTTCAATAATTTTTGTTGGTAACTTAGGCCAACTACCACCTATTATGAATAAGCCAATATATGCCTCTCACTATAGAGCCCTTATGCTTTGGCACACATTCACTTTTGTAGTTATGTTGCACACAATTTTTTGCCAAAATGGATAGACTGAGTCCTGACTAAAATTCTGAAAAAAAAATTATACAATTTAAGAAATGTTGAACTTGTCAAAGAAGATTGGGACATGTTCATGACTCAAAAAAAGAAAATATTAAGCACCAAAAAAAATAGAGACATGTCTATTTTCTACCAATGACTTTGTTAAACTACAAAATATGTAAATGCTAAAACAATTAAACCTCCCAATAGCTCATAGTTTAGCTAAAGTTGTTGTGCATAAGTCTGATGGAAAAAAGAAGATGATCAACTTAAACAAGAGGTGCTTCTATGCATAGGCCAAAAAATCATGATAATAACTAACTTATGGATACAGACTGGACTTTTTAATGAATCACTAGGATTAATTACATCAATCACTATGATACTAACTCAACTCCACCAGATCTACCAAAATGTGTTCTTGTTGAATTTGACAATTACTCTAGATCATGTTGGGATATAGACAACCCAAACATTGTTCACATCTTGTTGACAACCTGAGGGAACTATGCATAGCTACCACTAACTATGGCTTGGGCTATTAAATTACACAAATCTCAGGTATTGACTCCTAAAAGAGAAAAAATAGACATTAGAAGAAAAGAGTGACAAGGATTGACATTTACAGAAATATCAATGATCAAATCTATTGACACCATTCGAATAGATCCACCTTTCTCTTTTGAAAGGTAATGCAAAATGGAGAATAGCACTTACATAGCTATGAGGAAGAAAGAGGAAGCATGCCTGCAAGTAGTAACACCAATTTAAACAATTTCAATGATTCAGACAAGCTCACTACCCACAACATACAAAAGTGCAGATGCATAGGTACTGGCACAAACTTTACTTCATTAATTTCTTAGGCTTTAAATTAGTATTTTTATTAAATGCAATACAGGAACAAAATATCTCCTAATCCATTAATTTACTATTATGTCCATGTTATACTTGCTTGTCAATTTTTCTTTGGCCTTTTGGTTGTTCACAACTTCATACATCAATGTTGTGAATATTTTGTAAAAATAAAACTACATATATTATATTCTATGTCATCTAATTCTGTAATATGCTTTTGTACAAAACTATTGCATTTTCTCAATGTGGTATTCTTCTAATAGCTTAGAGAAATGCTACTTATGGGAAGAGACTTGATTCAATTGCGCCAAAGAACATTGAGACCAACCATTAAGCATACAGGAAACTCCTAATGACTACACCTAGCCTTGGCCAGTATATTTTTGGTGCAATTCTCTTTGTAAAGACCATCTACTAATCCACAACTAATGGCAAAAAAAATTTTGATGACAGGCATGACAAGAATATCATGCCTATAATCAAAGTAGGGAAGGTAAAAAAAATTGTGCTTAATATCTAACATTTTATAGTTTTTACTTTTTGTTGGTTAGTTTACAAAGTTTAGTTTTCATGATCCTCTCAACAAGGTCTAGGAAAAATATGTAATCTTTATGACTAGCAAAATGATCCTTTTATTTATTGAATTTTGTTTTTATTTTCCTAGATAACCAAACTTCTAACCTTTTCTAATTATGAGGTTCACAATTGACTAAGGAATGAACATAGATTATTTTATTTTCTTCTCCTTTTGTTAATTTTTAAATTTCTTTATTCTAAAATCACATATATGGAGTTGAATCCATTTTTTTCTATTTGTTGCATTAACGGTTGTCAATACAACAAGGCAGGTCATTGGTGTTTTGAATGCAGAGAGCTAGGAAATTGATCTCATTTTGGGTGAGGTGGATATGCCTAAAGACAAAGGTTTTAAGATGTTAAAGAAACTTATGAGGGAGGAGTGCTTATGGAGAATACTAATAGTTAGTGACTGACCAGTTTGTAGCTTCACCAACTAATTGCTAGTTGTTGGACTATAGTTATTTACTTTTCTTATTGCTTGGTTGATCAAGTACTTATAATTTAAGCTAAAATATCAGCAAATGTAATTGTAATTTTTCATTTTGGACCAAAAATTGCATGAGTTAAAATATTGATTGTCTTAGATAAGTTGTGTGTGAACAATAACTATGTCTATTTACATATTGTTTTGGTGTATGTCACTAATGTATGCTCAGGATGAAGAAATTGTTTTTGAAAAGTGTTCAAACTAGGAGCAGTTGATTGCCTTGTAAAGCCACTTTGTATCAATGAGCTTCTCAACTTGTGGATTCATTGTGGAGAAGAAAGCAAATGGTGCAAGAAGCTTGACCTGAGACTCATTTGTTTCATCGTCTTTTCTTTTAGATATTGAAACTTTATCTTCTCTACTAGTTTTACTTTGTATTATGACTTCCAAAATGATTGTAGGCATACTTACAACAAGGTATGCATTTTTCACTATACATTCATAGTTGGGAATGAAGTCACAGAGGAAGTATGGGCAAAGGTTTTCTTTTGTTTGGCTCAAAATAATAAGTTGTTTGAGGGCATTCTATTGAATCCCAACATGGCAACGTTAGGTGCTAACCATAAATAGAGACCAACCCCACAACAAGTTTCAAAGTACACTCTTCAAATGCTTAAGAGAGGAGGGCCACTAGCTATTCCTCAAACTTGTTAGGATAAAACCACAAACAGAAATAAAGACTACACTCAAATATAACCAATAACAGAAAATAATAGATCACACAGAAATGAACACAAGACACCAAGATTTAACATGGTTCACCCAATCCCTGGGCTACATCCACCAAATAGCTAGTCCAATCTCATTACAATCCAGTGATTACAAACTGATTACAATCTGTAATCCCTTACAGCTCACTACTGCTACAAGAACCAATTTTGCATCACCCTATCATGAAAAAAAAACCAACCCCTAAACCCTTTCATACAAGTATTAAACTGCTTTAGGGTTATAACATGTCGGCCATAAATTAGCCATAACTTTAGTGGTGCATATACGAATGGCGAATCTACGAATAGTACCAAAAAAAAAATTTTGGGGTGATGCGCCAAACCCCACTAATTATGGAGTATGTATAGTACTTTCCTGATCAGTCACCATAATCTAACAATCTCCCACTTGGGGACTGATCAAGCTCCAAACTAAACAACAATCTCCCACTTGGAGACTGATCTTGTAGCAATACCACTACCACATGGGGCTCCCACTCGATCAAACCACCCTAGACTCTGTTGTACTTTTATTCATGTTCAGTCTAGAAGACCAACGGAAGCTGAAGAGGAGTTCAGTTTCTCCCTTGTTACAACTTTTGTCAACATATCTGTTGGACTGACATTTGTATGTATCTTCTCCAACTTTAACTGGCCATCCTCCAAAACTGACCGAATAAAATGGTACAGCAACTATATGTGTTTGGTCTTAGAATGCAGAGCTGAATTCTTTGCAAGATGAATGGCACTCTAACTATCTATGAAAAAATAATTATCCTTCTGAGGATGTCCCAATTCTTCCAAGAAGAACTAAAGCCATATCATCTCCTTGGCTGCCTCTGTAGCAGCAACATACTCTACCTCTGTAGTGGATAGAGCATTAATCTTCTGTAAACTAGAAACCCAGCTCACGGCTGCCCCACCAACAGTAAAGACATAACCTATAGTACTTCGCCCAGTATCAATATCCCTTGCCAAATATGAGTCAACATAGCCCTGCAAATTAGTAGTAGAGCCCCAAAAGTGTAAACACTTATTGGTTGTTCCTCTCAAATATCTGAGAATCCACTTGACAGCATTTCAATGCTCAAATCTTGGATGACTCATATACCTGCTAATGACTCCCACTACATGTGCAATATCTAGCCTAGTACATACCATAGCATACATCAAGCCTCCTATAGCTAAAGCATAGGGTACCTTGGACATCTTATCCTCCTCTTCCTGTGTCTTAGGACACATCTCCTTAGTCAATTTCAAATGACTAGGTAAAGGTGTGCTGACAGCTTTAGCATTCTCCATAGAGAAACATTGCAACACTTTCTCAACATAATTAGCCTGAGATAGCGTTAATTTTTTATTCTTCCTATCTTTGCAAATCTTCATACCAAGGATTTTTTTTGTTGCCCGCAAATCCTTCATAGAAAATGCATGTGCTAACTGGCATTTCAACCCCTTAATATGATCCATGTTAGACCCAGCTACAAGCATATCATCAACATATAAACATAAAACAATGTAGCTATCATCATCCAACCTCTTAAAATAAACACAATAATCTAAATGAAACCTGTTATAGCCATGCTCATGGATAAACCCGTCAAATTTTAGATACCATTGCCGAGGTGCTTGCTTCAAGCCATATAAACTTTTCTTCAATTCTCACACTAAGTTCTCCTTACCTTTGACCTCAAATCCCTGTGGCTGACCTATATATATTTCTTCATCCAAATCACCATGAAGGAAGGTTGTTTTAACATCCAGCTACTCTAAATGAAAATCTTCAGAAGCCACAAGACTTAAAACAGTATGGATAGAAGTCATTTTAACAACAAGAGAAAATATCTCATCAAAATCAATTCCTTTTTTCTGTGCAAATCCTTTTACAACTAACCTGGCCTTAAATCTTTTCTTACCTCCTTCCTCTTCTTTCAACCTGTAAACCCACTTATTCTGTAAAGCCTTTTTACCTACAGGCAACTTGCACAAATCCCATGTCTTATTCTTTAGAAAAGAGTCCATTTCATCTTTCATTGCAGACTCCCACTGAATCTTAGTATCCACCTACTCAGCTTCATCATAACTTTCAGGTTCACCAGCATCAGTAAGTAAAATAGAATACAAAGGGGGAGAAAATATTTGTGGAGGTATAATTTGCCTCATTGATTGTCTAACATTCACTGGTGTGTGTTGTATTTTTTTTTGCGGTTGTTGCACATCATGAGGAATGGTTGGAACATCATCTTTTGGAGTATCATCCAGTACTACATAATCATCTTCTTTCTTCTCATGTTGCTACAACAGATCTTTATACAACACTTTCTCATTGAATATGACATCCTGACTTCTAATAATTTTATGATTTTCAAAATCCCAAAACCTATAACCAAATTCATTAATTCCATATCCAAAAAAAACACATTTCTTTGATTTAGCATCTAGCTTGGTTCTATTTTCAGATTCTATATCAGCAAAAGCTTCACAACCAAAGGTCTTGAGAAAAAAATAACTCACCTTCTTACCAGTTCATGCCTCCTCTGGAATACCATAGACCAAAAGAGTAGAGGTACCTCTATTAATAAAATATATAGTAGTATTGATAGCCTCCACCCACATGTGTAAGGGCAACCCAGCATGCAACCTCATGCTCCTTGCGCGCTCCATTATAGTCATGTTCATGCGTTCAGCCGCTCCATTTTCCTGTGGAGTCCTTGGAACAATTTTATGTCTACGAATATGATTAGTGGAGAAATAATCTTCAAATTCATGACTACAATACTCACCACCATTATCAAATCTAAGACATTTTAGTTTCTTACCAGTCTCATTTTCAACCAAGCATTTCCATTTCTTAAAAGTTCGAAATACATTAAATTTTTGTCTAAGAAAATAAACCCATACTTTTCTAGTTGCATCATCAATAAATGTAACATAATAATGAGATCCACCAAGGGAAGATACCTGACCTGGTCCTCATACATCTGTATGCACAAGCTCTAATTTCTCCTTTTTGTTTTCCTTCCCAGTCTTTACAAAACTCACTCTCTTTTGTTTTCCATACACACAACTTTCATAGAAATCCATATTAACACATTTTAGACCTGTTAAAACTTTCTTTGAATGAATTACTTTCATACCTTTCTCACTCATGTTCCCAAGTTTATTGTGCCACAGCGCTGTATCAGAATTTACAGCAGTTATTTGTTCTCCCTGCTCAACTGCAACAATTGTTCCTGAACATTCATTTTTCTCTGAAACAATCAAAGTAGAAGGAACAATATGACCTGTACAAAGATATAAGGTGCCTACTTTCACACCTTTTGCTACTACAAGGGAACCTTTTGAAACCTTCTAATTTTTATCATTAAAAGTAACTACACAACCCTCATCACCGAGTTGCCCCGCTGAAATTAAATTTCTACTTAGCCTTGGAACATGTCTTACCTCATGTAGTAGCCAATGATTCCCATTCTGCAACTTAATCTTAATTTTTCCCTTTCCAACAATTTGACAGGGTTCATTATCCCCAATATAAACAAGCCCAAAATCCCCTTAGACATAATCAATGAAATAACCTCTATGAGGTGTAGCATGAAATGAAGCACCAAAATCTAAAACCCATGAATCATCAACACTTTCTAAAGACAGAAGCAAAGCATCCTCTTCGGATTTGTTACTTACCACATTTGCCTCCTTGTCTCCATCTAATTTATCTCCTTCATTTTTCTTGCAATTCCATTAATCTTTCTTTTTATGACCTGGTTTTCCACAATACCAACAGTCATTTGGTCCTCTTGATTGAGACCTCTTCCCCTTTGACTTTCCTCTTGATTTTCCACAATTTCCAGAGTTACTTCCTCTCTCGGTCATTTTGCCCCTACTTTGTGCATTCAAAGAACTTCTTGATGTAGATCCACCTGAAGATTTCCTACGAGTTTCCTCACTCAAAATAACACCGATCACATCATCATATTTTAGGGTACTAGATCCAAGTACATAATTACTCATCGCCATTACCAAGCCATTCCAGTTTTTAGGCAAAGAACACAAAATCAAGAGAGCCCTAATTTCTTCATCAAAATTGAGACCCACAGAAGATAATTGACTAGTAATAGTATTAAACTCATTTAAATGATCTGCAACAGAACCACCTTCTGCCATTTTCATATCAAATAAATGCTTCATGAGAAATACCTTGTTTGAAGCGGAGGGCTTTTCATAAAATGTCGCTAGGGTTTTCATCAACTCTTCTGTCATCTTTGCTTTTGTAATATTAAATGCCACCAATGGTGCCAAGCATAACCAAATTCTTTCGAGTGCCTTTCTGTCCAAAAGATCCCATTCAACATCTGACATAGATCCCTGATTCTTGGCTTTTCCTTCCCACAGCTTCCATAAATCCTTCTAAAATAGATAGTCTTCTATTTGCATCTTCCATAACTGGAAGTTCTGCCCATTAAACCTATCAACCCTCAGATTCCCCTCATCTGCCATTGCTCCCACTCAACCGTGATACTCCCACTCAACTGTGAAACTTTCTTGCAGAGGATAACTAAAAAACAACTAGGCTCTGATACCACTTGTTAGGATAAAACCATGAACAAAAATAAAGACTACATGCAAATATAACCAATAACAAAAAATAGTAGATCACACAGAAATGAACACAAGACACCAAGATTTAATGTGGTTCACCCAATCCCTAGGCTACATCCACCAAACAGAAAGTCCAATCTTATTGCAATCCAGTGATTACAACCTGATTACAAACTGCAATCCCTTATAGCTCACTACTACCGCAAGAACCAATTTTGCATCACCCTATCATGAAAAAAATACCCAAACCTAAACCCTTTTATGCAAGTATTAAACCGCTTTAGGGTTATAAAATGTCGGCCATAAATTAGCCATAACTTTAGTGGCAAATCTACAAATAGTACCCAAAAAAAAAACTAATTATGGAGTATGTACAGTACTTTCCTGATCAGTCACCATAATCTAACAATCTCCCACTTGGGGACTGATCAGGCTCCACACTAAACAACAATTATGGTGAGTAATTTAGACATTATCATATTGGTACCATGTTAAAAACTTATAACTTGTGTTTACAAGATCTTTTTTTTTTTATTTGTGTTAGTTGATTGCATAATGGTAGAGTTTTTAACAAAAGAAGCCTCATTTAATGGAAAGAGTGAAATAGATCAATTAGACAAGGCTCACATTCACAAGTACTTAATATGCAAGATTCATTTAAGTTTAGAAAATCATTTCTTTGAATGGTAACAATTTTGGACTTTATGGTTATTCTAGATATTTAGGATCTTGGGGATGCCAAGTCAAAAGATATAATCTGAAATTGTTAATTTTATAGGAGCAAAATATAGATTTGTTAAACAACTATGACTCTCAGATCTTTATGAAGCTATTCCAAGTAATACTATCATTACAATTATTGTGTTTGTGGGGTTGTAGTTAGTAAATAAATGTAGAAGAGTCAAATTGATATACTAACTTATTCAAAGCACATGTGGCTTCTGCCACACAAGTTAACATACACAAATTGTCATTTGATTGCCTTATTTTCTTGTATTATATTAATGAAAAATTTTAATTTGATATTTTGAGACAAATATAAACTTTTAGTATACATGTGCTTCTTCAATGTGATTTCCACTTATTCTTTTGGCTCTTGAATGGAAATGCTCCTTCATGTTGTTCATTTTATTTCTCTAGTTCTTATATGCATTCTTCTTTAGATTTCTTAACTTGTTCTATTTTGACTTTTCTTTGGTCCACTTCATGTATAATAATCAACAAGGTTTATTTACATGCATTATATGTCAACATCTGCATCAACCTATATATAGTATACTATATCCTTAGCTATTTAATACAATTTCTATTCAAAGCAGGCTGCCAAGAGTATTTTGTCTTCAAATGCATTTGAAATAAGATTGAAAAATATTTTTCCATAATTTTTTTTGAAGATATATTGTTTTTACAAAAATCATTAAAAACTCAACCATAAACCCAACAAACAGGAAGATTTGAATCACCCCACATTTCACAACAATTTATACATTAGTACATCTTGAATCCAAGAAAATAATAATAATAACCTCACAACAATTTTATCTCTTGCAAGTATAAAGTAGGACAAACAATATAATTTGACCCTAGACCATTAATGTTATTTGAATAGTAGCTTAAAGTTGTCAACAGACAAGGACTTCCCTTCTAAAGAGCCCTAAAATGAAGAATTAAATGACCCTAAGATTAAGGAAAAATATTAGATATATAGTTTGACAATGGTTGTAAGACTACTAGGAAAGTTAGAAATATAACCCCAAACTCACACAGAATAGGCAATAAGTACAATAAGTAAATATACCCTAAGGAAACAAAGACAAGTAACATCACATCAACTCCATCTCTAGCAATTCAAAATTAACAAAACAATATGATTTAGGCCCAATACATTAATATTGTTTGAAAATAAGCAAATGGATATCATTAAAAAAAGATTAACCATCTAAAAAGTTATAAAAAGCAACAGCAAAAAATATATAATTTGACTATGGCTATAAGAATGTGCTAGGAAAATTCGAAATGAAACCTTAAACTCAGACACAAAAAATGAATTAATCTACATATGGAAAAAGACTTTGTGGAATTTTATCATTTTTACAAATTTACATGATAATTTTTTTAGTATTTTCAATATTCAACAAAATAATATACTACTATTAGATTTTTGTTGCACGTACATAAACACGCAACTACTAGTTAAAAATAATTTTAAAGAGTGATTTACCATATATTGTGGTGGTTAAGATGTCTTAGTATTATTGTTCTAACCTAAGTTCAAATCCTAAATTGGTTAACGTTAACTTTTAATTCAATACTCTTTTGTTATCATCTTAATTATTTTATTTTTAAATATTAATTGATTTATATATAATGTTCCAAATAGAACTTTGAAAATTTAAACACCAATTTGTTTTATTATGTCAATTGTGTTTACCATTGGTATTTAATATGTTTTAGTGCTATGAATTTATTTGGTTTCTTGTTTGAGTTTATTTTCATTTTGTATTATTCTTAGAGATTAATTTTAAAATTGATTTTGTTTAACAAATCACTTAGTCTATATTGTTTCATTCTATTTAGGTTTGGGGTTCAATATGGCTAACATTTTCTTATGGTTAGAGTTTTTTTTGGTTTAATTCTCAAATTTATTTAGCATTAATTTATTTTACATATAAGATATAATTTGGTTTATTATTAAAGTTTCATTTTAATGTTCAGTACAGGATTATGTTTAGTTTTTAATCTAGTGTTATAACTTAATTTCATTAGTTTTAGCTATGGTTTAGGACCAATATAGTTTAGTTTACTATCTCTCTCTCTCTCTCTCTCTCTCTCTCTCTCTCTCTCTCTCTCTCTCTCTCTCTCACACACACACACACACACACACACACCTAAACCTATCTACTCCTAGTTACTCTATTCCACTATCTCCCTTCCTCTCAAAAACTTTTTCCCCTATTTACCCTCTATCTCTAGGCCTCATATGCCTCACCATATTCATCTTCTCTAACTCTCTTTACCATATATCTCTTCTCATAATTACCCTCTTAGACTCTCTTCTCTATACCATCTCACCATATCTTCCCCTTTTATGCTATCTCATACATCATATTCCATCCTTACTATCTTCCTCATATCCCCAAATTATTCTCTCTCTCTCTCTCGCTCCCCCCCCCCCCCCCCCCTAATAAGGAAACTCAAGTACGAAAACAGCTTCCTACACTAATCTCTTAAGAGAAGTATGGTGCAAATCCTATTAAAATCTTTTACACTTACAGATTCAAAATCATGTAAACAACAATATTACAGCAAATCAAGCATAAAGAAGATAGACATAGAAAGAAACACATAACACAAATATTTTTTGGTGGGGAAAAACCTTTCGATAAAACAACCCCACCTCTCCAGAACCTGCATAATGTATTATCTTCAACACAAGGTTACAATACACTTGCAATTCAAGTTCAACAGCGACAATAGAAGACTCCAGTAGCAACTCACAGTACCAACAATACACCTTTTCACATACTCCTCTTCGCAACCCTAAAAACACTTATAACATGCGCTTCACTTTTAGGGCTACTCCCAAAGGTAACTGTATTAGGGTTTTACCATTCTCCAAGAAAAAAGTAGAGTTTACAGTACTCAAAATTATCAGTTGCCACATGTCTTCACCTGTCATACTTACTCTGACTCAACCAAAGTTTTTTGTTAGACCTGTCTCTACTAATTTCCATAGCCAAGATGTACCTAGCTGCCCCAAGATATTTCATCTCAAACTATGCTGACAACTGAGATTTAAAATCAGAAATCATACCCTTACCCTTCCCAAACAGCAACATATCATCAACATATAATGCAACAATAAGAAGACGATCATTTTCAACTCTGAAATAAACACAATGATCTGATTTCAATCTTATAAATCCAATTGACAACACAAAGGCATCAAACTTAAGGTACCACATCCTAGGAGATTTCTTCAAACCATATAGAGATTTATTTAATCTCCAAACCAAAGATTCTTTACCTTTAGCAATATAGTGCTCAGGTTGTGACATATAAATCTCTTCCTCCAAGTCACCATGAAGGAAAGTTGTCTTCACATCCATCTGTTCTATCTCTAAATCATATGATGCAACAAGAGATAATAGAAATATAATTGATGTCAACTTTGCAACAGGAGAAAATATTTCACCATAATCTATTCCCTCTACTTGTGAATACCCCTTTGCAACCAATCTAGCTTTGTACCTTTCAACGCTGCCATCTGCACAAAATTTCTTCTTGAACACCCATTTACAGCCAACAGATTTTCTCCCTTTAGGCAAAGGTACAAGTTCCCAAGTTTTTTTTTTCTCTAATGAATCCATCTCATCATCCATAGCCTCAATCAAGGAACCTGCATCTTCCATGCCCAAAGCCTCTTTCACATATCTAGGCTCATCAGTGTTAGTAATCAAAGCAAAAGCACAACTAGAATCTAACATAGAATAACCAAACCTTTTTGGTTGCTTTCTTTCTCTCATGGATCTCCTCAAGGGCTACAGTTGAGGTTGTTCTTCCTCTTCTTCTAAACTATCAGAGCTGCTAGAGCTCTCCTCATCATTAGACCCAACATGGTCTCTCTATTCAACCTTCTCAGGGGTAGGAGGCAACTGAACAACATCTTTTTCCTTTTCTTTTTCATCTGGTTGTAGCATAATAGGAGAAGATGTTAGCTCTCTAAAAATAACATTTCTACTATACAACACCTTACTAGTCACAGGATCCCAAAGCTTGTATCCTTTCACACCAACACTGTACCTGATGAAAATACATTAAATAGCTTTGTTTTCCAACTTAGATCTTTTCTCCTCTGGAACATGTGCATAAGCTTCATAACCAAAAACACGAAGATGTCTAATTGAAGGCTTCTTACCAAACCATACCTCCATGGGTGCCTTACCAACAAGGGCTAATGTAGGAGATCTTTTAACCAGATAGCAAGTAGTGGCCACAGCTTTGGCCCAAAACCTTTGTTCTAAACTAGCTCCACTAAGCATACTCCTAGTCTTCTCCATCAGTGTCCTGTTCATTCTCTCTGCAACTCCATTTTGCTATGGGGTATAAGGATTTTTCTTATGCCTCTCAATACCTTTTTCTTTACAGAACTATTCAAACTCTACTAAGCAAAACTCACCACCATTGTCAGTTCTCACACACTTAATCTTCTTACTAGTTTGATTCTCTACAAGGGCTTTAAATTCCTTGAATCGACTAAAGACTTGTGTCTTACTTTTAAGGAAATAAATCCATGTCCTTCTACTATAATCATCTATGAAAGATAAAAAAAATACAGACTTGGAGATTGAAGGAACTTTTACAGGACCAAATACATTAGAATGAATAAGATCCAAAACATCTGAAGATTTGTGATAACTAGAGTAAAACTGAACACAATTTTGTTTACCATAGACACAGTGTTCACAGAAGTCAAACTTGAGATTGCAATCATTTAACCCCTCAACGATATTTTTATTTTTTAGGGTTCTAAGACCCTTTTCACCAATGTGACCAAATCTCATATGCTACAACATTATCTGTTCTACAGGAAGCTTACCTTCCAAAGTGTTTGCATTGCCATCAGAACCAATAACCATATTATTCTTCATTGCTCATTCAGATGGTGAGGATGAAGAACTATTACATAGAGGAATACATGCATCTAGCTGAAATAAAGTACCTCTCCTAGTACCCCTTCCAAGCACTATCGATCCTCTCATCATCTTGCATTCTTCTTTCAAAAAAAACAACTTGCACACCTACATCATTCAGCATACTTATAGATAATAGGTTTCGTGCCAAACTTGGAATGTGCATAACTCCATTGATTCCCTTTACTCATCCATCAAGAAATTTGATAGTGACCCTTCTGCATCCAACTATCTTTAGGTGAGAATCATCACCCAAGTACAAATTTCCACCATCAAACTCTTCATATTTAGAGAACCAATTTTGATGAGAGGTCATGTGAAAAGATGCACCCGAGTCAACCAACCACACATCATCAGATGCATGGGCTGCCAAAGCTACGATGAATGCATCATCATCTTCTTGAGATCTTTCTGAGGCTGAATCTGAACCTTTCTTCTTCTTCTTTGGCTCTTTGTAATCTTTACAGAAGTGCCCAAGTTTATCACAGTTCCAACATTTTCCCTTGGACTTATTGGAAGTCTTTGACTTCCCACGGGATTTGGATCTACCCTTATTGTTAGACTTATTGTCATTTTTCTTCCCTCTTTCCATGGATCTCCCATGAACAGCAAGGGCATCTTTTTTCGAAATGGAAGCCTTTCTCTGCATCTCCTCTGATAGCAGCGAAGACACCACATCATCCATTTTGAAAGTGACTAACATGCTTCTGAGAGTCATCACAAGATGGTCCCATGAATTCGGTAAAGAACACAAAAGTGTGTAGCAACGATCCTCCTCCTCTAAATTGACACTAGTTGATTTCAACTGTGCAACTAGCAAATTAAATGCATTTAAATGATCCATTAAGGATCCACCTTCCTCCATTCGCAGAGAGTACAACTTCTTCCTCAAGAACAACTTGTTCACCAAAGATTTGGCCTGATACACGGCCCCAAGTCTTTCCCACAAACTATATGTGGTTTTCTCATCTAGAACATTTAGAAGGATTGCATCAATTAAGCAGAGTCTTATGAGACCCTTAGCTTTACGGTCTTTGATATCCCAATCTGCTTGAGCTACAGTTGCTGGTCTCGTAGCATTTGAAGTCACTTCCCATAGGTCATGATCTTCCAACATGTCTTCCATCTTGAGTTTCCACAACTCAAAATTAGTGCCATTAAATTTCTCCACCTCCATTCTTCCATATGATGAACTCACCATCTCAATCTACAGATAAGATTTAGGATGCTCTGCACAAGACTCCCACTCAACTTGAGATTAGCTCAAAAAACCCTACCCAACAACTAGGATCAAAATTTGATCAGGCTCTGATACCACTTGTAAGGAAACTCAAGTACAAAAATAGCTTCCTACACTAATCTCTTAAGAGAAGTATGGTACAAATCCTATTAAAATCTTTTACACTTACAAATTCAAAATCATGTAAACAACAATATTACAGCAAATCAAGCATAAAGAAAATAGACATAGAAAGAAACACATAACACAAAGATTTTTCGGTGGGGAAAAACCTTTCGGTAAAACAACCCCACCCCTCCAGAACCTGCACAATGTATTATCTTCAACACAAGGTTACAATACACTTGCAATGCAAGTTCAACAGTGACAATGAAAGAATCCAGTAGTAACTCACAGTACCAACAATACACCTTTTTGCATACTCCTCTTCGCAACCCTAAAAATGCTTATAACATGCGCTTCACTTTTAGGGCTACTCCCAAAGGTAACCGTATTAGGGTTTTACCATTCTCTAAGAAAAAGGGAGAGTGTATAGTACTCAAAATTATCAGTTGCCACATGTCTTCACCTATCATTGATTCTTCCTAACATAGCTCTTATGTGTCATAGGAATCTGTCATAACCGTTTTAGCTATGATCTCCTTGTACACAATTCAAGATGCCGACACATCAACATTATTTGCAAGAAATACATTTTACAAAATAAATAATAAGAATAGGAATTATCCAAGGTTGAGACACCTTATTCCTAACACCCCCTACCTCCTTCTTCCTTTAGCATGTGTTCCTCATGATTTCCATATCTCTCTCTAGGCCCTATGTCTTTCACCCTCTCCCCATTTTATAACTCTCTCTATCATATCTATCTTCTCCTAATTATCCTCTGATACACTCTCCCCTACATAATCTCACAATATTTATCACCCTTTAATATCTTTTTTCTACCTCGTGCATCTCTCTCTCTCTCTCTCTCTCTCTCTCTCTCTCTCTCTCTCTCTCTCTCTCTCTCTCTCTCTCTCTCTCACACACACACACACACACACACACACACACACACACACACACGTGCTAGAATATATAGTTCATTGATATAACTAAGGGGGGTGGGGTGAATCAATTATCCAACTAATATAACAATTATCAACCTTAAACAAACTAAACCATATAAGTAACATAAATTGAAACTACAACAAGATACTCATACACAATAACACTAGATATGTTAATTAGGGAAACCCTTGATTAGAGGGAAAACCCCAAAGATGATGATACCCACAAGATGATGTACTAAAATAAATATTTCTTGTTAGAGGATAGAGCTTGTTAGGAGTCTATGAATACATTTAGTACATATGAGTCCCTATTAGGAGACTTTGAATCCCTGTTAGGAGATTCCAAACCTATTAGGGGATGTGCCTACCCTATTAGGAGTTGTGGAAGATAGTTGGATCCACTACCCAAATAGCTTCAAGGAAAAGACCAATGAACCCACTATCTAAATGATCATTGTATTATTCCTTGTAGAATAATAGAATGGTATTGTACTATTCCTTCCCCTTTCTTTGTCCTATCAACCAGACCTCTAATCCTTCTGATCTTTTAACCAAATCACAAATCTTGCATCCAATAATCCCTTGGATCACCTATATGCATTCAGTAAGCACTCTACTCCTTTTCTCACTTCACACTTCACAACAATCATAATACTTGAATTCTCATTATAATCAAGGAAAACATCTTTCCTTTATATCATATCTTCATAATAATTCCTTGAGTCAGCCTTGAGGCTTTTCCAATTAATTATAATAAGATAATTAATTAATTGCAATTATAATAGCACTATTGGCTCATAGTCTATACAAAACTTCACACATGTGATACTAGGGCTCATGCATTCATTGATGTCATTAGCTAACTATCCTCTATCATTACCTAACTATGCATCTCTTCATTACATCTTGGATGTAAGATAGCTAACCAACATCAGGAACTGATTTCCTAATACTTTGTCTCTAAACTGCTCTATGTAAATCAAGTACATCTTTTGCATGTTTTCGACTCAAACTCTATAGACTTGACCATGTCATCAAGATATTATGCCAAACATGTCCATATACGTGCATCACTAGATCAAACCATTTTCTATACCATCAAGATCTATGTCTACTACTTAGCTAGTCTTTACGAAAATTGTGTTATGTTGACATCAATGACAAACACAGTCATGAATGTAACATGTCAATACTCTCCAATGCTTAGAATACTCCCCAAAGTAGTATCATTAGCATTCATGTTAACAATCTCCCCCTTTGGCATTGATGGCAATATAGATGAAAAAATATCTAAGTTCTAAGAATACCAAACAGTGTTCTATTGTTGATGTTGACCAACATCAGTTGTCCACATGCTAAAAAGAATCTCAAACGCAAAAAATGCACATAGGTGCATACTCCTTCTTAGACATTAATCATTTACTTCATACTAAAAAAATCACAATAACTTGGGTGCATATTATTTCTTCCTTTCATGTATCTTTCTAAATCTCTCTAAAGAGATATCTCTCCCCCATATTTAGGAGATGTATTTTTCATGAATATTCTCCCCCATTGACATCAATTTCAAAGACCTCAATCTCAATGTTACAACATAAAAATTGTTAAATACTAATTGCCAATATGTTGCACTAAGTCATCAACCAGCTCGAGTGTCCAAAAACACTATTCAATACCAAATACAAAGAGTCCTCAATGACTCATATCATCACAGATACTCCCTCATACAAGAAGAATCAGCATTTAGTCCAGTCAAATAATAGTTCTCTAAACCACTAGACTGATGCACTCTCTACATCATCTACTTAGAAGTAGGCAGGGGCATAACCCCAAGTATAACTCTTTAGTACTCAAAAGTATCCTTAGGAAAAGGCTTCATAAAGATGTCTGCAATCTGATCTTTATACTCGCATACTCCAATCTGATCTCCTTTTCTATTTCTTTCTCTCTCAACACATGATACTTAATAGATATATGTTTAGTCTTAGAATGCAATACAAGATTCTTAGACATACTCATAGTACTTTTCTTATCACGGTAAATGATAACAAGTTCTTCAAACTCAATTATGATATCCTTCATCATCTACTTTATCCACATAACTTGATTACAATTATTTGTTTTCTATAACATACTCGACCTTAGCAGTATTGTGTGAAATACAATCTTGCTTCTTGCTTAACCAAGAAACTAATCTTCCTCCAAAGAAAGAATGCTCCACCACTGGTGCTCTTTCATTCATCTATATTGCCTGCCCAATCCACATCAGTATATGCATATAGAGTGAAATCAATCGATCTATCATACCAAATTCCATAATCAGATGTCCCTTCCAAATATCTGAGTATTCTCTTCACTTCTACAAAATGATATTCCTTAGGATTAGCTTGAAATCTAGCTACAATCCCAACTGCATTTTCTATATCTAGTTTGGTGTGAGTCAAATACTGAAAACCTCCAATCATGGATCTATACTTCTTCTCTATTGCAAGTGTCTCATCTTTGCTAGATAACTTGTGACTAGTTATCATAGGTGTACTAATTGGTTTACAACTTTCCAAACCAAATCTTTTCAATGGGTCATTCAAATACTTAGCTTGTGAAATGAAAATACCATCACTATTCTGCACAATCTGTAATCTTAGGAAAATTTTCATTTCTCTTATCATGCTCATTTCAAATTCATTTTTCATTTCTTCAACAAACTTATCACTTGCTTCATCATTACCTCCAAAAATGATTTCATCAACAAATATTACAATAATCAGCAAACCATTTCCAACTTCTTTCAAATACAAGTTACTACCTATCGTACCTTTAGCAAATCCAAGCTTTACCAAATAACTGTCCAATCTTGCATACCAAGTTATAGGTATTTTCTTTAGACCGTATAAAGATTTATCTAATCTACATACCATAGCTTTATCTTCTGATAGAGGAAAACCTTCAAGCTGCTCAATATATACCTCTTCTTCAAGTTCTCCATTTAGAAAGGTCGATTTAACATCCATCTAATAAACCTTGAACTTCTTATTTGTTGCATAAGCCAAGAAAATCCTTACTACTTCCATTTTTGCTACAAGTGCATACATCTCTCCATAGTCTATGTCTTCTTGTTATGAATATCCATTGCATACAATTCTAATCTTTTTCCTCACAACTTTGCCTTGCTCATTCATCTTGTTTCTGAATACCCATTTGGTTCCTATCACATTCTTGTCTTTAGGTCTAGTAACTAACTCCCATGTATCATTTTTCACTATCTAAACCAATTCTTCCTTCATTTATTGAATCCAATAATCATCTTTAACTACTTCATATATGCACTTAGGTTCAACTTGACATATTAGACATATCTCCTCATTTATTATGTTCCTTGTCATCACACCCTTGTCTTTGCTTCAAATTATCTACTCAGGAGGGTGATTCCTTGTCAGATTCTTGTAAGGGTTAGGAGTTGATATCTCAACTCTTATCTCTTCTCTTGGTTTAGATCTCTATTCTCCTCTTTGCTCAATAGTTAGCACATCATTCTACAAATCATTGTTAGTCTCAAATAAAACTTCAGCATTTTGTCTAACAATTCCAAAATTATCTTCTTCTTTATCTGAATTATAATCTACCATCTTTTGTTTAGTTCCAAAATTTTCATCCATCTTTACATTTGTGCATTCAACTATTGTCTTAGTTCTATAGTTGAAACATATTTAATCTTTTTTTTTTCAATGAATAACCAAGAAACATACATTCATCACTTCTTGGGTCAAACTTACCAATGTCATCATCTCTCTTAATGTAACATTTGCTCCCAAATATTCTAAAATACTTAACTGATGGTGAATGAACAAATCATAGTTCATAAGGTTTCTTGCTCATACCTTTTCTGATCTATACTCTATTCAAAGTATATACTACTATATTGACTGCTTCTCTCCAAAATGTCTTAGAAACATCATCCTCCAACAACATCGCTCTTGTTGCTTCTGCTACTAATTTATTCCTCCTTTTAGAAATCCCATTTTTCTCAGGTGTTCTAGGTACAAATAGTTTTCTTTTGATTCCATTCTCTTCACAAAATATGTTAAACTCTCTAGAGGTGAATTCTCCTCCTCTATCAGATCTCAAACACTTTATCTTAAGACTAGACTCATTCTCAACTCTATTCTTAAATATCTTAAACTTCTCAAAAGCTTCATATTTCTCTTTAAGAAATGCTACCCATGTCATTCTAGTGAAATCATCAACAAAAATCATAAAATAACTTTCACCATAGAATCCTCTTGTTCTAGAAGGACCACTCAGATATGCATGAACAATCTCTAGCTTCTCTATGGTAGTGAACTTCTTGCCAGGAAATGATATTTTCTTCTACTTAGCCGAAATACATTCCTTACATACAACAATAGTAGGCTTTGTAATCTTAGCAAGTCTCTAACTACAAAAGTGCTAATAATATTTACAATATTATCAAAGTTTTTGTGATAAAATCTTCTATGCCACAACCAACTATTATCCGCCTTAACTACCAGACATGTCATTTCAGTAGGATTCAACTGAAATACATTACCTCTAGATCTAGTACTAGTTCTAATCATCTTACCATCTCTATCTTTGATAATGTAGTTCTTCTCAGTGAACTACAACAAATAACCCTTGTCCACTAACTATCCAACACTCAACAAGTTATGCTTCAATCCATCAACAAAATAAATATCATCAGTGTTAGTTTTACCATCAAGAGTAATGGATATAATTCATGTTATATGATAGGCTACATTGTTACTAACTCTAACAATAACTCCATCATTATTCTTGAACTTAACAAACTCATTCATATCACCATTCATGTGATGTGAACAACCACTATCAATTATCCAATCAAATTTCTTTTCCACTTGGGAAACTAGAGCTCTTTCTTCTTTAATTTCTCTATCAAGATCATCTTCCTTGATAGCCATGAATACTAATTCATCATCACTTTTACTTTGACCTTTTTCATAATATTTGTCATCTTCATTTGCATTCAAACAATTTCTATCTCTATCTCTTCTAGGCTTGAAATTTCCCTTATACTTTTTCTCTCTTTTAAGACATTTAGATGCATAATGACCAAATTCATTACAAGTCCAACATTTAAGATTTTCTAACCATCTTTTTATCTTCTCACAAGAAGGGCTATTCCTTCCTCAATCTTCTTTTCTTCATTAGATCTACTGCTACCAGCTAAATCTCCACAAGTCTTTATACTCCTTATAAAATTAGGTTGAATGTTCAAGGCACTAAAAGTTGTTTTGATTCTTGATAGTTCTCCATATTGTCTTAGATTTTCTCCTACTGATTCTAATCTTCCTAGCAATGTTTCCTTTGTGAAATCCTTAGTGCAGGGCATTACTAGCTGAATCATCTGAGCTACTGGCTTGAATGGTGGTGTCAAACTTTCCAAGATCTTCCATATGACTTCATCATCTTCCTTGGTTCCACCATGAGACTAAATTCTTGTAATAATTTTTGAAATTCTACTAACATAACTCCTTATAGATTCATCTTCCATCATTTTAGCATTTTGAAATGCACATATCCAATTATGTAATCTCATTCTCTTTGCATGATCTTCACTTTCAAAAGTAGATTCTAATGCTTTCCAAATTTTATAAGATGTTACAAGTGACTTTACCTAATTGTATTCATTCTCTAAAAGAGTTGTTAGTAAAGATTTTCTTTCTCTCATGTTACATACGAATAAATCTCTTTCTTCTTCACTACATCCTTCAAGTTTTTCTTCTTCAACGATTATCTTCTTTCCCTTTGTCAAGATCCAATAGCCCGGACCCATGTATAACAAATGAGTCTTCATCTTCTCCTTTCAATTGTCATAGTTGGCCCCATCAAATCTAGGAATATCCTTTCTGAAAATATTTTCCAT
This sequence comes from Cupressus sempervirens, assembly GCA_028749045.1. Taxonomy (NCBI): domain Eukaryota; kingdom Viridiplantae; phylum Streptophyta; class Pinopsida; order Cupressales; family Cupressaceae; genus Cupressus; species Cupressus sempervirens. The sequence continues at coordinate 726,424,293 of CM053786.1, read as the reverse complement.
CAATCTCCCAAAGTTGTTAAGCTTATCCTTCAAGGACCTAAAACTTTGATACCAATTGTTAGAAGATATACTCCACTGATATAATTGGGGGGGGTGGGGGGGGGTGGGGGGCAGGGGTGGGGTGAATCAATTATCCAACTAATATCACAATTATCAACCTTAAACAAACTTAACTATATGAGTAATATAAATTGAAACCACAACAAGATACTCATACATAATATCACTAGATATCTTAACTAGGTGTTTGTAAACAATTTTTCGCAAGTGATTTTGTATTCAAAATGGAGAAAAATGCATACCAACAAATCAAATTCCTACAAGATTTAAAGAATTATCTACTTAAAAGTTTTTTTTAGTAGAATAGGTGCAGCTACCTTTATTGAAAAAGAATGATTTTTTGATCTTTACCCCAAAGGAAAGATCTTTTCAAAACACAAACTATTGAAAGTGTTGAATCAGCTTATTCTATTTCATCAATATAAAGTAGATTTGAATACTAAAGAACCACTTGATCTTAACTATCAATATTATCCACATAATTGAAAGTCAAGCAAAAAAGTAGGCAAATCAAATGAAATTCACTTCTCGCAGCTCCTCAAATTTTTGAATAGGCAATCTCAAAATGAATGAAAAACACAGTAAAAGCTTTTTATATAAATAGTATTTTTAGAAATACAGATTTTAAGAAGTAGACAATAGTATCTACCTCCAAAAAAAAGGCTTTAGCAAAATCAAATTGTAGAGTTCTATATATGTTTGCTGAAAATTTGAAATGCTATCTTCAAAAAATTTAAGATTAAACCTAAAAAAAAGTAGTTTTTCTTATCAGTATGTTGGAGATTAACCCTATGCCATCCTAATTATTACATTTATATAAGGTGTGGAGCTGGACAGTTGCCAAAATTACCCTACCAAGAGTAAAATAGTCTTTTAGTTAACACAAGTATGTTAACCAAAATGCAAGAAAGTAAAAACCAGAAAGAACAATTAAGCAACTATTTTTAACTATGTACTCTGATCAAGTAGCACCATCCATGCCAGTCAGGTTCCTCACCACTTTCCATGCTTCATAGGCAATTGAAAATGCAAAGGAAAGCCAATGTAAGTGAGTCGTCGTTTCCATATTTCTTTCTCCTTCTTCAATTTTTTTGTCTTTTCCTCATGCATTTCCAAGTGTTTTAGGTTGATTATCAGCATGGCTTCAGTGTGGGCTATGTTTAAAAGTCTTGCTTAGTTGGTATCTTCTTATCTAGGAGTTCTTGGAATTTCTTTTGGATTTATTTAATCACTTCCTCTCCTTGGGCAATGGAGTCATCCTCTTTACCTATGAAGTGTTTTCCAAACCATTTGAGGTCTCCCTGGATTATCTGGTGTATGACCTTGAGTTCCTACAGGGTTTCTTTGATTTTAGTTACTCCTTGTATCAATGATTCATTCATTCATTCAATACAATCCTTGATTACATACAAGGCTTTCTCATCCAAACTAGCCAAAGGACACTCAGCTTGGAATTTCTAAAGTCCAAATTCTTAAATATCCTCTAACCATATTACTACCTTTGCCCAATTGCTTTGTTCTTTCTCGTACCCTTCATTGCTTAGCTCTACCTTTTTGGTGATGGCAGAGATTTCTTTCGAAGCCTTATCCAAGAGACTTATGTGTTTCACAGTGTCATCTAAGACACCTTGCACCCACTCCCCTACTACCTTTGCAACCATTTTGCACTTTTGTAGATTAGACTAAATGGACTGTTGATTGGTTCCAGAGGACACACCTACAATTGTTGACATTTCACTGATTTGCTTTGCTTCATGGTAAGGGATGGCATTGATATACTATGCTACATTCTTTATTGTCTCATTCATCTCTTGTTTATCTTGTCCATCCTTCCATATCTTGTGTGCAATTTTCTTATTAGAGGCTTCAAAAAATCCATATCCACTTTGTGGTTTCCTTTTCCCAAGTTGACCTTTGTTATTTGGTAATCCTGAGGGGTTAAAAATTCGTACAAGCTTCCATCTAGTGGCATGGCTATTTCAGCTTACCAATGCCTTGATTTTTTATCAAATTTGATTCTTGATTATGTCCTGGCTTTCTTCAGCTTAGGTTTTTTCCCCAAACATTTACTAACCAATCATCAATCAACATTGAAACAGGCACCATGCTTCGCTTCCATTCAATAGAAGTCTCCAACCACTTGGGTGTAACTAGTTCTTTATTAGTTGTAGGGGTGAACTTAGCCAAGGTGAGACTACTCTCTTGACTGTCAGTATTTACTAGAAACTTATGGGGTCCTGGTACACTGTCTTCCATAGGTGATTCTTCTTTAGTCTCCAGATTAACTGTCACTGTATTCTTGCCTTTGTTTGATGATGTTTTCTTTGTGCTTGAACAGGTCACCCTTTTAGCTTTACAAGTTCCTGCTTGAACTTGAAGTTGAAGTGATTGTGGAATTACTTCAACTTCAACTTCAACTGAACCTACAATGGGACCATGAACACCTTGGTTAGTGATAGCTTTTTTCTTTTGGGAGGCCTTTTTACTTTTTATTTTTGAAGACTTTCTAGATGGATCGGGGGTAACAACAATTTTTTATTTTATCCAATTTTCATTCCTAGCCAGCACATCTTTAGTGTAAGAGAACAAATCATCTTCTTCTCTATTGCCCCAATCAATCTCAAGAATAGGCATGCATTCAATTTGGTCAATATAGAATGGATCAATCACTTCTTTTGAATCTTTCTCTTTTAGCCCGCATTTATCAAGATCAACATTAAACATATTAATTTTCTTAACTATTAACCTCGACCATGGCCTTTTTCTTACTTCAAACTCATCAGGACAATTTTCCCAATAGTCTTCTAACTGTGGAATGCAAATAAAAGAAACTACATTTTTAAAATAGTTCCTGATGAATCTTGTGTAATCAATTATTTTCTCGAGAGAAGAAAGGCTTGAAACATAGAGGGGTCAATGCTTCTCTTGTCAACATGGCTTGCTTTAGACTAAGGATCCTGTAGCGATCAATTTTGATGGGAAATAAAATGGAAGAAGACCTCTTAGAAATCTCAAAAGACTCCACGACATAGACAAATTGTCTACACATTTTAGATAAAATAACAGAGTCTAAGCAATAATGAGGTAGCTTCAATGGTTCACCTAAATACCCACCAATTCTAAGATATGTGAACCTGGGGAATTGAATATAAAAATAACCATAGATTTGTATAGCTTTCATTTCTTCCTTGGATAGTCTCTCATTTTCATGACCTTGAAGCTCAAAAACTAGCCTACCCAGAAAGACATCATTTACTCATCTGAACTCTTTACACAAAGTAGCTTCCTAGAGGTCACTATAGTATTTGTAAATGGGCATTTCATCTATCCATGGTGAATTTGGAAGGCTTTCCAATTCTTTAGATGCTACTAAGACATAAACTAAAAAGGAAGATAGGAAAAATGGGCCAAAATTGGTGACAGCCACTAAACCCTTGTGTATATTTTTAGCAATTAGGTCAGCCCAATCAATGAATTTATCTCCCTCAATAATCTTTTGGATGAAGAAATACATCCATGTCTCCCAATGAAATGCATGCTCATTTCCTTTGGCTTTGTTTAACAAAAGCATAATGTCTACAATTTCTTTGATGAAATGTTCAATGGTTAGCGGTTTGGGAAACCTTGAACCACCTTCTACTGGTTTTAGGAGCCAGGATTGGGCTACTTTATTATCATAAGTTCTTTTCTTTTCAGCATACATGTGTTCTACCTCCTCAAATGTCCATGGTTCATAGGGTTCTCTGTGAGGGATCCTAAGGGCTAAGCAAATACTAGTTCTGTTGATTTTGACTACCACCTCCCCTGAAATTTTCTTGACACATCTTATGCTAGGATCATAGTGGTTCACGCATTCAATGATTAACTCTGGGCATGTAATAGCTGCAAGAAATGTGGTAGCTTCAAGCAATCCACTATTAACCAGTTTTTGGTATATAGGACCTGACTGGGCATTTCTAGCTCTTTCAATTATATCAGTCAAGCTTTTGTTAACCAAGAATGTGTCACGAATCTCAAGTAAAGAGCTAATGAGACATGGTTTTTCCAATCTAGGAATTTTGGGGTGAAATAATGTCATGGCTTGCTATGGAGTGATAGGGTCTAAAAGATGCAAATGAAAACCTTTCAAAACAAAAGCAAGCACAAGAAAAATTACAGAGGGTAATGGCAGTGCACTTACAGTTTGACAAAGCTTATCCTGCAACATGTTCTCCCTACCAAATGATGCCGAGATCTCTTTTGGAAAATTGCAGAATGAGCAGTGAAATGGCTAAGTAATGCATTTAAGGGATAACTTATGAAGAAAATATTAGTACAGATATGGCAAGTAAATACAATAATTACTATTTGTGTGTCACGCATCGGAAAAGATCCTATGAGTGATTTTTTATTAATGCACATCAAATCTGCACGCCTATTAATGCTCCATGTCATCATGAAATGAAAAATTTTCCTTTTCTCCAAATCCTACCATATCAAGACACATGCCTCTTTAACATACTCATTTATTATTTCACGTACCTCAAAAAATATCATCATTGAGGCCCATTTTGCCTTCTTTTTATTTCAAGGATTGAATGCCTGCAAGAAAACATAACACTAGTATACAAAAATGATATCAAAGTTGAAGTTGAAGTTTGAGATCATTGGACTTCAACTTTGACTTTGACTTCATTGGGACTGACTCAGGGCAAGGAATGTGGACTTGATACATGAAAGACAATGGATAATGTGAACTTGAACTTGAATTTAATTGAAACTTCAAGTTCAACTTCATGATCAAAAAATGACTCATGCATGAGACACCTTATGACACAAGAAAAATATGAGTATGGTAGAAATTGGCTACAGTTGGGGAATGAGACTGGAAGGATCATAAATGAACTTGAGATCTTTGGCTTTGCAGACTAACATGGAAAGGACAAACAAAAAGAAAAACAAAGGAAAGAATAGAACCCAAAAACGGGATGGTATTTACAAAAAGATGAAAACTAGACTTAGAATTGGTAGAGTTTGAGATCCTGCCTATTATAGGATAGGGGAAGATCATCTCCATTAAGATACTATAACTTGAATGCGTTAGAGCCCAATTATTCAAATATTACAAATGGGCATTTCCATAAGCTCTCGAACTTGGTGTGATCTCCTTTAGGTTCCTTTCTCTTGTCCTACAGCAGTACCTGATCCCCTTTCATGAATCTTTGTGGCCTTATTTTTCGATCAAAGATTCTTTTCACCCTTGCTTGATGGTTGGTGATGTGATCTACTAGCTCCCTTCTTTCTTCTTCTATCCCCTGGAGGTACAATATTCTTTTTTCAATGGGAGAATGAAACACTCCATCTTCAATCACCTTTTGTAAATTTAAAGTGGTCAATTCCAAGGGCAAGGACAATTGTGCTTCCACTCCATAAATTAGCTCAAAAGGGGTCATGCCAAAGGTTCTTTTTGGGAAAGTTCTATTAGCCCATACTACTTCATATATTTCTTATGCCAATCCTTTCCCTTTTCATCTACCAACTTTGTCATGATATTGATCAAATTTTTATTCGTGGACATTGCTTGTCCATTGCCCTACGAGAAATAATCTAAGTCATGAGATAGTTGGATACTGTGATCACAACAATATAATTGGATTTCCCGAGAAGAAAAATTTTGTGCATTGTCAGACACTATTTTGTTTGGTGTACCAAAATAGGTCAAAATATTTTTCGTCAAGGATCTACACACTACCTATAATGTTGTGGCTTTTACAGGAATAGCTTCAACCCATTTAGTAAAGTAATCTATAGCAGGTGTGACCTGCACTTGAGTTTGGATTGATAGGCCCTATAAAATCCAATCCCCACTGTTGAAAAGGTTCTTCTATAATCACAAGTTTTAAAGGAAGAGCAGCTAATTGTGGTTTTCCAGTAAACAATTTACATTTCTCACAATTTCTCACCCAATTATATGCAGCTCTGAACATACTTGGCCAATAGTATCCACTTCTTAGAATTTTGAAGGCTGTTAGTGTTGATGAAAAATGTCCTCCATAGGCTCCATCATGAAAGGTTTTAAGTAGTTTTTCTTGCTGGTCAACATCAACACACCTTAAAAACATGTCATCTAAGCCTTTCTTGTATAAGATATCATGAATAATTACAAATTTGGTTGTTCTGAGTTGAAGACTCCTTCGGTCTTTTCGTTTGAAATGGTCTGGACATCTCCCATATGTCAAGAAATATGCTATGTCAGAAAATCATTCATCTTTCAAGCCAACAAACAAACAATTGGGATATGTTTCTTCTTTTTCTCCTTCTGCCATGAGTTTACGCAGTCCTTGCCCTCGGACCAACTTGGTTGGTCAAATTTCCAAGTCAAACTCTTGTACTTTTGCTACCCAAGTTGCTCAATTATTCACTACTATGTCTTGCTATGTGAGGATACTCTTGACTGCAGCGGATGGTAAATAAACTAAAGAATGTGAATGTAAAATATAGTACCGAAAATATTTCACTATTTTTACAATAGAAAAGGCTTTTTTTTAGCTAGAGAATAATTCAACTCATGTTTCTTCAATGGCACACTCATAAAGGAAATAGGCATCTCTTCTCCTTTTTCATTCTTTTGAAGCAATATTCCTGACATGGTATGATATGATGCATAGACATTATAAAACCCTTTTTGAAGTCAAGATGAAAAAGTGTTGGAGCTTTAGCAATAGCTTCTTTTACCTCTTTGAATGCCTTAGATGTTGGTTCATCCCATTTGAAATTTTGTTTCTCACTTAGCAACTTAGCCATTGGTTTGATAGTCTCTGCAAAATTAGGTACAATTTTCCTAAGGAAATTGATTAGTCCAAAGAAGGATTTGACACTTTATGATTGACAAGAAGGCATAGCTATTGAATAGCTTTTACTCTCTTTGGGTCAATTTTGATTCCTTCTTTTGAAACCATATGCTCAAGCAACTTTCCCTCAATTACAACAAAAATTGATTTCTTTGGGTTCAACAAAATTCTGTGTTCCCTACACTTTTCAAGGACTTTTCTCAGATCTTTCAAATGTCTCTTCCACCTTCTGGAAAATATAGTCATGTCATCAAGATACACAGTAATACATTTATCGAGAAAATGACCAAAGGTTGAATTCATAGCTCACTGAAAGGTGGCACCAGCATTTATTAAGCTGAAAGGCATCCTTTTATAAGCGAAAGTACCCCAAGGTGTTGTAAATGCTATTTTTTGTTTATCTTCTTTGGCCACTTCTATCTGATTATAACCTAAGAAACCATCTAAGAATGACATCATTTCTGAGCCAGCAACTATTTGAAGAATTTGATCCATTATAGGTAAGGCAAAATTATCTTTCAAGCTTGCTTGATTAAGGTTTCTAAATTCAACACAAATCCTTATCTCTCCATTCTTCTTTCTGACTAGCACTATATTTTCCACCTAGGTGGAATGATGAATTGGAAAGATAATGCAAGCTTTAAGCATTTTATCTATTTCTTTGAATATTGCATCAGAAACCTTTGGATTATATGTTCTCAACTTTTGCCTAAAAGGAGAAGTACCTAGTTTTAGAGTGATATGGTGTTTGAATTGTCCACCACGAAAAGTTTTTAAATCTTCATAAGACCAAGCAAAGACATCAATGTACTTTGTAAGTAATTTGATGAATCTTGCTTTCTCATCTTCTCTGCAATAGGTTCCCAAGTTAATAATTTTGGGATCATGTTTATCTCCCAAATTGATCTTTTCATAATCAGCATTTGGATCTTCTGTAGGTGATAAATTTTGGGCCAGGAAAGCATCTCACCTGTCAAAAAGTCTCTCAAGCTCAACTAGGCCTTTAGGTATAAAATTTCCTTTCAATTGTAATACATCACTAGATTTTTCATCAGTAAGATCAGGATAAAAGTCTCTTCATTCAAAATCTTACAACTCATTTCCATTTGTGAATATTACTGGTAGAGAGTAAAAGGAGTTAGTATTATAACTTTTTGAATGTGGATTTCGAATGAACGTAGTTACAAAACTTAGCACATTCAAAATAAATATGTTGAGGCTAGTTCTATGATTAAATTATTTTCAAACTCATTGGCCAATTGCACCCAAATATAAACAACTTCTTAAATTCTAATAATGAAATTCACACAAAATGTAAAATTATGAAAATGTAGATGCCATATTGCATATAATATGGATATAATATGAAATTTCATAATACATCAACTCTACTGAGATTTTTGTATGAAAGATGGACAACATTACAATTCTTTCAATCTACCCTAAAGTTAAGATTTGAATATATAATACCAAAATTACCTTCATAATAGTTTGGCATCCTCTTAATTGACTTAACCCTAAATTCATTTTTAAAACTATCATCAAAAGGGAAAATATTGTATATTTAATCTAAAACTAATTAAGAAGTGGTTGAATTCAAATTTATAAAGGTTATTTTACAAAATTGATAGTATACTATATATTTAAAAAATGTTCACTTACATCAAGCTTATAACCCTTGGACACTGGAGCCCCATGGCCTTCTCATTTCCCTTCTTCCTCTCTTGCGAGAACTACTCCCAAACACTAATTCCAAAATCCAAATGATTTCCCTCACACCAATTCATCTAAATTATTTGTTAGAGTGGAAATCGTAAAAGAAGTTATGTTCACAATAATATATTGCAAATAGTTAATGTAAATTTCAAATTTGGTTACATTTATGTTACAAATGGTTAGTTGTGTACCACATAAAGAGCCAAATTCAAATGAAGAAATAAAATTTATCACATTACTTAATAAAATTGTAAACTATTTCTAATGAAGGGTGCTCCCCTTAATACCATAAACTCATAATAGAAATAAAGAAACAACAGAAAATGCGAAAATAAAAAATGGACTTCTTATTTGAGTCATAAATGCTGTATTACAGAACTCACAAGTACAATATGCTAACCCACATGGGTGCCTTCATTACAATAATCTGCAAGACAAGCTATGAACTATCACCCAGAGTTGTCCTAGACAATGGTTGGGCCTTTCTTAAATAGGCAATTTTATGCAGCCTGAGAAGGTTATAGATAATTAAACTTAATACTTAGGGCCGACAGACCCTAACAATACATATAGAGTTAGCCAAATACATCTTTGACAATTATTTTAGATATTTTAGGTAGCCCAACTTTGAAATGCCATAACTCACAAATCGTTGCTCCGATTGGCTATTATAACACTTTTTGGAAATAGTAGCTCTTGATCTATTGGCTTAAAACTGCACTAACACCCTTCCATCAAGTTTTTGGACCTCATCCGAGCACTCTATGGCCTCCAATGTTGAACTTGAAGATTTTTCTACAAATTTTTCCACCAAAAATTTGCAATAACTTCTCTGATACTTATGCTTGAGCAACGAGATTTTTATGGTACGCTTACAACTCTAAAATGAACCCTCCTGTAGAAAATGAGAACATTCTGAGCTCATATGAAAAACTTACTAAAAATAGCAAGTTCCCATAAATAGTAACCATCATGTCTACTATTCCCTATTAAAATAGAAAAGACTGAAATTTAAAAAAAATTGGGTGATGCAAGATTGCTCTTACACCCAGGATGCTCCTACATCAGACACCTAGGCTAATTTGAGAAGTGAACCCATCACATCTCAGGTGTTCAAAGGAAAACCAAGATGCTTAACCTCCTCCTTTTCTAGCCATGATGAATCCTCAATTGGCCTCCCTTTCCATTTGACTAGATATTTCTCATAAGTTTTGTTCCTGGTGCTTTTGCCAACATGACCGTCTAGTATCTCCTCAATCTCCTTTGTAGCTGAACTAGCTACCGGAATACTCCACTGTGCTTCTGCAACTTGATCTTCATCACCTCCTTCATAATACTCTGTCAAATCTAAAATGTTAAACACTGGTTAAATATTCAATTTAGTAGGCAACTCCACTTCATATGCATTTCCAGAATCATGCCTTTTCATTATCTTGCACGATCCAAACTTCTTCATCTTTAGCTTAATATATGTACCCATGGGAAATTGCTCCTTTCTCAAATGAACCATGACTTCATCTCCAATTTGAAATTCCTTATACCTCATTTTCACATTTGCCTTAGCCTTATACTATGTATTCATCTCTATAATGTGTTTCTTCACCTCCTCATGGATGTTCTTCAAATGTTCAGCAAAATCTGCTTCAACATTACTTATCTCACCTTTATCCAACTGCCTCAATTCAAAAGCATTTTTGGGACTACTCCCATATACAATCTAGAATGGTGATTTACCAGTACTCATATTAACAGAATTATTAAATGCATTTTTTTCCTATGGTAAAATCATATCCAATCCTTTTGGTTTATCTCCAAGCAAGCATCTCAGATAGTTTCCCAAACTATGATTCACAACTTCTATCTATCCATCATTGTGTGAATGATGGGATGAACTAAACTTTAAATTTTTCTTCAACTTCTTTCACAATGTATGCCATAAATACCCAACAAATTTGGTATCTTGATCTGAAACTATACTCTTTGGCAGACCATGTAGTCTCACCATTTCTCCGAAAAATGACTCTGCCACATGAACAACATCACTAGTCTTCTTGCAAGGAATAAAATGTGTCATCTTTGAAAACCTATCAACCACCACAAAAATAGAATCATGCCTATGCTATGTCCTTGGTAATCCAAGAACAAAATCCATGCTGACATCCTCCCATGACTTTTCTGGTATAGATAATGGTTGATACAATCCTATATTTTTCTTCACTCCTTTCACCATCTAACATACTATATAACTCTGTAAAAACTTCTTCACATCTTGCTACAACTATGGCTAGTAATAATTCTTAGCAACCAAAGCTATGGTCTTATGTCTACCAAAATGTCCAGCCAACCTTTATTGTTCTTCTCTTTAATGAGATTCTCTCTCATTAAACTCCTAGGAATGCATAGTTGGCTTCCTTTGAACAACATACTATCCTAGATCATAAAATCCAGCCACTTTGTCCTATCAAGTGTAATAGGTTCTATACAAGCCTTCCACGCTTCACCAAAATCAAGATCATCTGGATACAAAGTACTAAGTTCCTTAAACCCAACCACCTCTATTTGCATTTATATTAGCAAAAGTTGTCTTCTACTAAGAGCATTTGCAACTCTGTTAGACTTCCCACTTTTGTGTTTCAAAATAAATGTATAACTTTGCAAAAACTCAACCTACTTCAAATGCCTTTGGTTCAATTTTCCTTGACTATTCAAATATTGCAAAGCTTGATGATCAGTATACAAAACAAACTCCTTAGGAAGAAGATAGTGTCTCCACTTCTTCAAAGCTTGAACTATAGCACAAAATTCCTAATCATAAATAGAATATTTTCTTTTTGTATCATTCAATTTCTCATTGAAATAAGCAATAGGTCTACCTTCTTGGCCTAAAACATCTCCTATTGTAGTACCACTAGCATCACAGTCTACTTGAAACACCTTGTTAAAATTTGGAAGTGCTAAAATAGGTTGCTCAGTAACTTTCTATTTCAACAGATTAAAATTCTTATCTGCTCCTACAGTCCACTTAAATTGTTTCCTATCCCCTCTTATTGTTTCAGTCAGGGGTCCACAAATACTACTAAAACCTCTTATGAACTTTTTGTAAAAACTAGCTAGTCCACGAAAAGATCTTACCTCTATCACACTCCTTGGAGTAGTCCATTCAAGGATAGTCTTTACTTTCTCTGGGCCCATTTTTAGACCTTCTACTAAGACTACAAATCCCAGGTACACCAACTTCTTTTTTACAAAACTGCACTTCTTTAGGTTTATCAGCAACTTTTCTTCCCTCAGCTTATCAAACACCTTGCGAATATGAATCAAATGCTCCTCCAATGTCTTACTAAAGATCAATATATCATCTAGGTAAATAATGACAAACTTGACAAACTTACCTAGAAACTCCTTTAGTACCTTATTCATGAGCCTCATGAAAGTGCTCAGTGCATTCATTAGCCCAAAAGGCATGACTAACCACTCATATGGTCCTTCCCTTGTCTTGAAAGTAGTCTTCCACTCATTACCTTTTCTAATATGAATCTGATGGTACCCACTCTTTAGATCTATCTTTGTGAAATACTCAACTCTGCTCAAATAGTCCATAATATCATCCATCCTCAGCAAAGAAAATCTATACTTGATTGTGATCTTAATGATAGCACAAGAATCTATGCACATTGTCCATTCTCCATTCTTCTTTGGTGCTAATATAGCTGGTACTACACATGGACTCAAACTCTCTCGAATCAACCCCTTCTGCAACAACTCATGAACTTGCTTTTTCAACTCTTCACTTTCTGTCGGTGTCATTCTGTGTGCTACCTTATTTGGAAAACTGGCTCCTAGAACCAAATCCATATGCTAACTAATCTTCCTCATTGGGGGAAATCCATTAGGTACATTATCTGACACAATATCAAAAACTCTCCCAACATATTTGCAACTTTTGCAGGCACCTCCTCTACTTCTTCTTTACTATCTTTTGGAATTATAGAAAAACACATATGCTCACACTTCATACCTTTGAGAAACTCTTTTCCATCAATAAAACATATTATGGTAGCACTACATACCTTTTCTTCTTTTTCAATGATTTCAAGTTATGTTTCACTCCATCCTTGGCCAAAGTGTAGGTATTTGCTCAACTATCATGTATAGCATGCTTGTCAAACTGCCATGGCCTACCTAGAACCATATGACATATGTCCATAGGTATGATATCACATAGTACCTCATTCTAGTAGCTTCTAATGTTGAACTTCATTGAGCATTGCTCATTGACCATGACCTTGTGGTCATCTTGTACCCAAGCAATATAGTATGGATGCGGGCATTTCTATCTCTTCAGCTTCAACTTGGTGACCATCATTTTTTATACTAGATTGCTAGTACTTCCACCATCAGTGATTACATCACAACACTTATCTTCACATTTGCACCTTGTGCGAAAAAATTTCCTTCTTTCATCAAGTTCATTCTCACCACTCAACAAGACTCTTCTGTTAACTAAGACTTCTCCTCTTTTAGTATCTTCAAAATGTGAGGATATGGCATCTTCATCAACATGTGCAACTCAAGCCTAGCCTTTGGTTCTTCTATTTGTCCTTCCTTGGCATCTTGTATGTTCAAATGCTCTATGCCCTTCTTCTTCGCAATGAAAACATTTCCCACAGAAGCCTCCTCTTCTAGATCCTTGTCCTCTGCCTCTTCCTCTCTAATCTCTATTGTTCTGATCATGGAAACAATTAGAATTTTTCCCCTCTGATTTTGATTGCTACTTCTAGCCTCATCCATGTTCTTTTGATCATCATTACGACCACTATAAGATCATCTACAAATCTTCTACCACGACCTCTTCCACTATTCTTGTTTTCAAACTTCTTGTTTAGTTTCTTCTCAACTCTTAGGAAAAATTGGTATGCCTCCTCAATACTATTCATTCAAACCAAACTTAGCTCATCCTAAATACTTGGCCTTGACACATTAAGATAACGAGAAACTTTCTCCTTATCAGCTTTTGCATGGCCAGTTCTAATGAAAACTCAGTAGAACTCTTCGATATACTCTTGAACAGATTTTCCCACTTGCTTTAACCCTTGCATCTTCAAAAAATTAAGCTCATAATCCATGGGAATGAATTGTCACTTTAGTTTAGCTATCATCTAATCCCATCTAGTGATTTTGTCCTTTCCTTTTCTATTTTGCTCCAATTAAATCTCCTACCACCAAATCTTTGCATTTCCCTTCAGTTTTGCCTTCGCAAACTTGACTCTATCAAGATCATCAATATCTTCATACTCAAAGTACTCCTCTAGTTCATTGATCTAATGATCAGCTCCTCTAGTTAAGACTTCCCAAAAATATGGGAACCTCAAACTTAGGTTTGTTTCCAACCTTGAAGATGGCCCTAAACAACCTCTCTTCCTCTAGGTTTAGAACTGCCTCTGCTTTGGCATTTTCTTCTACTTCATCCTCATCCTCACTTTCATCTCTTATAGAAAGATTTATTCATCTATGCATTTGTTCTTCCAATGCTTGCATTTGTCTTTGGAGGGATCTAAAACCCTCAGGTGTAACACTTGGAGCTCTTCTGTCATGCTCTCTTCATGGAGGCATTTTTGCACTTCTGCTGAAACCCTAGCAAACTGCCTCACAATTGGTGATCTGTCTATACGCTCAGCCCAAACCATGGTCCTAGTGAAAACTGCCTCACAGTCAATGATCTATCCACACACTCAAGAACTCTAGCTTTGATTACACTTGATGAAGGGTGCTCCCCTTAATACCATAAACTCATAACAAAAACAAAGAAATAATAGCAAATGCGAGAATAAAATACGAACTTCTTATTTGTGCTACAAATACGGTATTATAGAATTCACAACTACAATATGCTAACCCACATGGGCGCCTCCATTACAATAGTCTACAAGACAAGCTGCGAACTATCACCCAAAGTTGTCCTAGACAATGTTCAGGTCTTTCTTAAATAAACAAGTTTATGCCATTGGAGAAGGTTCTAGACAATGAAATTTAATACCTAGGGTTGACAGACCCTAACAATACATATAGATTTGGCCAAATACATCTTTGACAATTATTTTAGATATTTTGAGTAGCCCAACTTTGAAAGGCCATAACTCTCAAAATATTGCTCTGATTGGCTATTATAACCACTTTTCAGAAATGCCAACTCCTAATCTACAGGCTTGAAACAATGTTAGCGCCCTTTCGTCAAGTTTTTGGACCTCATATGGGCATTCTAAGGCCTCCAACTATGAGCTTGAAGATTTTTCTACAAATTTTTCCATCAAAAATCTATAATAAATTCTTTGATACTTATGCTTAAGCAATGAGATTTTTATAGTAGGCTTACAACTCTAAAATGAACCATCCTGTAGAAAATGAGAACATTCTGAGCTCATATGAAAAACTTACTAAAAATAGCAAGTTCCCATAAATAGTAACCACCACCCTATCTACTAGTCCATATTAAAATAGAAAAGACTAAAATTAAAATATTTTTTTGGGTGATGCAAGATTGCTCTTACACCTAGGATGCTCCTGCATCAATTTCTTGAAAAATTGTATGGTTGCTTGAGTTTCACAAATTTTTCTGTGTTACTCAGATTTTCGATCCTTCACAAATTTTAGGGTATTTATGTGACTAAAGAACCTCTCAGCAAATAATATATGTATATAAGAAATGTTTATAATCACATATCTAGTTTATGAAATGCACTTATAAAGTATTTTGTAGAATAAATTGTATCGTCAAATTATAATAATGGATGAAGATCTACAACTATTTACAACAAAAGTTTAAAAAATAAAATCTTGTATGTATCCTCCCCTTGAAGATCAAAGAAAATAATTAACTAGTTGATATCATGGTAAAAAAAAAGAGAAATGACTTTCTTAACATCCATCTATATTTAGTATAAACAAATCAAATAATTTTCTAATGTTCAAACAATTCTCCCAACAATTTGGCAATAATTAGTTGAATATTTCTTTTAAGTTCTCTTTCTTTTTTGTTAAAAATTACTAGCTTCAAATGTATTTTTATTTAAGGAAAATCTTTTTGAAAAAAAAGAAGTTTTTTAAAAAGGGTTTCTTTTAATAAATTTACTTTACACAAAAGATTTACAACATTGAGTTCTTGAAATTTTTTAATAGTTTTAAAAACTTTTAACATTATTGGTTTGAAAGTTTAAAATATTTTTAAATATTTTTAACCTTTTGAATATTTATGAGAATAAAAATTATTTACTTTCCAATTTCTTAAACTATTTTGATTTTTCAATCAAAATATTTTTAAGATATCTTTTAAAATATTTTCTATTATGTATTATTTCATTTTTTATAACTATATTAAATATCAATCAATAAATAAAATTTGGTACCTAAATATGTTAAAATTTCTCCAAATTACTTAGTTAATTTTGGATAGAAATTGACATGAATATATTTTCATTATTATTTCTAATAACCTTTGTGAATTTAAATATCTTATAAACAAGTGTACTTATTTACTATTTTCACACATATATACATTTGCATTTCTTTAAAATGATCATAACAAAAACAAGCATAATCAAAATAAAATTAATATGAAAATTAGTTTATATATTAAAAAACTAATATATTAATATAATAAATAACTAATGGTTTTAAAAATAAATAGTTACTTAAATAAATATATAAGAATTATATTCTAAAATGTATACATAAAAGGCAACGGCTATCCAGCCAATTTGCTCAACTGGCTGGATGTCCATCCATGCCGCATCATCACATGGTTGCCCATCACATGAACATGGCACACAGGGCCCACTGAAAACAAGGGCACATATAAAAGGACAGTCACTTTCAAGCAGCAAACGGAGGACTACATCATTCTTATTACTATATTTTTTTAAACACAACAAGAGTACTTTGTATTTTTATTTAAGATTTTTATTTTTGAAATGTCATGAAGATGGTTGCTAAAATATTTATATAATTTGAAAATATTAAATTTTTCATATCAAATATATGTTTACATAAAAATATAGATGTAAAGTAGAGATTATATTTATTAATTAGAAAATTAGTTATATAATATTATTTTAATAGATTTAATTTTCTTGTTGAATTTAGATATTTTCTAATATGATTTCTTATTAGGATAATTATTCATTAATTTTGACCGATAAATCATTATAGCATAATCAATAATACTAAATAATAATATTAAGTCATATTACAACATAACCAACACAAATAGTAGTATTTGCAGCTAAATAGCTAATTGCATGATGAAGGGTGCTCCCCTTAATAATATAAACACAACACAAAAAAAAAAAAAAAAAACAACAACAAATGTGAGAACAAAATATGTACTTTTTATTATCATCACAAATGTGAAATTACAAATTTCACATGTACAATATGGTAACCCACATGGACGCCTTCATTACAGTAATCTACAAGACAATGCTACAAACTACACCCAGAGTTGTTCTAGACAATGTTTGAGTCTTTCTTAAATAGGCAAATTTATGCCGCCCGGGAAGGTTGTAGACATTCAATCTTAATACCTAGGGCCGATAGACCCTAACAATACATATAGAGTCGGCCAAATACATCTTTGACATTATTTTAAAAATTTTGGATAGCCCAACTTTGAAAGGCCATAACTCTCGAACCGTTGCTCTGATGGGCTATTATAACCACTTTTCAAAAATGCTAGCTCCTAATCTATAGGCTTGGAGCAATGCTAGCACCCTTACATAGAATTTCCAGACCTCATCTAGGCAATCTAAGGCCTCCAACGGTGAACCTGAAGATTTTTATCCAAACTTTTCTTCCAAAAATCTGCAATAACTTCTCTGATACTTAAGCTAGAGCAATGAGATTTTTATGGTAGGCTATAATTCCAGAATGAACCTTCATGTAGAAAATGAGAACATTCCGAGCTCATAGGACAAACTTACGAAAAATAGCAAGTTCGTAGAAATAGTAACCCCCTCTGTCTACTAGTCCTTATTAAAATAGAAAATGTTATAAAAAAAAATTTGAGTGATGCAAGATTGCTCTTACATCAAGGACGCTCCTACATCATTGCATTAATAAAACTAAAGAAGTTATTTTTATGAAAAAAATTAATCATTTAAGAAAAAATGTTAAGAATTATTCTTAAGTTACAATTGTCTATATGAAAATAAAACTTTTTTCTTTTAATTGGATTTTTATCTATCTCAATTCTTTTCATTTAAAAAATCAAGTTTATAAAAAAAATATAGAAACAATAACTTGTTTTTTTTTTCTTTTCTAAAGCAAAAGAGAAAGAAGTAAAGGTAGTTTTTGTTTGCTAATATAACAAGTGTCACATAGTGGCTTCTATTTTCTGTAATGTATAGATTAAATATTTAATAGTTATAAGAGAATAAATTAAGTTATTGAATTTGATAGAAAGTTTTGAAGAATTATCAATCTAGTTCTTTTGAAAAGGACATACATATTAAAATATTGGAAAAATAATATTTTTTAATAGAAAAATATTTATAATAAAAACTAATTTTTAATTTATGATATAAGTAAAAAGTTGGCAATATAAATTAGTTCTAATATTACATTTTCTTAAATTTGTTTTATTTTATGAAACAACAATAGGAAAAATGTATTTTTGATTAATAAAACGGATGTATTTAAGAGCATCCACAACAAATAAAAACAACCTTTACCAAACTTAAAAAATAATTGATCAAACAAAAACAAAAATGGGCATGATAGTGTAGGTGGAGAAGGGCACTGAGTACAAGGGCATAAGATGCGATGGTTTTAGTTATGGATGGCATGGCATCCACCCACGTCTAATTAACTAGTTGGGTAGCCACTACATGTTGCATGCTACTACCATGACAATTTAATTTAGGATTTAGACAATGCCCGGTGGACCGCCTCAAGGTAGACTACGGTTCCTCAATATATTTTTTTAAGCTTATTTTTTAATAGACTATTTTATTTCCATAATTATAGGCTATGCAATCTTTCCAAAAAGGTTATGCTATTCATTTTAGGAAGTTATTAATGATCTATGTAATTTTCTTGACAGATTTTTTTTTTTTTTTTCCATACAAAATCTAGAATTTTCTTGATAGAGATTTATTTTACTTTTCCATAAAAAATCCAAAATCCTATACGTGACTAATACAAGTTTTCACATGTATCTTTTTGCTTTTGTTTCTTTTATCTTCTAAATACCATCCTTATACTATTCCATTTTAATTTCTAACTTGTGAGTTTTTAAGCTAGCATGTGAAACATTCCATTGCACTATTTATTTTATTTCTAATATTACTAATGAGTTTAATATTTCAATATGATGTAAAATCTTTTTTTTTTGCAACTTGAAAATAAACAAACTAAAATAAGATAAATGTTATATTTTCTACACTTGGCATGGACCCATTATTACCCAATGTTATGTAACCTAGCTCTGATACCAAAATGTCAAGCCCAAATTTTAAAGATAAAATTTAGAATATAAAATTTTTATTATTTCAATTCTAGATTTATTTGCAATGAGCCCAAATAATTAATAAACCATTTTCAAGGAAGCAATTAGAGTGAAGTGCATATACAACATGATATTTTAGTTCTACTATTACAATTTCATTTGGAAACATCTCATCAAATCGCAATTACAATAATGAGGATCAACATATGATCTTTTACAATACAATAACTTTACAAGACTTGTGATATGTCATCTTGAAAACACCAAAATAGTATGCAATCTTCTAAGATTTTTATTCAACACAAAACCACCTTACAACCTGTAGAAATAACAAATGAAACCATGAAGAGCTCACCTCCTAACCTATATCTCTATGAGACCACCCATCGAGTTTGGAGAACCAAGACCAACCGGGTAACATACAAACACAAACTCATAAAACAAAATTTGCAGAAAACAACGTTGAACTCTCATTTTGAGCTTACACAAGAGATTATCATAGCAACCCAACAAGATGGGTGAAGGTGTGCCTAAACTATGAGGAGAAGCCAACTATAGAAATCAAATTGTCTTCACAAGGCATACAAAACAAATATTATTTCTCACATAAATTCTCCCCCTTTAACCTCCAAATAGAAAAATATTATATTGGCACATGAAACACATACTTCATGCTTATCCCTCTTCCTTCCAGGGAAGAGACTCTACACTCAAGGAAAGGCCCAACTAACCCCCTCATTTGAAGGCCACTTCTTCACTCCCAAGGGTGAGTGTTGTCTTTCCATGCCCATGAACATCATGCTTCCAAAAAGAAATTTTTAAAAAAAAATCAAGCATACCCAATACCACAAAATACGAACAATTTTACAATACACATAAGAATTCAAATCAATTTCTTGCTACATTCACAAAATGAAAACAACCATAAACATGAGATTTCTTCCATGGAAAAATTCACCAACCTTGATCCAAAGCTATGGCAAATGAACAACTTGAGAAGAGCCCTATATCCTTTCTTGCTAGACAATCTCCAAAAACAACAGATCTTTAAAATTAGAGAGTGGGTGAACCACTCTGTTTTCAAATTCCACTCTAATAGACATCAAAAATCCTACTTTTCCTCCCATCATGAATGAGAGTAATTTTACACAATTTTTTATTCAACTATAATTCTTGTTGAATATTTTTCTACTTAGATTTAGAATTTTAAAATATTGAAAATTTTGATAAAGAAAAATATTTTAAAATGTTTAAATATAATATTAGAATAAATTTCATTTTCTACATAAATTAGTAATTGTTCCTTTTTTTAAAATAATAATTTTATATATAATATTTTTGATACTAATCATTTCTTTATAGTATTATGTTATAATTACCTTTTATCGCAATGGTAATATAAATCTAGATTATATCAATTTTGACTTAATTATTTCTTCATGCAAATGATATATATAACATCATAAAATGAAATACTTTGAAATATGTTCTAATAAAGATTACTTATCATGGGTAACTTATTTTTGTCCAATCATTTCATTATTATTTTTGCAATAATTTGAATGGTATTGTAGTACTACTTATTATTAATTTATGAATTTATCAAAGAATATGTAAAATTCATTGAAACATATTTAAAATTATGAATTTAGATAAAAATATGTAAAATTCATTGAAACAATCTCCATAAATCATTGACTAAAATAAAATCTCAATTGTTAATTAATCAAACAACTTGTGATTTTGCAAATTAAATAATTTTGTATACTTTGAAAATAATTTTGAAAACATGATTTTTGTGCTTAAATTTTTTTATACATTTTTTGTATTTTTGAATTTTTTGAAAATCATTCTTATTTTCAAAAATGAGCTTTCTAGTTTTCTAAAAGTTGAATTTAAATAATCAAAATATAAAACACAAATCATTCTTAATACTTTTTACAATACTATTCTTAATTTTATTTCTTTTATAATAATCATTCTTTTATTTTCAAATATGTTTTCTATTTTTCTAAAATTTACATTTAAATAATCTAAATTTTTTTTTTTAAATCTTAAAATAATAAAATATATTGTTCCATACCTAGATTTATATGGTTTCAAAATCTGAAAGATTGTCATACTTTTCTTGATAACATATAAAAAATATTTTGAACAATATTATTTTTAAAAAGTAAATCTCTATTTTTTTCTTCAAATTTTGTAGAAATAAGCTTCTTTTCATTTTTTAAATTTCAAAAAAAGTTACAAAATTATTTTTTGAATATATTTGAAATTGAGAATTCATGTTTTTTATATAATTTTACTTTATGAAACAAAAGAGTATAAAAAATATTACATAGATTTAAATTATTATTAATAAACAAATATTTGAGAGGGATAAGAGGAATGAGATAAAAGATAGAATAGGGAAAAAGACAAAGAGATAAGAAAAGAGTGATAGATAAAGATATGTATAGAGAGAGGTTAAGGGGTTAGTAAGATTGGGATATTAAGAGATAAATAGAGTTAGAAATCTAGAGTAGGAGAGATAGAGCGAGTCATGGAGAGGATCAAAGAGATATTGAGATATAAATAGATAGGGAGATTTGTGTAAATAGATAGAATAGAGATAGAGAGGGAGAAAAATAAGTATTTTGGTAAAGAATTAGTTTCTTACTACAAAAAAGATTAATCTAACACATAATTACAATAGAATTAAAAAAATTAGACATTGATATTTATATAACTTAACCACATGAAAAAGGGAAATTCTTTACTTTTCTTCAAATAATATCCCAATCCATTTAATACATAACATGAAACAAAATTCAACCAAATTATGAATGTAAACTATAAAAACCCTAAAGTTGAGCCAAGTTAAATCCAAATATTAAACCTAAATGAACACTATTACAAAAGGAAACGTAAACCCTATAGCCAATTCATAGAAATTCCTAAATCATATTTAAGTTGATCTATAATACTAAAATCAATTCAATGGTGACAATAAACCTAAGTAAATATTGGGCTTAATTGAATAGTAATCTTAAGAAAAATAGAATCATAACCATAAAAACAACCAAATTGACTATGATCATAACACAATGAAAATTAAACGTGAAACCTTTTTTTAAATGTATATATTCTAATGATAATTGAATGAATTCATCATTATGTCAATACTATTGAAATAATGAGAGATGTAGTGTCATTCTCTTGGTAATTCAAAAGTCAGCAGATAAGTAGGATATAGGGAAACAAATAGGAAAGGGTTGAGAGTTTTATAGATAGGTAGAGATATATTTAGGGAAAAATAAACATGATGTGTGCATAAGTGAAAGATAAAGAGGAGAGAATATTTAGAGAGAGGGGACTGAAGAAGTGGAGAGATATAGAAAGAGGGAATAAGAGTTAATCGTGACAAGAAAGTTAAGTATGTGTGAGGTATATATAGAGAGAGAGGGGTGGTATATGTATATAGAGTGTAGGAGAGTACTTTAAATACGAGAGATATAAGTCGAGGGAGAGATCGAGATGGGCCTATAGTGATAGAGAGGAAATGGTGAGAAAGAAATGAGTTGATAGAGAAGATGGCAAAGAGAGAAATATAGATAGAGTCATGAAGTTAGAGAGAGGAGGGGGAGTAGGGAGGAAGTACAATAAGGATAGATAGAGATAAGAGAAATGGAGAGGGGGGAAGCTAAAGGGGCATACATAGGTAGATGAGAAGATGGCAAGGTAGAGGGAAGGAAGAGAATGGATAAGAGAAGATGAATAGTTGAAGAGGGATATCAAGGTGATGAATTGAATATATATTGAAAATGAAGAAATAGTGGTAGAAAATACGGGAGAGAAACATAGTTTAAATTTGTGTGTGAGTGAGTGTGTGTGTGTGTGTGTGTGTGTGTGTGTGTGTGTGTGTGTGTGTGTGTGTGTGTGTGTGTGTGTGTGTGTGTGTGTGTGTGTGTGTGTGTGTGTGTGTGTGTGTGTGTGTGTGTGTGTGTGTGTGTGTGTGTGTGAGAGAGAAAGAGAGAAGAATTAAATAAAATTATTTCAAAAATAATCTTTAAAATATTTAAACCCTAACCTTAATCCATAAGGTTAAATAAAAAACAACTTATAAATAAATCAACAATCCTAACACTAATGCTAACAATAAAATCTTGAAACTTAGTTCCATAACAATAAACCAAATGAGACCCTAAACTTAAACTAACATTTTTTAAACTATAACACTAAGAAATAGGGTAGGATGAAGAGTAATATTGAGAGATACAAGTAGATATAGGAAAAATTAATGTAAAGCATGTGTACATGTACATGTGTGTGTGTGTTTTTTTTTTTTTTTGTGTGTGTGTGTGTGTGTGTGTGTGTGTGTGTGTGTGTGTGTGTGTGTGTGTGTGTGTGAGAGAGAGAGAGAGACGATAAGAAGAGATAGAAGGGGAAAGAGTGGGAGAGAAGGAAGCTAAATGAGCAATATAATTGGGAGAGATAGGAAGATGGATAGACAAGATTAGATGGGGGTTGGTAGGAGGGATTATAGGGACTCGATAAGAGTGAAAGAGTGAGAGATATGTAGGTAAGAGGTGTTGACATTCTAGTCATGTTTGTTATTAGTGACATACACTTATTCATATTGTGAGTTCATATCGATCATATTGTACATATAAAAATGTTAACCAAGCATTTTAGTTGTTGTTGAGTCCTATAGTTGCTACCAAGTCCTATGGATAGATTTCAGTTTGAACCGAGCAGTAACTACAGAGTTGAAGATTAGCAGTGTAAATCGAGCATTTCAGTGTATGCCAATTTTACCAGTATAAATTGAGTTGTGCAGCATTTACCAAGTTTTCAATTGATGTGATGCAAGTCTAGTGTTGATCAAGAGCTACAAAATTTTAAACAAGAGACTCATTTTATATCGAGCTCGAGGTAATAGTGTTTACCGAGCTATATAATGTGAATCAAGTGATTCAATTTATATGCCAAGTTTGACAATATTCATTGAGTCACCAGTGCAAACCGAGTTTAAGATTACTTGGAAGTGATCAGTATGGACTAAGCTTCTGCATCTACCAAGTGCATAACGATGTCAAGCATTAACAGTGGATGTCGAGTATTAGAACCTCACTGAGTCAGTCTTCAGAGCCTAAGTTTCTACACTTTGGCCAACTTTGTAATATGTGTGTAAACTTGTATTATGGTCAACTTTGTAATTATGTAATTGGATTGATATATATGTAATGTATTGTATCACATTCAAATCATCGAAGAGAAGTAATGTAATCATCAGAGAAGAGTAGAAGAGCGAACTACAAAGGCTACAATAGTATAAGGAGTAGCAAAGATTCATCTATCATAGCAAGGTGATTTGTACATCAAAGGAATCTCATTTAGCAAACCAAGTTGTAGATCAAAGATTAGCTACTATTTCATTCTAATAGGTGGATTAGTTAAATCCTTTAACAAGGTAGACCTAATAGTCTTATGTAAATCTCTTTATCAAGTGCATACTTCATTGCATTTTTGTAAATCCTTTTACAAGGTGGATCTAGCAGTCCTTATTGCTCCTAACAGGATAGATCATCAAAAGTGATCATTGTAAGCCTTAACAGGCCAACTTTATATTGTAGTACTAAAGCTTGTGGGTATCATCCCCACCCTAGTTTTGCTTTCTATTTGGAAGGTTTTGGGGTCACCAAATCTTGTGTTAAAGTGTTTCATATGCCTACATGTTTTTAAGTTTGTCATGCATGAAGTAAGATCAGAATTCATATAAAAGATTAATTGCTAATTGGGATAAAAGTTTTAGAAGTTATTGATTCACCCGTCCCCTCTCAGTAACTTAGCTTGTCATAATATTTCCAACAATTTGTATCAGAGCATTATGGTTCTCAATGAAAAGTTTAATAGCTTGAGCAAAGATCAAAGGCAATGGAGGTATTCAGACTTGACAAAGCCATTGATAATGAGAAGCTAGATTCTGGAGTTGGCCATTGGACAACTCAAGAAAGAAAAAGAGAAACTCTCCTAATCCCTGAAAAGAAGAAAAGATCTTGCAACCCAAATGAATGATTCACTCTACAATGAAGAAAGAATTGAAGACATCTATCCAAGCAATTCAAATGAAATTGATGAAGCAATCAAAGAACTACTAGAAAAGAATAGTACTCTTGAAGAAGAAGTAAAAAAACTAATAAGAAAGCAAGAAATTCAATCAATGAGATTGTGTGAAGTCATGGAAGAGAAAAACAAGAGAAGAGAAGAGATAAAAGGAAAGAACAATGAAATTTAGCACCTATCCATTCAACAAGAAACTTCATTGATCAACTCACCAATGCAAATGAAGAAATCATGAGTTTGAGATCAGAGAATGAAAAATTGTAGAATAATCTAAACAATGAAAGAATGTTGAAATCCCAAGCAGACGTAAATTAGTTGAATGAACAAAGTCACTTCAGACAAAAAAGAAAAACAGGAATTGGATATACAAAAAAAGGAGAATCATCCAAGCAAGGAGCTCAAAGGAACCAAAAACCTACTTGTAGTCATTGTGGTAAGATAGGTCATACTTCAAACAAATGTTGGAGCAATGGAAAAGAAAAATTCAATGGATAATGCTACAATTGTAATCAGAATTAGATATACAAAAAAAAGAGAATCATCCAAGCAAGGAGCTCAAAGGAACCAAAAACCTACTTGTAGTCACTTTGGTAAGATAGGTCATACTTCAAAAAAATGTTGGAGCAATGGAAAAGAAAAATTCAATGGAAAATGCTATAATTGTAATCAGCATGGTCATAGAGCAAATGAATGCAAAGAGAAACCAAAATTTGAAGCTAAATGTCACAAATGTATGAAGAATGGTCAGAAATCATCAGAATGCAAAACCAAGATATTGAATCCAATAGAACAAATTGTGAAAGCTATATTTGGTTAGGACTATAACACCTGGTGCAGATGTCCTTACTGTGGAGAATTTGGAATGAATTGTGTAAAGCCTCACATGAGGAAAAGAGATACTACCAAAAGATGTTTCTTTTGTACAGAACTTGGTCATCTTGCCAAGAACTGTATGAACACTAAAAGAATCGAAGATGAAAAAAAGGAAAAATCCGATAACATCAAAAAACAAATGAGACAACAATGGGTTCCAAAGTCTATCGAGAATGCAAATCTGATCAATAATGATCAAGTCACTCAAGAATTGGGTGACTCCACCATTTCCACTTGATTTCTCAAAGGAAAACTAGAACTAGGCTACCAAAGAAGACATCTAAATAAGTTCAAATTGACCAGACAAAAGATCCATATCAGCATTCAAGATGCAAAGGGATCACCGAGTAAAAGGTACCAGCTACTATTGAGTTACCTTCCTTATCAAGTGAGGTCAAGTCACAGACTCTACCGAGCAAGGTCAAGGTAACTAAATCTTATATGGCTACCAAATGATGGAATACTTTATCAAGTAATCAATGCAAGCGAAGTGGATGACAGTCTATCAAATTCATCTAACTTTTGTGCTAGGCATTCAAAATTTGATAAAAGGAATGAAATCAAAGTCATTTTTACCGTGAATTTTTGCAAGCTAAGTGCACAGAGCAATCTTCTAGAACATTCAAGTGATTTGAGTGAATTTTTATCAAAGTTTTTGAATTCTCTCAAACCCTACCAAGTGAAGATGGCAACTACCAACAACAAGGAAAAATGAGGATCAAACATGTTAGTTCAAGGTGTAGAATGGAAAGCACCAGACTTCAAGCTCACTCCTATAGTCACTAAAACACTAGATTTGAGCGGAGCGCAATCACAAATCCCTCCTAAGGTACTATTAATCAATGAAATTTTTTCTCATTTTGAATGTGTGATTCAAGATATTAGCACCCTAGAAATGGATGAATGTTTAAAGGAGTTATGTGTTGATGGCATTTTGAAACCTGAGCATCAACATCTCAAAGCCAAAGGTTTAACCCATATTCCTCACATGCCCCATGATTTCCAAGTGAAATTGATTAGTTTTATCCTTTGTCATGTGCACGTGGTTGGAGCAACCAATTTTGATTACCAAGAAGATGATCGACAAGATCACTGGTCTCCATATGTTGGTTAAAGGAAAAATGACTAAAACCCTAGCCAAGTGGGATGGTAGGGGAATGAATATTAGTAGTATCATTGACATGGAATTGAAGTTCGATATTCATGTCACTACACACAAGATCTACAGTTTGAGTAGGTTGAATAGTGTGTCTTGCAAAGCAGTTGACCTAGCATACAAGATAGTCAAGAATAACCTATCTCTTGACCTTGCCGAGCTTCTGTTGAATCAATTCAACAAGAACATGGAGAGCATCAGGACATTGAAGAATAATCCATGTAAGTTTGGCTCTCCATTGACATGTTTATTCTTTTGAGTTCAGAAATTCCTTCTATCAAAGGGTATTGTTGTTTGGAGGAAAGGTGTGCCAATACTCTATCAAATTAATCAATACATTGTTGAGATGGGAGAAAATTACACTAGTATTATGGATAATTATTTTGATGCTTTCAAAGAGAAAATGAATAACAGATATTGAATCCCCAAGAAACTAATTGAAGATTATAAGGACGATATATGCTTTATGGTGGATAGTGATAAGGTATATATTTAGGTAGTTAGGCCTAGAATTGCATGGGTGAAACCTCTAGCATAGTAGGTAAATATTGATAAAACTAAGGATATAATTGAGGCACTGATAAATGAACCAGTTGACCCTAGGGCTACATATTTTGGTACATGTGATGAGGCGAAGGCCCAGATAGAACTAGAGATCAAGCTCCCTCAAGCAATTAGCAAAGGCAAGAAAAGGATTACCAAGTTGAAAATAAGTTCTACTCTTTTGCTAACCAAGGGAAAAGATGAAGATGAAGAAGCAGAGGATGAAGAATCAAAGGAAGAGGAAGCACTGAAGAAAAAGGGCAAGGTAATCATTACTAAGCCTACCAAGACATCCACTGTAGTATTCACTAGGAGATCCTCCAGAAAGAAAGTAGACAAGGAAGGGGGAGACATACTTTTCAAGAGGCCTCCACCCACATTTAAAGAGAGGATGAAGGAATTGGATTTAGGTTATGGGATATAACAAATTTCAAAGCATTAAAATATGAGACTAGAACATCTGATGAGAAGCAGACTAAAGATATTTTGATATCTAAAATGGGCAAATGGAAATACTCACTGGACCAGCTCACTTAGCAAATTCCAAATGCTTTAATGAATAAAATCAAGCCAAGATGGGAACATGTTGTTAGAGTAATTATTTGTTACACTTATTAATTAGATCATCTTGATTTAGTTAATTAAGTTGTTTATTACTCTAGTTACTTAAGCTTTCTCCTAGGTGCATATAATTAATATTTTATATTAATTATAATGCAGAAACCTAATTTTCTTACCTTTTCGGGTCTCATTCACCTTTAAGGTTGAGCTTTTGTACTTTTTGTTTAAATAACTTGGAATACAATTTTTCTCTCACACTGTTTAGATTTTCCAAGCTCTTCTTTTTCCTTATTTGGTTTCTTTTCAGTACAGGTTATTTGCATGTAGGTGTTCTTGGTGATCTCTAAAGTTGGTTCTCACATCTTCTACATGGTATCAGAGCATCCCTACTACTTCCTGGTTTGAAGAGTTTGAAGTCATGATTCGGAGTTAGAAACCCTAGCTTTTTTGAGGTTTTTTTCTTCAATCAAAAGGACATTTTCTCAGCTCACTTTGGGACTAAATGGACACTACCATTGCACTCAGAAGGCCCGTTATAGTCAAAATCCATACAAAAAATTTGTTTTTTGGCTACTGTAGCATCAGGCAAAAAAAATTTGCCTCCTGGAAGGCTATACAGACGCATTTATTACAAAAAATCAAAAATAAATAAAAATAAATTAAAAAGGCCACATAGGCCGCTTCGCCCAGTGACCACCCACTTGCCACCCCACCACCGCTAAAGCGCAGCCCGCGCCCAGCCTGCACTCAGCTAACATCAGTCGGGCAACTATAGCACCACCCGCTCTTGACCGTTGCCAGTGGGCCGCCCTCCAACCACTTCCACTCGGCCCCACCACCATCAATAATCCCTACACAGGCATGACATCACTTTTAGATTGGAATACATCAGCATCTTAGCCAATTATGTCATCTTTCTAGCGAGCCACGTCATTTTTCGATGTCAATTTTTGACCTTGCTAACATCATCATTATAACTGTTGACATCATCATTCTAACAGTTGATGTAATCATTCTGATGGTCAAATTTTTTTGGTGATGTCCAGTTGACAGTCATACAGCCGTCAAATTTTTTGATGTGTCTGTAATTTTCCAGTGAGCTTGTCTTTTGGAGCAGTAGTTGGTTTTTTGGCCATAACTTGAGCAAACAGAAGTCTTTTTTAGATTTGAAAGAAGCATTGGAAAGCTGGTTCTAATTTAGAGACAATGATGCTAGTTTCATTTCATTCCAAGTCTTTTTGAGCTCCCATTGGTCATGCAAGAAGCAGCATGCTCATGCACTTTCATCTACAAAGGCTAAGTATTGAACAGTGGTACTTGCTAGTCAGGAGATTTTATGGCTTCGATAGTTGATGACTAAATTTGGTTTTCCTCCTGATCATCCCACTATTCTGTGGTGCAATAATCAGAGTGCTATTCATATTTCTTGCAACCTAATGGAGCATCAACACACTAAACACATTGAGCTCCATATGCATTTCATTCATCATCTGATCCAGGATGGTGTTCTCTCTTTGGAGTATATTCCCACTGATGCCCAGGTTGCTGACATCTTCACCAAGTCATTTACATCACCTCACTATCTTCAGTTGCAGTCTATGCTTGGGGTTACAGAAGTTGTCCTTGGGGGGTCTTCTTAAGGCCTTCCTTCATGTCTTTTCAGCTGTTTGTTCTATCTCTTTTTGGAGAGGGGTTTTTCCCACTGGGTTTTCTCCTTTTTCTCCAGTTTATAGAGATTTCCTTATTTTCTCAGGACCCATTTTTTCGCTTTCATAGCTTTTCTAGGTTAGCTTCCTCCTGAGCTTCACTTAAGGGGGGGTGTTAGAGTAATTATTTGTTACGCTTATTAATTAGATTGTCTTGATTTAGTTAATTAAGTTTTTTATTACTCTAGTTACTTAAGCTTTCTCTTAGGTGCATATAATTAATATTTTATATTAATTATAATACAAAAACCTAGTTTTCTTACCCTTTAGGGTTTCATTCACCTTTAAAGTTGAACTTTTGTACTTTTTGTTTTCATAACTTGGGATACAATTTTTCTCTCACACCATTGAGATTTTCCAAGCTCTGCTTTTTTCTTTCCTAGTTTCTCTTTAGTACAAGTTATTTGCATGCAAGTGTTCTTAGTCATCTATGAATTTGGCTTTCACAACTTCTACACATGCAATGCAAACTATAAAGAACATTCATAAGCAAACCCTGAGGTAACTGATGCCAAATCTAATTGACAAGGAAGTCAAGGAATCTTTAAAGAAAAATGAAGAAAAATTGACTTTAAGATTCAATACTTATCTAATTTTGTTAAAAGAAATAGAGCATGTTGTGAAGAATGCAAAAAATACATGGAAAAATGTCTATCTTCTTCAAAAATCGAGTGATTTTCTAGTAAGTATAAGTGACAAAGATGATGAAGATGAGCAAGAAAAGGATGAAGAGAAAGATGATGAAGAAGTAACACATTTTGATAATGTTGATGATGAAGAGGAACAAGAGCAAGAGGCTACCGAGGAAGGTACACAGGATGTTGAGGAAACCAACCCAATCAAGATTGTTGTAGTGGTTATTGCTTCACTTCCTCACTCTCCAAGAAAAATAGTGACAACATCAAGCACAGAGATAGCCGTAGCAGGACTGATTGTGACTAGCATTGCAAGTACAAGCATTGAATCAATCTTTGCACCATTACAGCTAAGCACATCATTGACTGAAGTGTCAACTACTTCATCTATTGAGATAAAGACTCTTCCCTCTTCAACAATTTTGGATACAACAGGTATTTCTACTAGTATTTCTACAGTAAGTACAGTATCAATTTTTGCAACAAGCCCCTCTATTTCAACAATTGTTTCCATTTCAAGTATATATGCAATAAGTTCAGGGACAGTTGAGACCAAGCCTCAACTAAGCACAAAATTTTTGGGTAAAAGCAAATAAATGGAGGAGGATGTAGATCTTGATGAGGAAATTGTGATTCCTAATTGGGATATTTCAGAACTCGATCCTGATCAAAGCAAACCTTTAGAGAATTACTCCAAAAGAAAGCCAAGGAAAAAAGGCTAAGAGAGGAAAGAGATAAAGAATTTAAAATCATTGTGGATGCCAAGAATATTCTAGTAGAGCCTATAGGTATAGAGGTTGATGCTTCTCAACTAGTTTTGTATCAGTTGGCAGAAGTAGTTTAGAAGTATAATGAAGATCTAGATGGACAAGATAAGTTTTTGTAGAAAGTAGAGAAAAAGTTTGATAATAAGATCTTAGAACTTATTGCTCAAACGATTTTCATTTACCAAGTAGAGTTATCTACTATTTTGAGTTCTCTTGAAACTTCTTGTACTAATGTAACTTTTCTTTTTGGTACGTTATGTGATATTTCAAGTTTTACAAAGGAAATAAAAGACAAGTTGTCTAAGACTGATGAAGACCTTAAGGCGAGTGCTCAACAATTGCATCTTGACCCAAGTTCAAGCTTTGTCCATTTCAAAAGGATCATATTTTTGACAAATATGCAATCAAAATTGCTTAGAGAAGAGGCCAGAATTTGATATACTTTGGTAGATATTCAAAATATGATTCTTCCTAACATGGATGCACTACAAAAGCATATTTCTTATTCAAAAATTCTCATCCAGGATAATAATTTCTCTATTGCAGACCATATGATTGAACTATCAGCATAAGTACGGGTGGCATTGCACACATACAAGGTCTTGCAAGAGAACTGGAACAAGACCTTAGCAATCATACTAAAGGTACATTCAGACTTCTTGTCTCATTTTGGCATCACTATGTAAATACATATAGTATAAATCTTTGGCATTAATGTCAAAAGGGGGGAGTAGATATGAGATGATATAAAGGGGGAGAAATTATAGAAGTCATGAGGAGAAAGATGTAAAAAGATAGGGGGAGAAGATTGTAAGAAAAGTGTAAAGAAAATGTATATTGTATGTATAGTATATTGTATATTATCTATGGAGAAGCATTACCATGTACAAAAATATATCCTTTACAAAATCAATTTTCAAAAATCTCAAAAATAGTATACTCTACCGAGTTGGAGATATAAGGTGATGGATAATTTAGTTTTGGCTGATAAATATTTTTGTCACTAATGTCAAAGGGGGAAATTATTGACATTCCAATCATATTTGTTATCAGTGGCATACACTTATTTAGATTGTGAGTTCATACAGAGCATATTGTACAATTAACAATGTTAACCAAGCATTTCAATTACTACTGAGTCCTACAATTGCTATTGAGTCCTATGGATAGATTTTATTTTGAGCTAAGTAGTTACTACAGAGTTGAAGATCAATAGTGTAAATCAAGTATTTCAGTGTATGCCAAGATTACCAGTGTAAACCGAGTTGTGCAGTGTTTATCGAGCTTGCAATTGATGTGATACAAGTCTAGCGTTTGCTGAGCTACTCAATTTTAACCAAGAGACTTAGTTTATATCTAGTTCGAGGTGATAGTGTTTACTAAGCTATATAGTGTGGATCAAGTGATTTAGTGTATATGTCAAGTTTCATAGTATTTTTCAAGTCACCAGTGTAGACCAAGTTCAAGACTACTTGGAAGTGATCAGTATGAACTGAGCTTCTATGTCGACCAAGTGCATGATGATGTTGAGCATTGACAGTGGATGTCGAGTATCAGAACCTCACCAAGTCAGTCTTCAAAGCCTAAGTTTCTACACTTTGGTTGACTTTGTAATATGTGTATTGTGGCTGACTTTGTAATTATGTAATTGGATTGATATATATGTAATGCATTGTATCACATTCAAATAATCAAAGAGAAGTAATGTAATCATCAAAGAAGAGAAGAAGAGCGAATTATAAAGGCTACAATAGTATAAAGAGTAGCAAAGATTCATCTATCACAGCAAGGTGATTTGTGCATCAAAGGAATCTCATTCAACAAACAAAGTTGCAGATCAGAGATCAACTACTATTTCATCCTAGCAGGTGGATCAGTCAAATCCTTTAACAAGGTAGACCTAACAATCTTATGTAAATCTCTTTACCGAGTGCATACTTCATTTTATGTTTGTAAATCCTTTCACAAGGTGGATCTAGCAGTCCTTATTGCTCCTAACAAGGTAGATCATCAGAAGTGATCATTATAAGCCTTAACAGGCCAACTTTATACTACAGTACTAAAGTTTGTGGGTATCATCCCCACCCCAGTTTTACTTTCTATTTGGAAGGTTTCTGGTTCACCAAATGTTGTGTTAAAGTGTCATATGCTTACATATTTTTCAATTTCTCATGCATGAAGTTAGATCAAAATTCATATAAAAGATTATCGCTAATTGGGATAAAAAATTTAGAAGTTACTGATTCACCCTTCCCCTCTTAGTAACTTAGCTTGTCATAATATTTCCAAAAAGGGGAACATATAGAAGGTAGATGATATACATGTACAAGGAGACACATAGATATACACCAATATTGAGCAATACATATAAAGATATAAAGTAGGGAGAAAGAGAAATGGATAAGGATATTGGTGTAGACAAAGATGTGCATAGAAAGAGATAAATGTCAAAGTGTAAGAGAGAGATATGAAGAGATAAGTATAGATAGACATGTAGAGTGCTTAAGAGATAGAGGGAGATATGGAGGGAATGAAAGAGATATTGAGGTATAGATAGAGAGGAAGAAATATAAAGAGAGAGAAATAGGAAGAGATAGAGACAAAAGAGAGAAATGGTCATAGAAAATAGGCAAGAGTGGTGAAAATGATGGAGGGTGAAGAGAATATGTAATAATATAGATTCAAATCAAACTATAACACATTTAAACAATAATCTTAAATCTAATAAAATGTTAACCTTTCTCCATAAGGTTAAATAAGGAACTTGACCAAAATTGAACCCTCATTATATATAACTAAGCACTAAATCAAACCTAAAATTATTTACAAAGAACTTAAACCTAACACCAAATCAAATGGAGCTCTAATCATAAACTTTATAAAACCTACCCATAACCCTAAGTCAAATAAGAGTAGTTGGGGGTGGAGGGAGGAAAAAAGGAGATAGGAGAAGTGGGAAGAGTGTGAGAGATATAGGTGAGGGTGATAGAGTAGGAGGGATACAACTCAATGTATATTTGTTGTGTAGGAACACAAACACACACACACACAGAGAGAGAGAGAGAGAGAGAGAGAGAGAGAGAGAGAGAGAGAGAGAGAGAGAGAGAGAGAGGTCACTTTTAAGATGTGAATCTTTTTTGATAAGAAATTAAAGCCTATATATATATATATATATAATTTATTACAATAATTATCATGAGTAACTTATGAGTGTGTTGAATAGTATTACAAAAGTGATTAAAGGTATTTTTAAATTTATGTATGAATGTAACCGTTAAATATTGAGTCACTATTAACTTTAAATTTGCATTTGATTTATGTGTGAATGTAACCATTAAATGTTGAGCCACTATTAATTTTGAATTTACATATGCTAGCAAAACTTAATGTGTGTTCTTTGATTTCTCAACCAATTTTTAATTATTTAACAAATGTATCCTAAGTAGACCAAATAATTTAGGAAGCATCACCATTCTATATGATAAAATCATAAAAAAATTCCTAAATAATTCACAGGAAAAAATATTGCCCCTTCCATATATCTTTGGCATACCCATTGCACACCAAG
Source organism: Cupressus sempervirens (assembly GCA_028749045.1). Taxonomy (NCBI): domain Eukaryota; kingdom Viridiplantae; phylum Streptophyta; class Pinopsida; order Cupressales; family Cupressaceae; genus Cupressus; species Cupressus sempervirens. The sequence goes on along the minus strand of CM053786.1, from coordinate 726,389,272 downwards.
GTGCAATTGCTAGTTTTAAATACTATCACACCAAGATTAAATTAACAATTTCTAAAAAATTGTTACAAATGTACAAAAAAGAGGATATGCATTACAGCATGTTGCTTCCTATAGTTATTACATATATGGTAGAGTTGTTGATAATTATAGTTAGGTTAGTCATTATTACAATTCAACTTTAATATAAAAATTGTTGAAAAGGGATTGTTTGAAGTGTGGAACCTATCATGGAATAGTCATTATTTTGTCAATGATGTCAAACTTGCTACTTGTTGGTGAGATAACTAATTTTTGGTCTAAATGCTATCATTTGTTTTATTGATGAAGAGGATTTGACAAGATAAGATAAAAAGAGTACATAGAGAAAGATTGAGTTGTTTGGTGTATAAAAGGAGCACTAAGACCAAGTCAGACATTGATGATATTGTGTATTGTTGATCTACTTAAGGCTAAAGTAAATAGTTGCTTAAGCTAAGTCTAGAAGAAGAGTTTTTGTAAAAAGTGTATCTCAAGCCTTGTCAAGCAAACAGTGTAAGTCGAGCAAACTTAGTTCAAGCCGAGCATAATTTAGTAGTGTCAAGTGTCAATAAGATTTAGTAAGTGTTGAGCATCAAGAAAATAATAGTAGTGATTGAGCCTACCATTCTATAGGGCAACCCAGACAATAATACTATTCCGGGCAAACCGATCAATGGCAATAACTTAGCAGCCTGCAACAAAAGTAGGGAAGCAGCAAGGAGAACACCTTGGCAAGTTGTTCCCAGGGTAGTAACAGCACTATCCCAGAAAAAATATGGAGCAAGGAAATCTTAGTTGATGTTGAGCATCCCAGTGTTGGTTGAGCATCAGAAGACTATTAGTGTCGAGTCAATAGTGTAGATGCCAAGTGACAGCAAAAAGTGTTGTATCTTTTATTCACCCCACTTTGTCTTCATTTAATCCCTCTTCTATATTTGATAATTTTGATTATGTATTCAAATAATTTGAATCATAAAAGGACATAATCATGCCATTACCATACATTGTCATCCCCATGTGAAGCTTATAAAAAATCATTCAAAAGTGAAACAAGAGTGAAACTAGGCATTCGACATAAAGAAATGCCACATTCCCAAAATAAAGGGTCATTGAAAATAATGAGGATCATAATGCCTTATTAAGAAAATCTTTATTTCGTGGGTACCTCTTGGCAATCTGATGAAATCAGTCGAGCCCCAAAGTGGGTCCGGCGAAAAAAAATTTGTTTCCAAACAACTGATCTTGCAAAATGATCCATTAACTCTCTTGAAATTACTAGGACCTGATTTGATCACAAATTGATCATTAAAAACTTATTTTAATCATTTTCGCACCATTGTGAAATCTCTGTGAGCAGGCATGTTGCCTGGCTTTAAAAACTGACATAAACACCTGGTCAGGCTCTGAAACTCTAGATATATCATCTCTCTGACACATTCAATAGGCTTGCAAAATCTTGTCACATGTTGAAATTAGGATCAAAAGATATTGACCTCCAAATATGCCCACTTAAAATCACCTGCAAAAGAACATGTCAGAAAACTAGAAAGTGCGCTTGGAAAAGGCTTTGAAAAGTGGGCAAATGGGCACATGAGGATCTAGAATCTAGAGCATTGGTACTTTGTCATGAGGAGAATATAATTCTGTGATTTGAGCTCATGAAGAATCACAAGACGCATTTGGCGAAGGTCTGAAGTTGGCTACTTGGATTTATAGGACAGTGAACATCAATAAAATAGTGTTTTTTGCAAATGAAATTACCTTGGAAAAGTGTGCAGACGGATTCGTCAAGACTTGAAAACTGGCACACTTGTAGTATTTTTGGAGTAGAATACAGGGAAGCAAACCACTTGATCCCACCTATCATAGAATTAAAGATATGACATCTCGAACAGGGCTCCCGGTCAATCTGCACCTTAGAATACCAGTGAAACTTTTATAAATTGCAAATGGAATTGCATTTGAAAGTTGGTCAAACGGATTCGTCATAAGCTCAAATCTAGAATGTATATAGTCTCTGACCTCTACAATATGATGTAAAAGGAATTTTCTTATTTGGGTCAACTGGTCAAAAGTTATATTTTTTCAAATAGGACTACCCAGAAATATGAACAAAAATGCAAATTTACAACAAATGCAACTGACCAACTTTGAGACATTCAAAACCTAGTCAAACGAATTCAAAATGACTTGAAACTTGGAACATAGGTTCTCTGTTATGCATATTAAATATCCTCAAAGTGGAAAGTCATGCATCTTAATCGGGTAAAAGATATTCAAAGGCGAACATGCCCTCTTGTCACTATTTGACACTTGGTAGAAAATGTAGGACTGGCACTAGCTCAAAATGGGACTTCACAGACTTGCTTGGAATGTCAATTTATCATTACAGAGCATATGGATAGGCTGAATGAAGGGTGTTAGAAACATAAAACACCATTTAGGCATTAATTCAATAGTCGGGTATATATGCATGAAGAGAGTTCATAGGGGCTCAAAGCAACTCAAAATTTGGAATAGGCACTCAAAATGGAAATGCAATTTTGAGCACCAACAAGTCATTTTTAAATCCTTTAACTGGGTGACATTCTAATGGAATGTTCTAAAGTCCTCTAACAAGGATCACTCCTAATAAGGTGATTGAAATCCTTTAACCAAGCCACATTTACAATGTGTATTGTAACCTTTAACAGGTTTGGCCTTTAACAGGGCATCATTTCAAAAGAGTGAAAATTGGTAGCATGTTACTGGTGGTTTTTCCCGAATTGGGTTTCCACGTAAAATCCTTGTGTCAAATTGTGTGAATGAGTTTGTAGTATTTCATGCTTACATTTTTGTAAAGTTATTTTGACCTAGGATAGTGACCTACTAAGTTAAGGTATTGGATGTTCTAATGGATCCATGCATGATATGGTTTTACGGATATGAATCTTTTAAGCACTAAAAAAAATTATTTGTACATTTGGACCTTGGATAACTGATTTGCCCTCCTCTCAGTTATTCTAAAGAATTCCAACAAAAATTATATATTAAAAAAATCACTAGAATTATTTATACATAAATGAAGATGAATTGTAATGAACAAAACAATTGCAAATTGTTAAATTTTAGGTAGAAATAAGTTTCAAATGAAATTAGAAAATACCACCATGTCATATATATAATACTATTCATTGTCATTCAAATAATTAATAGTGTTGACAATTAATCACAAAAATTTAAAATGTCACAATCTTGTCTCACATATTTTAGCGATAACTATTTCTAAAATCAACATATCCAATAAAGTCAAAATATATGGCATATACAATAGTGGTCATGTCATTCAAACTATTAATCCAGTTTACATTTTATTGAATGTATTAAATGTTCTAAGGTGTCATTTTTACATAGAGAAATTAAACAATTATCATATTATAAATTGACACTAAGGCTAGTGTACCAGTAGTCGTTATAGCTAACTTCACACACACACACACAAATTTTAAATTGTACATCAGGGTTTGTAAAAAAAGTGTTGTCTTTATATGCGACTTAATTGCCTATAGCGATTGTTTTGGTTCTAGGTAGTAATGACATATGTTGTGGGATTTTTAATGTATGCAAGGGCTAAAAATGCTCATTTCAAGTGTCACTCAATATCTACTTAAAATTACCTCAATAATCGTGCACTACAACCACCTCAATAAATCATTAATTGTTATGCACAAAATTCCTACTAGTCATTTAAAAATTGTCAATACTTATGCATAAATGTCTTATACTTGCTTAAAATTCTAACTATGAAAACACAAATGATCAACTATTGAAATAAAATAAAATAAATATTAGTAGAATTTTAACTATTATTATTTATTTATTTAAAATTAATAATCAAATATTCAAAGAGTAAGCAATAATTGAAACTCTACTCTTCCCCTAATGTAAAGGGCATTGTCTATGATGCAACTAAAATGTGCCACTATAATGTCTAAATATAGTAGATCTATAAGAAAAATACTATGAATTGGTACATTTTGGTTGTCCTATGACCAAGGGTAACATTGAGCTAATATACATCTTTTTTAGTGGAAAAGTCATGTGATAGGCATTTTTTGAGTTCAAAAATGCCTCTAGAGTCGGAGTTAGCCTAGTGCTGGAGAACTTATGTTCTTGAAAGTGACATTGCAAATTCAATTCTCACTAAAGAGTAGAGTATATATGCCCCATTCATAGCAATTTTAGGTGTCTCCCACAAGGAGCACAAAATAGTCTCATCTATAAAGGTAGAATATAGGGAAGTTGTGTTATTTAGTCAAGAGGTTTTATGGCTTGGACAGTTGATGATAGAGTTTTGATTTCCCCCTAATAATTCCACCTTTCTTTGGTTTGACAATCAAAGTGCTATAAACATTTCCCACAACCTAATTGAGCATCAGTGAACCAAGCACATTAAGCTTCATATGCACTTCATCAAGCATTTGATTCAAGATGACTCTTAGCATGGATTATGTTCCCACTATCGAATAGGTTGCAGACATCTTCACTAAACCTTTTTCATCTCTGCAGTATCTTCACATGTGTTCTATTCTTGGGGTGAAGGAAGTTGTCCTTGAGGGGTCTCAGTGATGAGTCCTTCCATCCTTCTTTTGTTTTTAGCATTTTTCTATCTCTTTTTGGAGTAGAGTTTTTCCCACATGATTTTCTCTATTTCTTTATCATTCAAAGATTTGGTTGTGTTGGGCACCTCATTAGGCCATGTCGTTGGGACCCATTTATGCTTTCAGCATTTTAGTTTCCTTTCTTTTTTGTGCTTGTTTGTAGCTACATTGTTGCTCATCTTAAGGGAGGGGGTTAGAGTAAAGGATTAATTTTATTTCATTTATTAAATTACCTTTACTCCCTACTTAAGATTTCACTTTATGCACATGCATTCACATTTAATAATTAAATATTAATTATTCAATGTCATTTATCTCATAGGGTTTCCCTTTTAGGTTTAATGATCTCCTTCTATAAGGATTTGATCCATTGTATATTTCTCATTATTTTTGTCTAATAATATATTCGTGCATATTTTAGAGCCAAACCATTGCCTTCTCTTGTCTTTTTCTTCTTTGTGATAGGTTCTTGCATGCAGGAGTTTTATTGGATCTATGGATTTTTTCTCGTCAAATCCTTCATGAAGTTTTGAAGTAAATTGGAGGTGAAAGAAAGAGGCTACTGAGCAGTGCAATGAGGATTCATTGAAGATTAATCATAATGATGTGATATCGTATTGGATAAAGGAGATATTTTATCAGCATTGAAGTGCACATCGAAGGATCAAGTACTAATACATTCTAATAGGTGTTTCAGGATTAAATCTCTTAACAGATGGCTTTAACAAGCCTTTGTAAATCTCCCATGTAAATCTCCTAATAGAGTACTTACTTAGTTGTGATATAAAATCATTTAATCAAGGTAGACCTAACAGTCTTGTAATCCTTTAACAGGGTAGACCCTGCACAAGGTAGATCATCAAAAGTGATCAAACATTATAGCCTAAATAGGCACACTTTATTGCTACAATAGTGAAGACTTTGTGGGTGTCATCGCCACCACAGTTTTACCTTCACCTTGGAGGGTTTCTGCATTACCAAATCTTTGTGTCAAGTGTTTATGTGTTTGTGAGTTTTATTCATGCAATTAGATGTTAGATCTAATTTTATGTTGTAGCACATGATTGCATTAATACAAGGTTAAGGTTTAATGAGGGTTTATGATGAAGATGTCAAATATGATTCATGTTTGAAGTATTAAAAGTTGTATAGATCTTGATCTCCCTGCCTTTCAGTATCTTACTTTCCCTATTAGATTTCCAAAAAAAATGTGATTTTAAATGAACATACAAATAATAATTTTATTACAAACAAAAAATTAAAGTGTCTAGATTAGAAATCGTTTATAAGTCCTCCTCATCATAAAGAAAAATATCACAACTAACAAATTTCACATATAATGTTTACATGCCCAATACTCAACAAGACATTCTTTAATTAATTAGAAAAATACTAGGCATAAGTTTTTAAATACTTTTTTTAAATCAAAAAGTAACAGAGCACTTGAATAATTATTTAATATAAACTAGCTTTGGGGGACCCTTAGAGAAAGAACTAGAAAGAAAACTATGATTCCCAGCTCGTATACAATAAAAGAGTCAAATGAAGATACCCCAAAGGGACCCTCCAAATCAAAACTTCTTGAGCAAGCTTTATGATAGCAGCAACAACAAAAGAGTCAAAGAATAAGGGCATGTTGTGCATAAAATACTAAAGTTGAAAGTTAACTATTGGATTGGAACTCTTGTTGGATGATATCCTGAATTTGAGGAAGAGCATGGGACACATCTTCCATACAAAGGACTTCTAGATAATTATCATCACAACCCCAATTAGCTAAAAAATTGGTGACTTTGTTCCCCTCACGATATATATGTGATACCTTGCAGGTTTGGAATGAATCAATTAGCTGCCAAATCTAACTCAGAATGTAACATAACTTCCAATTTACAAAGGATCTCTTGACACATGCATTAACAATTACCATAGAGTCACCTTCTATGTGAATTAGTTTGCACCCTTTTCTTTTGGCTCGAAGCAGACCCTATAGTAATGCAGTCGCCTCTGCTATATTATTCGTACTGAAGGGAATAGGACAAGCTTTTGCTACAATTAGACTGCCCTAATGGTCGTGTAAGCATATCCCAATACCTGACTTACCTAGGTTCCCCCTTGAAGAACCATCAAAATTAATTTTAATAAAGTTTTGTTGTGAAGGGGACCACTTAACATGTCTTCTATTTGTACCTTGCCCAATTTTCCATTGTGAAACTGACCTAAACAACACTCTGATAACTTTCCATGAGTTCAACATTTTGCCATCCCAAGATGTGACATAAATCTTCCCTACACAATTTGATAGACTAGCATTTACACATTCAACCATTGATTTCTCAATGCCCTCATGAACGTGCTTAATCTCCTTACTTTTTTTTTGAAAAATTCTCTTATTCCTCTCCCATCAAATAGCCCACACTACCAAAGCCGAAATACACCTCCATAAACCTATAAATAATGAACTCATCTAAAACATTGGCTATGATTGAAACAAGTCCCAGATTTTGTTAGGAATTGACATACTAAGACCCAATTTACTAAGAATAAATAGCCAATACTCATAAGCATAGGAGCAATTTAATAGTAGATGATATGTGGTTCCCTCATAGTCGTTGCAAAGAACACACTTAAAAGGTTGTGCAATGGAAAAATTTGATAACTGATCATTACTCAAAATTCTATTTTTCAAGGCCAGCCAGGCAAAGCACCCTACTTTAGGTAGTACATCCTTGTTTCAACAAAATGAAAAAGCACATTGTATAGGTTTAATATCGTCCCATTGCAAAAGTAGCTTATATCCTTCTTTAATGTTGTATTTACCATCCTTTGTTCCTGTCCAAATAAGATTGTCCTCCTTCTTAGAGAAAAAAACCTCTCTTCAACAAAATTTCCTCCAACAAATTCTTCTTATCCTCATCAATGGGCAGCTCTGAGGGTGCCTTCCATTGCACCTTTCTTGAGTGAATAGCCATACAGCCACAAAGTCTGATAACTTTTCGCCCCACAAATATTTAGTAACATCTATTACTTCATCAAGGTGATGCACTACCTTCAAAGAAGGAAAACCATTCCACGAGTGCCCCCAAAAGTTGACATTTTGGTTGTTATGAGCTTCCCAAGATAAATATTTTTGGATCAAATCCCTTGCACTTAACATGAAATTCCATATTGTAGACCCTTGTTGAGGATCCAAGATGGTTAAGATACATTTTGGATCATCATTATGCAAATACTTTCCCTACAAGAGTTTACACCATTTCTTCTCCGGTTGCATAAAAAATTTCCAAACAAGTTAACCTCAATAAGTTGTATTTCTTAGAGCCAAATTATGAATCCCTGCTCCACCTAAAGCCTTTGACTATGACAATATCAAACAAGGATACAAGTGGAATTTTCTTCTCTTGGGATATATTTCCTTTCCAGAAGAAGTCTTTGATCAGATTTTAATTATTTTTTATAATAACAATATGAATGTCTATAATAAAGAAAACCTACGAAAAAAATTAATTCTAATAATTCAAATTTTTTATTATATTTTTTTACAATGTTTATACTCTTAAGAGTTAAAATTAATTAATTGAATTATTAAAAGAATTATATTCAATAAATATAAGAATATATTTAATATTTTAATTAGAAAAAATAAGAATAAAAAAGATAATTGATATACATTTTTATCTTTTTAAAAATATATTTCATAATATTATTATTTAATTATCATTGTACTATTAATATATTGACCATGCAAACAAGTTTAAATAGAAGCTATAAGAAAAGAACAAAAGAAATTCTAAGATAAACAACAATTAAGAATTTAAAAATAATAATAAATAAATGTTTAAGAAATATATTTTGTATTAAATTGAATTTACATTAAAGCATTTAATTAACAAATTTTGCATCGTATGATGTTAAAATATTTTTCTATTAATATCAATAATTATAATTTTTATACAATTTTTTTACTCAATTGTAATTCTTGTTGAATTTTTTTTTAATTTAGATTTAGATTATTATGTTATAATTACCTTTTATCACAATGCTAATATAAATCTAGAGTATATTAATTTGACTTAATTATTTCTTCATGCAAATGACATATATAACATCATAAAATGAAATTATATTGTAAAAAATATTCAAAAGAAATACCTTGAAATGTGTTCTAAAAAAGATTACTTTTCATGAGTAACTTATTTTTCCAATGATTTATACTATTTTCGCAATAATTTGATTAGTATTGCAATACTACTTATTATTAGCCTAGAGGCTCTACACTCGGAGTGAGGTAGGCTTGAATCCATGAAACTAAATTATGAATTTCAATAAAAATATGTGAAATTCTTTGAAACAATCTTTATAAATTATGGACTCAAATAAAATCTCAGTTGTTAATTAATCAAAGAATTTATGATTGTGCAAATTAAAGAATGGTGTAGACTTTGAAAAATGATTTTGAAATTAAACTTTTTATACATTTTTTTAAAAAATTATTTTAGTTTTTTGAAAATCATTCTTATTTTTTCACATGTACTTTCTATTTTTCTAAAATTAGTATTTAAATAATCAAAATATAAAATAAAAATCATTCTTAATAGTTTTTATAATATTATTCTTTTTTTTTCTAAAAACCATTTTTATATTTTCAAATATGTCTTTTATGTTTCTAAAATTTAAATTTAAATAATCAAACTATTAAAAATAATCTAAAATAATAAAGTATATTATTCCATGTTGAATTTATATGGTTTCAAAATCTAAAAGATTGTCATACTTTTCTTAATTATGTATTAAAAATATTTTACAAAATATTAAATCTCTATTATTTTTAAAATTTTGTAAAACTAAGCTTCTTTTCATTTTTTAAATTTAAAAAATCACAACATTATTTTGAAAAATGTCACAAATATAAAATTTATCTTTTTTCAATATATTTGAAATTCATGTTCTTGATATAACTTTAATTTAGGAAATAAACGAGAATTAAAAATATTACACATGGATTTAAATTAATATTAATAAACAAATAAATCACTGGGGTATGCCCCTTACAATAATGTAATTTTGTATTTGACAACAGTCATGTGCAAGACTGGAAGTTTTCTTCTTTGTTCTTTCCTACCAGTGCCCCTTTGAATGGAGAATGATGTAATTTTCTTTATTTTAATATAATAAATATGACTTATGCCTCTTATCGATCAAAAATTGTATATATTAATAAAAAAATATTTGAGAGGGATAAGAGGAATAGGGTAAAAGATAGAATGGGAACAAAGACAAAGAGATAAGAAAAGAGGGATAGATAAAGATATGTAGAGAGAGAGAGGGGGGGGGGGGGGGGGGGGCGGGCGCGGGGGGTGTTAAGCGGGTAATGAGATTGGGATATTAATAGATAAATGGAGTTAGAAGTCTAGAGTAGGAGAGATGGAAGGAGCTATGGAGAGGATCAAAGAGATATTGAGATATAAATAAAGAGGGAGATATATGTGTCAATAGATAGAATAGAGATAGAGAGAGGGAGAAAAATAAGTATTTTGATAGAGAATTAGTTTCTTACTACAAAAAAGATAAATCTAACACACAATTACAATAGAATAAAAAATATTAGACATGGACATTTATATTACTTAACTACATGAAAAAGGGAAATGCTCCATTTTTTTCAAACAATATCCCAATCTATTTAATACATAACATTAAACGAAATTGAATCGAATTAGGAATGTAAACTATAAAAACCTGAAGTTGAGCCAAGTTAAATCCACATATTAAACCTAAATTAGCACTATTACAAAAGGAAACCTAAACCCTATAGCTAATTCATGGAAACCACTAAATCAGATTTAAGTTTATCTATAATACTAAACCCAAATCAATAGTAACAAAAAACCTAAGTAAATGTTGAGTTTAATTGAATAGAAACCTTAAGCAAAATAGAAGCATAACCATAAAAATAACCAAATTGACTCCTAATCATAACACAATCAAAATTAAACTTGAAACCTTTTTTTAAATGTATATATTCTAAAGATAACTAAATGAATTCATCATTATTCAATACAATTAAAATAATAAGAGGTGTAGTGTCATGTTCTTGGTAATTCAAAAGTCAATAGATAAGTAGGATAGAGGTAAAGAGATAAGAAATGATTGAGATTTTTATAGAGAGGTTCTAAGATAGATTTAGGTAAAAATAAACATGATGTATGCACAAGTGAAAGATAGAGAGGGAGAGGATATTTAGAGAGAGGAGAGCGAAGAAGTGGAGAGATATAGAAAGAGGGAATAAGGGTGAATTGTGACAAGAAAGATAAGTATGTATGAGGCATATATATAGAAAGAGGGAGGTATATGTATAAAGAGAGAGTGTAGGAGAGTATATTAAATAAGAGAAGTGTAAATAGAGGGAGAGATTGAGATGGGAAGATGGTGATAGAGAGGAAATGGTGAAAGAGAAATGAGTTGATACAGAAGATGACAAAGAGAGAAATATAGATAGAGTAATTGAGTTAGCGAGAGGGGGGAGTAGGGAGGAAGGACAATAAGAATAGATGGAGATAAGAGAAGTGGAGAGGAAGGAAGCTAAAGGGACATACACAAGTAGACGAGAAGATGGCAAGGTAGAGGGAGAGAAGAGAACAGATGAGAGCAGATGAACAGTTGAAGCGAGATATAGAGGTGATGAATTTAATATATATTGAAAATAGAGAAATAGTGGTAGAAAATAGGAGAGAGAAACATAGTTGAAATGTGTGTGTGTGTGTGTGTGTGTGTGTGTATGTGTGTGTGTGTGTGTGTGTGTGTGTGTGTGTGTGTGTGTGTGTGTGAGAGAGAGAGAGAGAGAGAGAGAGAAAGAGATATATATATATATATATATATATATATATATATATATATATATATATATATTTATAAAATAACCCTTTTCAAAAATAATCTTAAATATAATTAGACTCTAACCTTAATCCATAAGATTAAATATAACTAGATTAAAATTATAACCCTTTTTAAAAATAATCTTAAATATAATTAGACCCTAACCTTTATAACCCTTTTAAAAAATAATCTTAAATATAATTAGACCCTAACCTTAATCCATAAGTCTAAATATAAGTAGATTAAAATTATAACCCTTTTCAAAAATAATCTTAAATATAATTAGACACTAACCTTAATCCATAAGGTTAAATATAATTAGATACTCTCTCTCTCTCTCTCTCTCTCTCTCTCTCTCTCTCTCTCTCTCCACAAAATATTTATTGCAATAATTATCATGAGTAACTTCTAAGTGTGTTGAATAGTTAAATATTGAGTCGCTATTAACTTTAAATTTGCATTTGCTAACAAACCATTAAATGTCGAACCACTATAATTTTTTAATTTACATATGCTAATAAAATTTAATGTGTGTTCTTTGATTTCTCAACCATTTTTTATTATTTAACAAATGTATCCTAAGTGGACTAAATAATTTAGAAAGCATCACCATCCTACATGATAAAATCAAAACAAATTTTCTAAATAATTCACTAGAAAAAATATTGCCCCCTTCCACAAATTTTCGGTGTACCCATTGCACACCAAAGTGCAATTGCTAGTTTCAAATACTATCACACCAAGATTTAATTAACAAATTCTTTTAAAAATGTTATAAATGCACCAAAAAAAGGATATGGATTACATCATGTTCCTTCTTCTAGTTATACCATATATGTTCCTTCTTCTAGTTATACCATATATGGTAGTTGTTGATAATTATAGTTAGGTTAGTCATTATTATAATTAAACTTTAATCAAAAATGATATTTTAAAAAACTTAATAAAGTTGTTTATACATAATTGGGAATGAATTGTAATCAACAAAACAATTGCAAATTGTTAAATTTTGGTAGAAATAAGTTTCAAATGAAATTATTAAATAACAAAATGTCATATATGTAATACTATTCATTGTCATTCAAATAATTATTAGTGTCGACAATTAATTACAAAAAATTAAAATGGCACAATCTTGTCTCACATGTTTCAGCAATAATTATTTCTAAAATCAACCTATCCAATAAAGTCAAAATATATGACATACAATAGTGGTCATGTCATTCAAACCAGTACTCTAGTTTACATTTGATTGAATATATTAAATGTTCTAAGGTGCTATTTTTACATAAAGAAATTAAATAATTATCATATTATAATTTGACACTAAGCCTAGTGTCCTAGTAGTGATTATAGCTAACTTCACACTCACCCACAAATCGTAAATGGTCCATCAAGGTTTAGAAAAAAAAGTGTTGTCTTTATATGCGACTTAATTGCCTATAGCCATTGTTTTGGTTCTAGGTAGTAATGACATATGGTGTGGGATTTGTAATGTATGCAAGAGTTAAAAATGCTCATTTTAAGTGTCGCTCAATATCTATTTAAAGTTACCTCAATAATTGTGCACTACAACCACCTCAAAAATTATCAATAGTTATGCACAAATTTCCTACTACTCATTTAAAAACCGTCAATACTTATGTATAAATGTCCTATAGTTGCTCAAAATTCTAACTATGAAAACACAAATGAACAACTATTGAAATTTTTTTAAAATTATTATTAGACTTTTAATTATTATTATTTAGTTATTTAAAATTAATAATCTAAACATTCAAAGAATAAACAATAATTGAAACTCTACTCTTCCCCTAACATTAAGGGCATTGTCTATGATGCATCTAAAATGCACCACTATATGTCTAAACATAGTAGAGCTATATGAAAAATAATATGAATTGGTACATTTTGGTTGTCATATGACCAATGGTAACACTGAGCTAATGGGCATCTTATTTAGTGGAAAAGTCGTGTCTTATTTGCTGAGTTGAAATGTGTTTCTAGAGCCTGAATTAGCCTAGTGGTGGAGAATTTGTGTTCTTGAAAGAGACATCGCAAATTCAAATCTCACTAAAGAGTAGAGCATATATGCCCCATTGATAGCAATTTTACATGTCTCCCACAACGGATACAGGGTAGTCCCATATTGTTCTCACCATATGTAATTTGAAAGAAATAATAATAATAATAACCAAAAAAAACACAAATATCTCTTTTTCATATATTATTTATAAACTAAACCCTCATAAAACAAAGAGAGTGGCATATTTTCAGCATTCCAAATTTCCAAACAAAGGACCACAATGGGCATCCAATTGGAGTCAATTGACAACTTTATTGGCAAAGTGCCACCCAGTCATGAGCACTCTTAACATATGTGCATTCAACAACAACACTCAAAACATTTGTAATAGACAGTTCCGTCATATCACTGATAAAAGTCAGAGGAAAAACCAGTAATGGTACGCATCGCAGAAAGTGGCTGTGGACCAGGGTAGCTTAAAGCTACACGTTCCCATTGGTACCGAGGAGAGGTCATTAATGCATGTTATTGTCTTCTTCTCTACTGATTCCATGCATGCATTTCACATGAAATCAAGTACCTACAGTTCAGTAGGAATGAGTCCAAATCACTCCAATCAATTTACAGAAACTTTAAAACAGCTTGGAACCGGGAGGAATCATTTCTTTCTAATTTTAACTCCAATTAGGATGAAAATTGGATTCCTATGGTGGATTTTAGAAGGTTTCGTTTCTAGCACACTAAGGTGTGTTTGGCAAGGAGTAGTGAGTTGTCAAATATTGCTGTCACTATATATACAGTTAGTGGGATCTGTATCCCACAAGGAAAATTGAAAGTTTTCACCATATATAGATTCAAAAACATATATGGCAGTATGCTTAAGTGTGTTTCGCAAGGAATATTCGGTTGTCAAATATTGTTGTCGTCATATATGGACTCAATAAGAGAGTACAAGTTTAGTTTTCCTTGCATAAAAGTTAAGGAATAATAGATGTCTATGTCATTTATGTGGAATTCATACAAAAAAATATTTTGATCTTATATCTTGTGATGTCAAAATTTTGCAGTCAACAAGACTTCATCTTTAACAAGTTCGTTTAGACTTTTGCCCAAACTTTTCGTATTTTTATTTTCATTTAAAATTTACAAATTTAATTACGAGTAAAAAATAATAATTATAATTAACTAGATTAATTTATTTTTATAGTAACTATGATCTCAACCTTTCTCTTATGATGTCAAGGTCTTGCAATAAATAGGACTTTGTCATATCACTATGCATCAACTGACTATTAAAAATATTTATATATCAATTGTAACATTAAGGAATAATTAATAATTAAGTGTTTATAAATAATTAACTTGCATAAGCCTTAAAAGTTAAAAAAGGGGGATGATATTATAGATGCTAGTGAATAATGTTTCACCAAAGGTTAATTCACAATCCCCACTCAGAAAAATTTGCTAACAAATCATTGGAATTTAGATCAACCTTGCAAACTAAAAACTAATTATCATGCATATCTATTATATGCATTATCCTTGCAATAACAAAACCCCCATCTATTATTATACCATTCTAAATATTATAAATTATTCAAGCCTCTAACCCCCTCTTTCATTGCCTTGCATTTCATAAATAATAATGTCTTATTAGATCCACCTACTATTACATCATTAGAATCCTCATTTTTGTCAAAAAAAGCATTGGAAAATAGGGAATGATGTTACAACGAAGATTTACCTTCACATTCTATAATTTTCACTACTACCCGCTAAAAATATTCTCGTTATTGATTGGTTTTGTGGAGATGATCCTAAAATAGTTTAAATGCACTTCAAATTGGTGTTTTAGGTCTAGATAATGTAATTTTTTGAGCAAACATGATCTTGTAATGCTTGACAGTATTGGGTGACATCAACCACATAAAATCTAAAGAATGTTTGGTAATGGCTAGTCAAATACCTATGCACAAACTCACATCCATTTACTTGGTGATTCTCATATGTAAACCATTTAATTCCACAATTAGGATGGTTGATCTCTTTCTCCACAAGGGACACAATTTTTCCTCTTTATTTCCTTGACTTTCTCTCAAGTACAACTTCCCATTTTCTCTACAACTACCACTCTTTGGACTCCAAATTGTTCTTTAATATATACTTTTATCTCTCATACAGTAAATCCATCTAATACTACCTCCAAAACTCTAGGTGATGTCATTTTTGATGTTACAATGTCTAGAAGATGTCATTTCTTTATAAAAAATTATCCCACCATCTCAAAAATGGATCATAACTAACTCGTATTCCCCTATTATCCTTTCAAAAGAATTTTCACTATGTCATATCTAAAACTAGTCTTCTATAATGTTATTGAGACAATTTGTGTTCATTATATTAATATATGGCAACTTTAATATGGCAATCCTTAGGTTCAAATATGATAGGTTAAAAAAAATTACAAAGAAATTCATGTTTTTAGTTTGAATTGAGTTTAGAAAAACTGCCTACAAGTGCAATTAGCATAGTAAAGGAACAAGGCATGCAAGCACTACTTAATAAATGTTAGGATTAAACCAAAGACAAAAATAACAATTACATGCAAATATAACCAATAATAGATCACACAGAAAAGAACACAAGGCACTGAGATTTAATGTGGTTCACCCAATCCCTCGGCTACGTCCACCAAACAGCAAGTCTGATATTTTATGATCTAGTCATTACAACCTGATTACAATCTGTAACCCCTTACAACTCAATACTATCGCAAGAACCAATTTCGCATCACAACTATAAAACAATCCCTAACCCTAAGCTCTTTTATACAAGTATTTTTACCGCTTTAGGATTATAATTAATAATTACATGTCGACCCAAAATCTCGATAAAATAAGGCCCAAAAAAAAATTAGCCCCAAAGAATTTATGAAGTATGTACAATACTTTCCTAATCAGTTACCAAAATCTAACAATCTTCCACTTGGGGACTGATCAGGCTCCACACTAAATAACAATCTCCCACTTGGAGATTGATCTTGTAGCTATGTCGCTACTCCATGAGGCTCCCACTAAATCAAACCACCCTGGACTTTGTTGTTCTTTTATTCATGTTCAGTCTAGAAGACCAACCGAAGCGGAAGAGGAGTTCAGCTTCTCCCTTATTACTACCTTTGTCAACATATCTGCGGGATTGTCATTTGTATGTATCTTCTCTAGCTTTAACTGTCCATCCTCCAAAACTGACCAAATGAAATGGTACCGCAACTGTATGTGTTTGGTATTTGAATGTAGAGCTGAATTCTTTGCAAGATGAATGGCACTCTGACTATCTGTGAACAAATAATTATCCTTCTGAGGATGTCCCAATTCTTCTAAGAAAAATTGAAGCCATATCATCTCCTTAGCTGCCTTTGTAGCAGCAACATACTCTGACTCTGTAGTGGATAGAACATTAATCTTCTGTAACCTAGAAACCCAACTCACAGCCACCCCACCAACAGTAAAGACATAACTTGTAGTACTCCACCTGATATCAATATCCCCTGCCAAATCTAAGTCAACATAGCCATGTAAATCAGTAGTAGAGCCCCCAAAGTGTAAACATTTATTGGATGTTCCTCTCAAATATTTGAGAATCTATTTGACTACATTCCAATGCTCAATTCTTGGATGACTCATATACCGGCTAACAACTCCCACTGCATGTGCAATATCTGGCTTGGTACATACCATAGCATACATCAAACTTCCTACAACTGAAGCATAGGGTACCTTGGACATCTTATCCTCCTCTTCTTGTGTCTTGGGACACAACTCCTTAGTTAACTTCAAATGACCACGTAAAGCTGTGCTGACAGCTTTAGCATTCTCCATAGAGAAACGTTGCAACACCTTCTCAACATAATCAACCTGAGATAACGTTAATGTTTTGTTCTTCCTATCTTTGCAAATCTTCATACCAAAGATTTTTTTTGTTGCCCCCAAATCCTTCATGGCAAATGCATGTGCTAATTGGCATTTTAGCCCCTTAATGTGATCCATATTAGACCCAGCTACAAGCATATCATCAACATATAAACATAAAATAATGTAGTTGTCATCATCCAACCTCTAAAAATAAACACAATGATTTGAATGACACTTATTGTATCCATTTTCATGCATAAAATTGTCAAATTTCAGATACCATTGTCAAGGTGCTTGCTTCAAGCCATATAAACTTTTCTTCAATTTGCACACTAAGTTCTCCTTACCTTTGACCGCAAATCCCCATGGTTGAGCCATATATATCCCTTCATCCAAATCACCATGAAGGAAGGTTGTTTTAACATCAAGCTGCTCTAAATGCAAATCTTCAGTAGCCTTAATACTTAAAACAGTATGGATAGAAGTCATCTTAACAACAGGAGAAAATATCTCATCAAAATCAATGCCCTTTTTCTATGGAAATCCTTTCACAACTAACCTAGCTTTAAATCTTTTCTTACATCCTTCCTCTTCTTTCAACTTATAAACCCACTTATTCTGTAAAGCTCTTTTACCTGCAAGCAACTTGCACAAATCTCATGTCTTATTCTTCAGCAAAGAGTCCATTTCATCTTTCATTGTAGACTCCCACTGAATCTTAGTATCCACCTGCACAACTTCATCATAACATTCAAGTTCACAAGCATTAGTAATTAAAATAGAATACAAAGAGGGAGAAAATCTTTCTGGAGGTCTAATTTGCCTTGTTGACTATCCAACATTCACTAGGGTGTGTGGTATTTGTTGTTGATGTTGTTGCACATCATGAGGCACGGCTAGAACATCATTTTTTGAAGTATCATCCAACACTACATAATTATCTTCTTTCTTCTCATGTTGCTGCAGTAGATCTTTGTACAACACTTTCTCATTGAATATAACATCCTTGCTTCTTACAATTTTATGATTTTTAAAATTCCAAAGCCTATAACCAAACTCATTAATGTCATATCCAACAAATACACATTTCTTTGACTTAGCCTCCAGCTTGGTTCTATTTTCAGAATCTATGTGAGCAAATGCTTCACAACTGAAGGTTTTGAGAAAAGAATAACTCACCTTCTTACCAGTCCATGCTTCCTCTGCAATACCACAACCCAAAGGAGTAGAGGGACCTCTATTAATCAAATATATAGCAGTATTGACAGCCTCTGCCCACATGTATAAGAGCAACCCAGCATGCAACCTCATGCTCCTTGCATGCTCCATTATAGTCATGTTCATGCATTCAGAAATTTCATTTTCCTGTGGAGTCCTTGAAACAATTATCTATCTACAAATACCATTAGTGGAGCAATAATATTTGAATTCATGATTGCAATACTCACCACCATTATCAGATCTGAAACATTTTAATTTCTTACAAATATCATTTTCAACCAAGCATTTCCATTTCTTAAAAGTTTGAAATACATCAAATTTATGTCTAAGGAAATAAACATATTCTTTTCTAGTTACGTCATCAATAAATGTACCATAATAATGAGAGCCTCTAAGGGAAGATACCTGAGCCGGTGCCCATACATCGGTATGCACAAGCTCTAATTTCTCCTTTTTGTTTTCCTTTCCAGTCTTTACAAAACTCACTCTCTTTTGTTTTCCATACACACAACTTTCACAGAAATTCATATTAACACATTTTAAACCTGGTAAAACTTTCTTTGAATGAAGTACTTTCATACCTTTCTCACTCATGTGCCCAAGTCTATTGTGCCACAGCACTATATCAAAATCTACAGCAGCTATTTGTTCTCCTTACTCAACTGCAGCAATTTTTTTTGAATATTCATTTTTCTCTAAAACAATTAAAGTAGAAGGAACAATATGACCTGTACAAAAATATAAGGTGCCTACTTTCACACCTTTTTCTACTACAAGAGAACCTTTTGAAACCTTCCAATTTTTATTATTAAAAGTAACTACACAACCCTCATCATCAAGTTGCCTGCTGAAAGTAAATTCCTACTCAACCTTGGAACATGTCTTACCTCATGTAGTAGCCAATGATTCTCATTCTGCAACTTAATCTTAACTTTTCCCTTTCCAACAATCTGACAGAGTTCATTATCCCCCAAATAAACAAGTCCAAAATCCCCTTGGACATAATCAATGAAATAACCTCTATGAGGTGTAGCATGAAATGAAGCACCAAAATCTAAAACCCATGAATCATCAACACTTTCTAAAGATAGAAGTAAAGCATCTTCTTCGGATTTGTTACTTGCCACATTTGCCTCCTTGTCTCCATTTAGTTTATCTCCTTCATTTTTCTTTCGATTCCAACAATCTTTCTTTTGATGCCCTAGTTTCCCACAGTACCAGTAGTCGTTCGGTCCTCTCGATTGAGACCTCCTCCCCTTGATTTTCCTCTTGATTTCCCATGATTTCTAGAGTTACTTCCTCTCTCAGTCATTCTACCCCTAATTTGTGCATTCAAAGCACTTCCTGATGTAGATCCACCTGAGGTTCTCCTACAAGTTTCCTCACTCAAAACAACACCGATCACATCATCATATTTTAGGGTACTAGATCCAGGAACATAATTACTCACAGTCATTACCAAGCCATTCCAGCTTTCAGGCAAAGAACACAAAATCAAGAGAGCCCTAATTTCTTCATCAAAATTGATACCCACAGAAGATAACTAACTAGCAATAGTATTAAACTCATTTAAATGATCTGCAACATATCCACCTTCTACCATTTTCATATTAAATAAACGTTTCGTGAGAAATACCTTGTTTGAAGTGGAGGGCTTTTCATACAATTTCGCTAGGGTTTGCATCAATTCTTCTGTCGTCTTTTCTTTTGTAATATTAAATACCACTGATGGTGCCAAGCATAATTGAATGCTTCCAAGTGTCTTTCTGTCTAAAAGATATCATTCATCATTTGACATAGATCCTTGATTCTTGGCTTTTCCTTCTAACGGCTTCCATACATCCTTCTGATAAAGATAATCTTCCATTTGCATCTTCCATAACCGGAAGTTCTGCCCATTAAACCTGTCAACCCTCATCTGTCATCGCTCCCACTTGACCGTGAGACTCCCACTTGACCGTGAGACTTTACTACAGAGGATAACTAAAAAAATAACCTCACTCTAATACCACTTGTTAGAATTAAACCACAGACAGAAATAACAATTACATGCAAATATAACCAATAACAAAAAATAATAGATCACATAGAAAAGAACACAAGGCACCAAGATTTAACATGGTTCACCCAATTCTTAGGCTACGTCCACCAAACAACAAGTCCGATATTTTATGATCCAGTGATTACAACCTGATTACAATCTATAATCTCTTACAACTCAATACCACCGCAAGAACTAATTTTCCATCACAACTATAAAACAATTCTTAACCCTAAGCTCTTTTATACAGGTATTTTTACCACTTTAGGGTTATAATTAATAATTATAATAGTACTTTCGTAATCAGTCACCACAATCTAACAATATAGGTTTGAACTCTGGTGGTTGCACTGCCAATTAAATGACTTTACCACAACATTATGCCTCAATTCAAAATAAATATATAATTTCAAATACACTTGAATAATAGTAAGCTATTTAATTATTTATAATTTAAATTTTTCAAAATTATGACCACATCAACATGATGTGATAGTTAAATTATGGTGGTATTGTTCTTGTCATCAAAATTCAAACTAGCTAAATATTGTTGAATGTTCAAATGAGAATATAAGATTCCCATTTGTAACTTCATAAATGTATAGTTCTCCATCAAAATATTTACCTCTCAAGAAATTGTAAACTATAAAAAATATATTTAAATAATTTCTACGTATCAAAAGAAACAATAATATGTTAGCTTTGACAATATTGATATGAAATAAACAATTTATTCAATTGTTCAGAGAAGAGACCTTCTAGAAGCAAAGATCGAGGGTTTTGTGGCTCAAGCTAGGAAATAGGAACACTATGTTTTTCTATAGATCAGCCTCCATCCACAAAAGAAGAAACACCATTGATGTTGTGAGAGACGATAATAATGCAAAGCTAACAAAAACGAAAGAGATTGGTAGCTGGGCTAGCACATATTTCAAAAACTCTTTTAGGGAGGAGCATAGAACCGCCAATGAGGAGGATCAACAATGGCTGATTAACTCCATGCCCATAGTGATTTCAGTGGAGCAGAATGAGGAATTAACACAGCTAGTCACAAAGGAGGAAGTTCGCAAAGTTGTTTTCTCCATGAAAACCTATAAGTCCCCAAGCCTTGATGGTTTTCCCTTGCCTTTTTCCAACACTTATTGGAGATGATTAAGACTGATCTTCTGTGGGTTACTCATGATTTCTTCAGAACTGGGAAGATTCTAAAGCGTCTTAATAAAACATTTATTGTTCTTATGCCCAAAGTCAAGGATCTGGGGGCTCTCTCTAGTTTCAAACTGATCTGCCTATGCAACACTACTTATATTAAAAAAAAAATTCAAAGATATTGGTGAATAGATTAAAGTTGTTGCACAAATTTATTGGGAAAGCCCAGAACGGGTTTGTCTCGAGTCGACAGATCCTTGATGTTGCTATAACTACTCACGAGGTTCTTCACTCAATGGAGAAGAGTGGTAATCCTGGCATGACATTGAAGCTAGATATATCGAAAGCTTATGATAGGATCAATTGGACTTGTTTGTATGAAATCATGGTGAAAATTGGTTTTAGTCAAGAAGTTATAAATTTGGTTAAATCAATGATAGAGACTGTCAATTATTTGGTGTTGGTGAATGGATCACCCTGGGGTAACTTTAGTGGGGAGAGAGGCCTAAGACTAGGGGACCCTATTTCTCCTTATTTGTTCATTATGGTTGTTGAAGTGTTGGGAAGAGTGGTCTTGAGAAAGATGGAAGGAGGGGAGATTAAAGGTATTAAACCAACTACCTTGCTACCAACGGAGGTGATCCAACAATTCATGGATGACACTTTCTTAAGTGGGGACTCCTCGGTGGTTGAAGCAAAAGCCTAGAAATTTTTCCTGGAGATATATGCTATCAATGCAGGACAAAAAATTAATTTGGATAAAGGTAAGGTGTTTTTCTTCAACACTATGTCGGATATCCAACGGAGGATCATGAATATTATGGGTTGCAACACTGCCTCACTCCCTAATACGTACCCGAGGCTTCCACTAACTGTTAAAGAAGTAATTAATAATTTTTGGAACACCATTCTGGAAAAGATGCAAAAGAAGTTGATTGGGTGGAAAGGTAAGGACCTTGAGTAGTGAGGGTAAGCTACAACTTTTGGCTTCATCCCTTCAAAGAATCCCAGTTTACTTCCTCTCCTTATTCAAAATCTCCTAGAGTATGGCAGAGAAACTGGAGAAAATCCAAAGAAATTTCTTTTGGTTGAGAGGCGGAGAGAAGAATAGATTAAACCTGGTGAGTTGGAAAACAGTTTGTAGACACAAAAGTAGAGGAGGGTTACGAATTAGAAGGATTTCTTATTTGAATAATGTCCTTCTTACTAAGGTGGGGTGGAAACTAATGAAGACTAAGGCTAATTGGTGTAAGATTGTTAAAGCCAAGTATCTGAGAAATTTGAATTTTAATCATTGCATTTGGAGAAATGACCTCCCATTGGGTTCAAGGATTTGGGGTAATATACTTAAAAACAGAAGTTTACTCAGGGAAGGAGTGAGGTGATTGGTGGGTGATGGCTTTCAAGTTCATTTCTAGGAGGATGCTTGGCTAATTGATAAACCTCTTGTCAGAATGAAGTATGGGTTCCTCCAGGACCACCTTTAGGAGCAGGCAGTGAATAAGGTGTTCAATTATATCAGTCCAAAGATGAAGTGGAAAAAATTAGATTTGCAACAGAACTTCTTAGATGGTGAGCAGCTGGTGGAGGAGCTAAATGAGCTCCTCAAAGGCTATAGAATCCTGAGAGCGGTTGAAAATGATACCTTTATTTGGAAGGCAACCACGACGGGGGATTTTTCTGTAAGTTCTGACTATAAATTAATTTTTGAAAAGGAATTAGAACCTAAATTCTGGGGGGAAATTCAATTTAGCCATTTGATCCCGAAGTTCTATATTTTATGGTGGACCTCCATACATGGGAATTTCCTTATCATTGATAATCTAAGGAAAAGGGGATACCAATTACCCAACAGATGCTATCTTTGTAAGAGAGTGGAAGAGAATATTCCTCATCTGTTCCTAGAGTGTAACTATGCTATTAACATATGCAGTAGGTTGTTTAAGAAGTTGGATATGGTTTGGGTGTTTAATAATGCGATTGACCAACTTGTTGAGAGTTGGCAATGCTCGCTCACCCACCCCCTCCTTATCCAAATGTGGAAAGTAATCCCCCCCCCCCCCCCCCCCCCCCCCTCACCCCCTATGTTTGTTGGGGTATTTAGAAGGAGAGAAACAGTAGGGCTTTCAGAAATGCAGAGAGAAGTGAGGAGATTGTTACATATATTATATGCAAGCTTCTAGTGGAAAATATGAAGAGTTGCAAGTGGAAGAAATCGGTGATCCCCTCCAATCAGATGGAACAAAGGATTGTCAGAAACTGGAATCTTGATGAAGGGTTCTTATGCAGGAGCATCTTGCATGGGAAAATTATTTTTTTTAAAAAAAAAAAATTGTGGAGGAGAGAGAAAGTGACAAAAATTAGAGGAAATAAATAAATTTTTAAAAAAGATAAAGATAAATTTCTATTTTTGAGGTGCATAGGTGGCATAATAGAAAAATAAAATAAAAATGGTTGTCATTCCATTTATCGAGGTGTGGGTAGAATTCTAGAAAGTTGTGGATATTGTAAAAGGTTATGGAAGTTGAAGAAGGTTGTGGATATTGTGTAGGTGGAATTCTAGAAGGTTGTGGATAAGTCATGTATTGGGTGGTAAGTGCCTATTTAAGCAAGGCATATGAGCATTTCTAATCAAGCTCGAGAAGTAGAAGCTAGAAGGCATGAAGACTTCAAGGTGTGAAAGCTCTAAAGGTGTAGCTCTTCAAGTAGAAGTTCTTAGTGAAGCTTTTGGTGTGAACACTCTTATTTGGGATTTCTCTTATGTTGAAGAATTGGTAAACTTTTTTTGAAGAAGTCATATCTATGATATCATCTTATGGGTGTTGTAAGGATTTTCAAGTATAATAAAATTGCTTGTGAAGCATTTTTTTAATTTCTCTTGGTCTCCATATTGTTGTGCTCTTGGTTATGAGTTGGTAGGGTGGTGTGGCCCTTCATCAGATTCTTGGAGATTGATAATTCCAAGCAACTTGTTAGGAAAAGGACAAGATGGAGACCCTCTAGGGAGAACTAGGTCAAACTTAATTTTGATGGAGCTGTGAGGAAGGAGGGATCGACTAGAGGGAGTATAGTCAGAGATAGCAAGGGCAAAATGGTTCTAGCCTATGTTGGACACCTGGGGAAAGTCTCAAATAATGTTGCAGAAGCAATGGCTTTGTTCTGGGATCTGAAAATGGTAATCAGTGTTGGATGGGAGAATGTGGAGCTAGAAGGCGACTCGAAAATTATAATTGATACTGTGAAAGGCATCATGAACAAAGGTTGGGCAATCAAAAGGGTCGTAGAAGATATCAGGCATTTATTGATCATTTTGAAAAGTTTTGAGTTGCCCCATATTTTTCAGGAGCAAAACAGGGTGGTAAACAGGATGGCAGTAATAGGATTGAACGTGCAAAGCCTATGGTGCTGGAGAGAATTTAGAGTCTTACCAAACTTGGTAAGAATCTTAGTAAACAAAGACATTAAATCATGACTAAGTTTAGTTGAGGAGTTTCTTTTTTATTAATAATGACAACTCGTTGCTGAGTGGGCTAAAGAGGAGGGGTCATTATGGAAAGATGGCAAGGTATGAAGAAAGGAGTACGTGTGATAATTATTTTGCATAGTTCGAAAGGGAAAGGATATCGAAGTATGATATAGTTGTATTTTTAATAATTTTATTGTACATATCCTTGTACTTGGTGTTGAGTAATAGTTCAAATTTTAAAAGGTTTGGGTTTATTGGGAATGATAGAAAAGATTGGAGTTGGGGCAACAGCAGTCGACCTGTGACAATTAAGCAAAGATGTGACGTAGCTATTCATAACAATAAAGGCCTTTATGAATACTTAAAGCCACCCTTTTTTCTGCCTAAGTGTGACCGCATTGTTAGTAATTACCTCTGGTTTTTGAAAAAGGAGAGTATTCTGGTGGAAGTTGCTAAGATGGGTGATAATCTTTTGTGCATTGAGCCTTCAATGGTTGAGGACAATGCCCTCAAACCGCCGGTTTGGTAAATGCTTAAAGAGGGAGGGTTTATCCCGTTCATGGAGGCGCTGAACGGATATGACAAAAGTTGTTCTCTGCAATTGGTTAACTCTTGGGAGGATAGAAAGGTTACAATTGATGGGATTTCATTCCATATTTTAGAGGAAAGTATCGCTTTGGTTACGAGCCTCGAAATAAAGGGGAGGAAGTGGCAAAAGATGACTAAGGTTGCTGATGAGGCAAGCCTAAATAGATTTTTCCTGGAGGGCAAAGAACTCATTTGTCATAGGGGAAGGCTTATGAGGGAGAAGCTTCCAAAGCCTTGGAATGAATTTTGTCTGGTGCTGATGAAGTATTTAACGCTTGAAGGGAGGTATGGTGTTTGTTACTATTATCATTTCCCTCTTCTGAACCATTTTTGTCATCGTGATCACATTTTTATTCCATTTTTTCTGTTACACGATTTGGTTGATGCAATTGTCGATGTTAAGGAGAAAATGAAGAAGGGGGTTAATTATACTATTCTCCATCAAGGGTTGATGTTCTGCTTATATCAATTTCACCTAACTCTATTACCCCCCAAGATTGTCAAGGTTGACATCCCAGCTCTCCTTTATCCTCGCCCCCACCAAATCCCACTCAAAATAACTGGACTTAGAGCCCCTATCCCCCAGCCTTCTCCTAGTGGGTCCCCTATGGAGAGGAGTAAGAAAGGTAAGGAGAAAGAGCTAGAGGATTTGGAGGACGAGGGGAGAGGAGTTAGGAGGAGGTTGAGGAGAATTGCTAAGTCCAATGCAAAAAGGAAATCGAGGTTTAGAGCCTCGCAGGAGGAGGATTCTGATTCGAAGGAGATGGCCTGCCCTAAACAAAGATTAAAACAGATGACTTTGAACTTTGGTGGGGGGGATATGGAGGAGAAGGAGGTGGAGGTCTCAAACTCCTCAATCTCTGGCTCAAGAGGTGTGACTAAAAGTGGGAAATTGATGACTCATGTTTCGGCTTCCATTGCGTTGGTGTGTGTGGACCTCACACAGGACCAGTTCCCTGACACGGTGTAAAGAGCGCCCTCCCCCATGACAGCATCCTCGTCTGCTAAGGTTTTAACCAATGACAATGTTATCTCTAACCCCCCGATTTTGCAAGAAGTCACTAAGGATTTAGTGGATGGTAATCAGCATGGAAAATAGGAGGACCCCAAAGAGGCTCAGAAACTAGCTAAGAAAGAGCTAAGGGAGAGAGTGTATGCCCTGGAGGAAAGAATGAGACTTCTAGCCAAATTCACAATCAAGGTAACACATGTGGCTACTACGTTGCACCTGTTGAAGGATAACCAGGGAAGAGAAATGACCAACAAAGATTCTAAAAAGTTGTTCGACTTCCTAGCTAAGAACTGGGCTAACATCCTCCTCAAAGGGAAGGATGAGAAGAAGCCCAATTAGGGTCGTTTCCTCTTTGTTTTCTATACTTGTAACTTGTTGGTTCAAGAACTCTAATAGTTTTAAGGCGGTTGTGCCTTTGTTTAAAGACTTTTATAGTTTATGTTGTTATGGTACAAGCAATAGTAGTTTGATGTCTGCTAAAACTCTTATTTTGATATTTTCGGATGATGTTTTCGAAATTACAAGTATTAGAAGGTAATTTTGACTGGTGGTTTTCTGCTGATAGCTATCCATTTTGACTGTTGTAAGGGTCCCCCTGGTTTTTTTTTTTTTTGGCTGTTTTTCAATTAAAAACAATTTAATCAACTCTAGATATTTTCTAAATTACTTGCCTCAGAAATATTTCTTAACTTCATTCAAACAAACAAATACATTTAAAGCATTTATAGTACTTTATTTAATTAAATGAGAGCATAGATATTATTTTGACACGTTCCTATCTAAAAGTACTCCGAAATGTTTCACCAAATGCTTTTGTAAAATAAAAGAAAAGATCCGTAGACCTGTAAGTCAGGTAAGGATGGTGGGCGCCTGCAATAAGAAGCCGTTTTTCATTTTTTACCATATCGCGTAGTATAAATTAATCTAGAACTGGAATAATTTCATTGTCTCTCTAATTCATCTAGTTATAATCTAATTCATCTATAGAGCAGCTATAAATATTAATCTCCATGCCGTCCAGCGATAGTTATTTCGATCCAAGAAACTTACTGGAGAATCTTCAGTAAACGACGTAATCCACAGAATTCGGGCATTCCTCTTCCTGATTCAACAGATACTAACACGTAAGCGTCCTTCGATTGGAGAAGCGTGCAAACTAGGAAGAATTCTGAAGACTTCTGTAATTTCAGGCTCCAGTACTGTCAAGCCTGATTTTGCCTTTTAATAGGTCTGAGAGTTGTCAAAATAGGCGACTGCAATCATGGTGTAGTTGGGCTTAAATCTACAAAGAATCACTGTACAGGGAGCAGTGAGCAGTGAGAATGAGGCACGCTGCACGAGAAGAAGATGAAAGCAGGAATGTTCGACCCTCAGATCTGCGGCGGGTGGCGCAGAAGCTGGAGCAGCTAGAAATGGCTTTTGATGGTGCAGGGGGGCCTAATTTCTCCACGGATTCAATGCAATACAATCCATCGGAGCTGGGAGATTGGATTAATGAAATTGACGAGCTCTCAATACCTGTTTCCTCGGAATTAGGAAGCGGTCTCTTGTCCGAATCTAGCGCTGCTCAATTCAAAATGCAAATTCCTGAATTTCAAGACTTGCCTGACACGCCTGCCTTTCTCGATGATGACGATCATGCCGTAGGTGGATTATTTTCCCTACTCGGGGCCTCCACTGACGAGGAGGATGATGACGAGGAGCCTCTGATGCAGGTAAATTAAGGATTTTGAAAAAAGATTCGGTAGAATGCAATGAATTCAAATACATTCCTGTAATTCGTATCTAGATGGTGAAAAACTTCTTCCTGGTTTAATTCTAGGATATTTGCACCCTTGAGGAACCAGAATGTCGCAGATTCTGGTTTATTTAGTCTATAATGCTTTTGCAAGTTTCAGAGGGTTTCAACAAAGTATTCTTTCTCGCTTGTTTAATTGTTTTTGACTGGAAGCCTCTGGCAGTTGGACTGAATTGGGATATTTGATTGAATGAAGGCTGAATCCAATGAATTTCAGATGTTTTAGCCTATAATGAATGTTACTGATAACTTTTAACAGAATTTTAAGCCTATAATGGACGTTATTGCTAAATTTTAATGTAGAATTGCTGTATATACTTTAAATTTACTTGAAACTTTGAATTGAAAAGCTCACAAATTACCGGCAATTTAGGTGTAGCATGGAGTCTGCATCTTTTAGGCTTTCACTAGCCTTTAAATTTAAACTGATACATCTCAAATAACCTGATGAAAACAGCTGGTATTGAAATACAATATAAAATTTAGACTGTACATTTTTTTCAGCAAGCTCCTGTTTTGAATTGCAGACTCTGCTCTGTAGATAAATGTGAATGCAGGAATGTTTTTGTCGATTTTATGTCGACTGATATCAAAATAGCGTGCCGGCTCGTTAGAATTTGCATGATTTTAGTAAATTGTCGATTATAACTTTATTGTATTTAACTCTGCTCGGAGCCTCCTCTGACGACTACGACGATGGCGACTAGCCTTTGATGCAGGTAAATCCACGAGAGTTTAAATAACATTGTATGCAATATAGTAAATCAAATAAATTCGTATAAATCGCATAAAAACAATCGATATCTTCCCTGATACAATTATACAATTCTTGCACCCTTGCAAATCTAGAATGTCAGAGATTCTGGTAAAGAGTCTATAATATTTTTACCGGGAAAAAGGTTGTTTCTTCTTGTACTTATCTCTGCATTTATCGATGTACTGGTGGGACAGCAATCTCTTTTATCTGTATTCTTTCTCTGCAAACCATCTGAATCTAGTATACTTATGTATCAGGTTCCATTGATTTGCAAAAGTCAAGGAATTGAGCAGGAACAGGGGCAAGCAAAAGCGGCTTCACCATACGACCTGCATCCTACTCTGCATAGATCAGGCGAGCTGGAAGAAGCGTACCAGCAATCCTCATCTTGCTCTTCTGCAAGCACTGTAGAGAATTTCCGTTTCCCGAAATTCCCCAGGCTGGAGCGCTGCTCTGCATCTGCCGTCCAGGGAATCGAACCCCAGACCTCGCAGATGCAGCCAGAGATCAAAAACAACGACAGCAGTATTAACGACATTGACAATTACATCGAGGAAGACGGAAATCCAGAAGATTCATGCACAGCACAGCCGCCTCTTCAGCAGCAGCAGGTCGCGGGTTCGAATCCGGCGATGGAAGACTGCAATTCAGGGATAAAGCTCGTACACACGCTCATGGCCTGCGCAGAAGCAGTGCAGAGCAACAATCCCCTCGTCTCTCAGGAAATGCTACGGCAAATCAAGGTCCTCTCCACAACAACAGGCGGCGCCATGGGGAAAGTTGCACAGTATTTCTCAGAAGCGCTCCTGAAGCGGATCTACGGATTCTCCATTCAAGACACAATGTACCTGAAAAACGACTCGCTCTCCGATCTCCTCCACATACATTTCTACGAGACCTGCCCGTACCTGAAATTCGCGCATTTTACAGCAAATCAAGCGATCCTGGAGGCATTTCACGGGCACAAGAGGGTTCACGTCATAGATTTCAGCCTCAAACAGGGGATGCAATGGCCGGCATTAATACAAGCCTTGGCCTTACGCCCAGGAGGCCCACCTGCCCTGCGTCTCACCGGAATTGGCCCTCCACATCCCGAAGGCAACGACATTTTACACGATGTCGGCCTCAAACTCGCTCAACTTGCCGATTCTGTCAATGTCGAATTCGATTTCCGCGGCTACGTCGCGGCCAGTCTGAGCGACATAAAACCCTGGATGCTAGACGTCCGCCATGGCGAAACCCTTGCCGTAAACTCGATCTTCCAGCTTCACAGCCTCCTTTACAGCCCAGATCAAACCCCTCCTCCGGTATCCTCCGTCCTCGCCGCGGTTCGAACCCTGAACCCTAAGATCTTCACAATCGCAGAACAGGAAGCCAACCACAACAGCCCTGTTTTTCTTGAGCGATTCACAGAGGCGCTCCATTATTACTCCACCATGTTCGATTCCCTCGAATCCCGCCCCCTGCCCATGCACAGCTATCCTCAGGTCATGTCTGAGATGCTCCTGGCGCGTGACATTTGCAACATTGTTGCCTGCGAGGGACACGAGAGAGTGGAGAGACACGAGACTTTGATGCAGTGGAGGGTTCGAATGCATGCTGCCGGGTTTCGACCCCTGCACCTCGGCTCCAACGCCTTTAAGCAGGCATGTATGCTGCTCACGCTTTTCTCTGGCGGGGACGGCCATAGAGTTGAAGAGAAAAATGGCTGCCTCACTCTCGGTTGGCATAACTGTCCACTTATCGCTGCATCTGCCTGGCAATGCTGTTGACGACTACAGAAAATTATACCGATTTAACCCGTACATGAACAATTCCAGTTATCAACTCAGCGGTGTGCTCTTTTTGGCGGGGGATTTGTAGCGGCGAATTACCTCCTCTGTAGAGATTCAAATTCTGATGTACGGGTTTATGTCGCCCTCGGAAACTACTAATTTGTTGGAAGGGGTGTGTGCTCGGTGTTCTAACAAATAAAACCACACTATCCTAGAATTATAATGTTTCTAAATGGAGGATATTATATTAAATCTTAGAAAGTTAGATGTATGAAGATCACATTTCTCCTTTTCATAAATAAGGATGGTAGAAGGGAAGAGGGTGTAGGAGTTGAGCATTTCATTTCAGCAATTTAAGTCACTTACAAAAAAATTTTAATACTAATTTGGTGAGTCGAGAATCCTCTTTATTGTTAAGAATTCATGTGGAGATCATTACATATGTCATCATATTAGTACCCCTCTTTATTGTTAAGAATTCATGTGGAGATAATTACATATGTCATCATATTCGTATTATTTATGTTAGGGTGTCTAAGATGATCTAAAAGAAACATCAGACATATAATTCTGCACTAAGTTATGTTTTATTAGTGCATTCTGCTAGCATCACATAATTAGTTGTTTTTAGCTCCAAGGAATAAACTTCATTCAATTACCAATACTCATGATTAACAATGATAACTTTAAAGCCACGACTACAATTTCTATTAAAACCATTAGGCATTACATAATAAGATTCTATAACAACTTTTAGAACTTGCTCAATTTCTATGTCCTCTCCTTGTCAATTCCACCAAAGTGTGAGACTTCATTCCAATTAACACCTCTTCAACTAAGTGTGGGTCTTCATTCAGAAAAGTAGCCTAAGGCACAATTTCAACCTCATTTCTTATTTGTTACACCTAGGAAGGGATTAGAACCTTGGTAAATGACACAATCATCAATATACATCTTGATACCTACATATTGATTAGTTGGATAATTTTGACTCTTGTAGGTTTTATGGACTCAATGGATTTTGGAAAGTATCAGTTTTATTCATTTACCTTATTGCATAGGCTAACTTGTAGGGATGATATTTATAGAGAGACCAAAGACATCCTTATGAGTTTTTGGAATAACGAAGTTTTGTCATTGACAATACATTTACATAATAGAGCTTGATTGTAGATTAGGATGGTGGTACAAGGTGCTTGGAAAACTTAAATAATTCTTACATGTATAACTTTATTATTAATGCATCAATATGTTTGTCAAATAATCATAGCATGTGACCAGAGGTGTTCGAAGACTCTTTGACTATGTTGTTTCTCTTATATAATTACTTTTTACTAGTAATCCTTGGATAAAATATTTCATAGATTTTTTCTATTAGGTTGGATTAGATGAATGATAAGATTTTGTAGTAGTATATGGAGAGATGGATGATACCTTTATATAATACATGAGGCTTTAATTGGATTAGATTTATTTTTGGGGTCATTTCTTGGAATGACATTTTTGTTACTAATGGATATTATTTTTTAGTTCATGGAACAATTACTATTGTCTTTCTATCTATCTGCGTGTGTGCGTGCGTGTACACACACACGCGCACGCATGCACATGCACGTGTATGTATTTGTGCATATGCATTTGTGTATGTGTATGTTTATGCATATGTATATGTGTATGCATATGTGTATGTGTATGTATATGTGTATGGATATGTCTATGTGTATGCATATGTATGTGTGTGTAGTGCGAGCTCAATTGTTCATGCTTAGGAATTCAAGAAATAGTCTTATAATAATTCAATGTTATTAAGACTTTTACCATCAACATTATCATCACCAATCATCATGTTCAAATTTATCACTACTCTTGTACAACAAAACTACCATGCATCATCGTCATCATCAAAGAGGTTTTCTATATTGGCTTTGATGATGCAAATCATGAAATAAAATGGATTGGTAGTTGGTATACTTGTATTCATATTTGGGACAAAGTCATATAATGTAAATAAACTCTAGGGGTTGTACCAAGCAACTCAATCAACAACAAAGACAAAATCAAAATTATAGAAAAATGATATTAGGGTAAGTGCATAAAAATGGGGGCCAAAAAGGGGGTTTAAGATGCCATTTTTTTTCCTAAAAACAATGATTTCTAAGCTTTGATGAGAGATTGGAGATAGTTGAACTCAAAATTTCAAGATGTAACAAGAATAAAAGTTGTAGTTCTCTTAATCTAGTTTGTAAACTACTAAAATAAATTAAATGGTGGAGTCTAAGGCACTGAAAAAGGAGGAGCACAAAAAGTGACCCTATTTTTTTATGAAAAGATATAATATAATGTTTGGTTTGCTTACTCTAAACTTATTTTTTTTAATTAAAAAATTAATCAATATAGTGAGAAGTTAGGTAACATTGTGTAGTTTTTATCCCAAATCTTTTAAACTAATTTGTAATGTATATTTGAGTTTTTTTACAAATTTTGCAAGTGGGCACATCGTAAAATCATGAATATTTGGTGTGCCCCCTAGAAATCATTAAAAACTCATTAAAAATAAAAACTTGTTTTTTAAAGTGTAGAATGGAGTCTAGTTTTTCAAGATTAACTTGTTGCAAAATTTGACGAATGAGCCAAAATCTAAGCCCAAAATACTACACTTTGATTTTTGACAAAAATCAAACATACACTCAAAAGAAATTAGAGAATAAAGGCTTAACATAATCAAAATTAAAAATAAATTATATGGTTAGGTAGCTAACAAAGAGATCTATAATATCATGTCATCTGATTATATTGTTAATCAACCACGAGTAAACCTGACAGAGGGAACATAAAAACGTTATGATTTTTTTAACGCTTGCTAGAAAACATGTCCTATGACCCCTTAGGTCTTGTTACAACCCATTATGACACATTAGGATACCTTATGACCCATTCTAACCCTTTAGAACACCTTATGACCCCTTACCACACATTAGTATATTGAATAGATGTAATTTTAATCTCATGTTCATTAAGAATATGCCTTGTGTCATAGGGTATTGTATCATGCAATTCCTTAATTTGTTTAATTCTTAACAGAATGCATAACTAGATGCTCCATTTAGGAAATATAAGGGATCAAGTAAACAATTTAATAGACTCTAAGGTTTCCCCCTCAACACCCTCCTTTATAGTAGAAGAGATAGTGACATGTGTAGACTCGAGTCTAACTAGAGACCTAGTGTTATGTAGATTGTCCTAAGACCCTTAAGGTCCTATTACAACCCATCAAAACACCTTAGGGCCCATTCTAACCCTTTAGAACATTATACAACCCCTTATTCTTATAATGATTTAGAATAACTGAGAGGGGGGTGAATCAGTTATCCTTAGGTCCATATGTACCAATACAACTTTCACTAGCTTCAAACAGATTAATCAATCTCATAAGACAACTTGATATGTATAGCATATCATCAACAATTTAACTTTTTATGCAATTTCTTAACTCTTTGTTTCTTATATGTGTCGACTACCACTAAAATAAACTACTATAAAAATAGCATGCATAAAAATAATATCCACACATGTAAATAACACTTTGACACCGGGATTTAACATGGAAACCCAATTTGGGAAAAACCACCAAGTAACATGCTACCAATTTTTCACTCTTCTGAAGTGAGCTTGGTTAAGGGTCAACCCTGTTAAAGGTTATACAACACACTGTTAAACGTGACCATTTTAAAGTATTTAATCACTTTGTTAGGAGTGGACTTGTTAGAGGACTTTGTATCATTCCATTAGAATGTCACCTTGATTAAAGGATTTACAAAATGACTGTAAGGTCAACCTTGATTAAAGGATTTTATCTACCATAATGGTTAGAATGTAATAGTAGGTTTGATCTGTAAAGTACAACTCACTTTTACAAATTCAGATCTCCATTGGCTCATTTGTTGGTCCATTGACTAGCCTCCATTGATATCTTTGTCATTGATATGCTTGGCATCTTCTTAAGCAATCATAAATCACCAAACTCTTCACACTTCTCCTTTGTTTCTCTCCTCTTCGTAGCTTCTCCATAAGATCGCCAATCAACAATGAACCAACCTTAGAAAACATATCTTATGCCTCCTTAAATAGGTAATTTCAATTTTTTGGTGCTTAAATATTACCACAGATCTTAGGCTTAGGTTAGATTCATCAAATCCTTCCATCATTTTGTTCTCCTTCTCCTTATAAAAACTTTTGATCAAATCCTTACCTTTGACCACATAACAAACTTTACTCGTGCATTAAATATGCCTCATCAATCTTTATCTTCTAAGCACTTTGACTAATTCAAAATTTGAATTGTGTCAGCCTCAAATTCAATTATTTCTCAAACTGTAAATATTTTTGTCACTCTGCAATCACTTTGTTCTTCTATTCTATCATCACTGTGTAGCTTAACATACACTGTTCTATCTCGTTTAGCATCAATAGGCTCACTCAACAATTACTATGCTCAGTCACTACTAACACTTCTTCATACACTTGATCAACAATAACTATCACTTGGCTTTAACTATTTTGTTCGACTTCTACTTAAGTTACTTAATTTTCTGCTTCAACTCCTTCATTGACCGACCAATACTGATACTTGGTCAAGATTATCCTTATGACTTGTCCCAACTCAAAGCTTCCTCTATCTTCTTCACTTCATGTATTGAGTAAACAACACATTATCTACTCAAAGACTAACTTATCAAGTGCCCATTATATTTCCATGATACTTAACCTCTCATCACTCAACAACATCAGTAGCTCACCTTTGCAGCCAATCAGAGTGACATAAAACTCTAGATGTTAGATGTCTGCTCCAGTGAAACCCTAGCCATAAACTGAATTTTCCATCTTCACAGCCTCCTTTATGCTCCGGATCAACCCCCTCCTCCAGTATCCTTTGTCTTGGCCGAAATTCAAACCCTAAACCCTAAAATCTTCACAATCATAGTAGAGATAGCCAACCATAACAACCCTATTTTTCTCGAGCGGTATTACTCCACCATGTTCTATTCCCTTGAATCCCACTGCCTTCTCATTTGTAGCTACTTGGGGGTCATGTCTGAGATGCTTCTAGCTTGTGATATTTGCAACATTGTTGCCTATGAGGGGCACAAGAGAGTAGAGAGACAAGACTCTGATGCAGTGGAGGGTATGAATGCATATTTTTGGGTTTCAACCCCTGCACCTCAAGTCCAATGCCTTTAAAGAAGCATGTATGCTACTCACTCTTTTCTCTGGTAGGGACAACCATAGAGTTGAAGAGAAAAATGGTTGCCTCACTCTCAGCTGGCATAACCATCCACTTATCTTTACGATAATGTTGTTGATGACTTCAGAAAATTATACTGATTTACTTGTACATGAATAATATCAGTTATCAACTTAGACTGCCCTTTTTGGTGGGGAATTGTAGATGTGAATTATCTTCTCTAAAGAGATTCAAATTCTGATGTATGGGTTTATGTTGCCCCACAAGAACTACTAATTTTTTTAGGCATTGGCTAATCTCCAGAGAAAAGGCACCAAAGACGAAAAAAGTCAAACATGATTCTTTTCAAAATTCACATAAACACAGCGAAATTTTCTCAAAAATTTTGTTGTTTTCGATCACAAAATATACAAATCATGAAGATCAAATGCTGATTTTTTTAAAAGAAATCATTGTGTTTTCATTTTTTTGAAATTTAGTCAACGATATAATTTTTAGGGAGGATAGTTGTGTCCATTTTTTTAAGGGGTGAGTGTCCAACTCAACTTATTTAAGGAGTCCCTTTTGTATGGCACTGGCTAATCTCCAAACAAAATGCACCAAAGAAAACAACAACAAAAAGAAAAAGTCAAACATGATTCTTTCTTAGATTCATGAAAACACAGTGAAATTTTCTCAAAAAATTTGTTGTTTTTTTATCACAAAATATATAGATCATGAAGGTCAAATGCAAAATTTTATTTTTTTTAATTATTATGTTTTTTATTTTTTTGAAATGTAGTCAATGGTGCAACTTGTAGGGAGGATAGTCACATCCTTTGTATAGCTTGAGTCCCCTCCTTATCACTAAAGTATCATGTGGGGATCATCAAATATGTCACCATAATAGTATTATTCTTTGGATGTCTAAAATGATTCAAAGGAAATGTTAGATATAGGTTGTGCATTAAGTCATGTTTTGCTGGTGTATTGTTGTAGCATCACATCATTTATTTATTTTTAGATCCAGGGAGTACACTTCATTCAATTATCAATACTCATGATTAGAATTAAAACCTATAAAGTCACTACTAGTAGTGCCTTGATTTTTTAATTATTGGGCATTAACTAATAGGTTTCTATAACAAGTTTTGGAATACACTCAACTACTCGGTACTCTTTGTTATTGATTCCACCAAAGTGTGAGACTTCATTCCTATTTTACCTCTTCAACTAAGTGTGCATTCATTCCACAAAAGTGGCCTAGGACACAATTTCAACCTTATTTCTTATTTGTTACAGCTCAAGAGGGATTTGAACCTTGTAAATGACATCACCATTAATATACATCTTGATACCTACATATTGATTAGTTGGATTTCTTTTACTCTTTTAGGTTTTATGGACTTGATGTATTTTGGAAAGTGTCTTTTTTATTCATTTACATTACTACATAGGTTGACTTGTAGTGATGATAGTTATAAGGGGACCGCATACATCCTTATGAATTTTTGGATCCATCACTTTGTTATTAACAATACATTTACATGATAGAGCTTGATTTTGGATTAGTATAGTTATACAAGGTGCTTGGAAAACATAAATAATTCTTACATGCATAACTCTATTATTAATAAATCAATATGTTTGTCAAATAATCATAGCATGTGATCAGTGGTGTTGCAAGATTCTTTAACTATATTGTTTCTCTTGTTTATTTATTTTTTGCTAGTAGTCCTTGGATAAAATATTTCATAGATTTTTTCTATTAGGTCGGATTAGATGATTGAAAGGATATTGTATTAGTATATGAAGATATGGATGATACCTTTATATACAAGGAGGATTTAAGTGGCTTTGATTTTTTTGGGGGTTCATTTCTTGGAATGACATTTTTATGATTAATGGATATTATTTTTTAGTTCATAGAGCAATTACTATTGTGTATCTATCTATCCCCGCATGCACGCAAGCCCACACACACACACACACACACACACACACGTGTGCATGTGCGTGTGTGTATGCATATGCATATGCATATGTGTAAATGTATGTGTATGTCTATGCATATGCATATGTGTATGTGTGTGTGTGTGAGTGTGTGTGTGTGTGTGTAGTGCGAACTCAACTATTCATGCTTAGAAATTAAAGATATATACTTGTGATAATTCACTGTTATTAAGATCTTCACCATCAACACTATCATCACCAATCATCATGTTCAAAGTCATCATTACTCTTCTCTACCATTATCATCATTATCAAAGAGGTTTTCTATATTGGTTATGATGACACAAATCATGAAATAAATGGATTGGTAAATGGTGTACTTGTGTTCATACTTGGGACAAAGTCGTATAATGTAAATAAAATCTAAGGGTTGTATTAAGCAACTGGATCATGCAACAAAGACAAAATCAAAATCATAGAAAAAGGATATTGATGTAAGTGCATAAAAATGGTGGCCAAAAGGGGGGTTTAAGATGCCATTTTTCCCCTAAAATTAATGATTTCTAAGTTTTGATAAGAGATTGAAGATATTTTGACTCAAAATTTCTAGATGTGACAAGAATAAAAGTTGTAGTTCTCTTAATATAGTTTGTAAACTACTATTTTTTTTTTAAATGGTGTAGTCTAAGGCACTCCAAAAGGGGGAGCATAAAAAGTGGCCCTATTTTTCATGAAAAGATATAATATAATGTTTGGTTTGGTTGCTCTAAAATGTTATCTTTTTAAAATATAAAATTAATCGATATAGTGAGAAGTTAGGTAACACCTCGTAGTTTATCCCTAGTTTTTAAACTAATTTCTAATGTATATATGATTTTTTACAAATTTTGCAAGTGGATACATCTTGAGATCATGATTTTTTTTGTGCCTCCTAGAAATGATTGAAAACTAATTGAAAATCAAAACTTATTTTTTAAAATGTGTAGAATGGAATCTAGTTTTTCAAAACTAACTTGTTGCAAAATTTGATAAATGAGCCAAAATCTAATCCCAAAATACTACATGTTGGTTTTTGACAAAAATTAGACATACATTCAAAAGAAAATAGAGAATAAAGGATTAACATAATCAAAATTAAAAATAACAAAGGGAACACAAAAAAGTTATGATTTTTTATGCTTGCTGGAAAATATGTCTTAGACCTATTTGTATCCTCCAAACCTTTGGGTTGGATCTCCAAGAAAAATACATGCCTTAGGCTTTGAGGATTTCAATGCATTTAAAAGTGTGTACAGACAATAGCATAGACACACAATAGTGTGCTCACACACACAATGCATGCATGTTAAATTAAATACCAATATTATTTTGAGGTTGCATTGGTACAACCTCAAATTACAATGTATCACATAGTGCATGTGTCTAGAGGGCACACATACTATAGAGCTTGCAAATGTATAATACATCACAAATAGGCTTAAAAGGGAGGGAGAGAAAAAGAGTTAGAAGTCTTAGAAATACAAATAGGAAATGTATACTTCAGAGGAGGCTGAGGGGGGGTGTTGATTCAGAAGTACTAATCTCTTTCCAATAAAACTTTTAACTTTAAAACAATGCATGCATAAACATATTGAAATAACATGTAAAGTGAATGCATCCACATAAATACTTGACACCAAATATGATTACCCATAAACCCTCCAATGAGAAGGTAAAACTAGGGTGGGGATGACACCCACAATTCTTCACTACTGCAGCAATGAAGTTCACCTGTTAAGGTTACATAGTTTGACCATTCTCATGATTTGCCTTATGAAAGGCTTGGCTTGTTAAAGGCTTAAAAAGAATTGTTAGATCCCACCTTGTTGAAGGATTTCAACACCCTGTTAAAAGTGTGCCTGGCTAAAAGACTTTACAACACTCACTTGGAATGTCACCCTGTTAAAGGATTTTACAATGACTGTTAAACCAACCTTAGTTCAAAGGATTTCATCCTGCTGATACAATTGTTAGAAAGTACAGTAGAATGTTTGATCTGACTACTTACAATCTGGTATTGTTGATTTCAAATCTCAATTCAGTCCATCTTGATCCTTTATGATATGATATGAAATTGTTGTATCCTCAATCCTTTATTTAGCAAATTGATTCTGCAATTATGTCCTTCTTCTAAGTCACCTTGAAACGGATCAATTCACCCCTTTCATTTCCTTCTTTGCTAGCATCACCTCCTCATTCATACACACACTATGAATTATGGGGCTTCGTCTTCCTTTAAAAGGACTTCGGTGGCTTAGGGTTAGGTATGAATCTACGATTGAGATTCATTCATGTTTCTCGCTCAATTCCTTCTATTTTTCTGATTGGTTGCATGTTAATTGCATAGGGAATCCAAATAGATTTGATCTTATCTTCAAAGCTTTGAGAACTATCCATAAGTCGACTCAAAAATGGTTTACATAGTTGTTTGTGCCATCACAAACAACTAGGTCCATTTTGTGTCACTCGACACTTGATAATACTGATGCTCGGCACTTACTATAATTATGTCTTGCTCGGCACTTGAAATTGCTCAGCATCAACTGTTCATTCAGCACTTGAACTGCTTGGCACATGAATGACTCAACAGTCATTACAACTCGGCATCTATACATATTATACTCAGCATGTGTTACTAGCTTTGCATGAACTTAGTAAATATCTTAAGTGTGTTGACACTCAATTGTCAAAACCAATCTAAGATCAACAAGAAGGTGGTGTAATGAGAGAGGGACACCTTAAGACCCACTGAGACATCTTAGGACCCATTTCAACCCTTTAGAGATCACCTTAGGACCTCTTACCATACATTACTTTATTGAATAGATGTAGTTGAAATCCTATGTTCATCAAGAATATGCCTTGCACCATGGAGTACTATATCATACAATTCCTTAATAGTTTCATTCTTAATAGGATTCATGACTAGATTCTCTATGTAGTCATTATAATGGTTTGAGTCAACAAGCTAATAGATTCTAAGGTCTCCACCTAAACACCCTCCTTCACAATAGAAGGGATAGTGACACGTGTAGACTCTAATCTAACTAGAGGCCTAGTATGATGTAGGTGGTCCTATGACCCCTTAGGTTATGTTACAACCCATTAGGACACATTAGGACACCTTGTGACCCATT